>LR738716.1:17060456-17077891 GCA_902687465.1 Secale cereale
TTGCCGATACTTAAACCCTAATCCAAGGGCTGAGAAATAGTGTTGTACTTCCTGTAGCTACAGACATTTTTTTTTCTTCGAGAAAGCTAGACAGTCTCCGTCGATGAGGGGGGGGGGGGGGCAAACTGGGCGACCGCACAGGGCCCCCAGATTTCAGGGGCCCCCAAATGTGCATGTATTAGTCAGCCCACAGTGAAGGAGAAAGCCCGTCAACATCAAAACCGGCCGATCGCCCAAGCCCTATACACCCTCCGTCGATCTTGTTGCTTTTTTCTCTGTAACTGATCAATCGCTCATTGCCACCTGGTGCGTGCGTATCCGCGTATTCCGTTGCTTGATTGTTCCATTTCCTCGATCGTCTCTCGCCAGCGTTCATGCATGTTCTGCTAGACGTCTGGTGCCGCCCATAAAACTTTGAATGACGGGCGACCTTAAATTTAAGGTCATGCATGATCTGATCGTAGCCTCTGCCTGCTGCCGCCTACCAATCCCTTTCTATCTGCCGTCTGCTTCATTCTGTCATAAGTAGACTTGTTCAAATCTAGATTCCTTGTAGTCTTGTTAATTGTTATATTCCCGTTCTCCATTAAATTCGGACACCACCCAAACTGGATTTGTTTATCCGTATTTGACTTGTTTGTCAGAATTTGTTCTCCAACTAACCTCTTGATATGTTGTCGATGTTTAGGCTTTTAGGTTATAGCAAGAGTGTTCATTTTTCTAATTGCCTCTGTTGTAGCTTACGATATATTAGACTTAATAAATTTATTTTCCCCGCAGTGGATATATCTATTTTTGGAGGTGTTTGCTCATGCATCAAAGAGTTTTGGAGATAGCTACACCTTTGAATTTTAAGGTTCAGTCTGTTTCCACTAGTATCACCTTTGTTTTTTCTATAACTATTTGATATGTTTCTAAATGTTATACCGGTTTACACATATCTGAAGTTTTATAATTGAGTGAGAGAATGATTTAGTTTATATTAATTCGTCAATTATATATAGATTTTAAAATTTTAGGGTATCCTTTTACATTTCGCCCCATGCCCCCAAAATCCTGGAGACGGCCCTCCCGAGTTGTTCGATCACGCGCATGGGTGCATCCATGATCAGCTCCCCGGCTCGTTGACTCGGTGCATCCATGTTGCTACGCATGCCTCAGAGCAAGGGCGCCGGGGGGGGGGGGGCTCGCATGCCTCCCCTCTGCGCTTAACCGTCACCGTCCTCGCAGCATTGATCGTCACCCAATCTAGCATGTTGTGGGTGCCGTTGAACACCCAGCCACCACCGCCCCGACCTCGTACCATACCGGCAGATCGCCCCCGTCACATGACACAGACCTCGCAGCTCGCCCGTTGGCCTGTGCAGCACCGTGATGCTGCCATGCTGGTTGCGGCATCTACACACGACAATTCCAGCATCAACGTCTGACGGTGCGGTCTCGCCATGCCGGCCGCAACATCTCCACACGCCGGTTCCAACATCACCGTACGGTGGTTGCAGCATCCATTACTAGGGAAAACCATAGTAGTGGCATTGGTTTAATAGAACAATTTTTATTCATATGTAAAACGATACCAGATTTAATAGAACCACAATCTCACAAACATTAGGTACTCATATATAGTCACTGAACCTGAATCTTACAAACATTAGGTACTCATATAGTCTTTGAACCGCAATCTCACAAACATTAGGTACTCATATATGGCCAACTAATAGTTAGTAAGCAGTCTACTAGATATTCATAGTAGCATATCGATCGCTCAGCAGCCACACACATACTTCTAATAGTTAGTAAGCAGTCTACTAGATATTCATAGTTAGTAAGCGGTGGGTGTTCCTGATAGTAATTAGGATGGCCTGTCCAACATGAAGATTCTTGCCAATGAGGAAGTTGTTCCACCCCACCAAGCTTAACCGTGTCCGACTGTCCGTGTCCACGCCGTACGCACATGTGATGACGGAGCCTCTTGCGGTAAGGCGTATTCCAGCGGAGCCTTCTTCATCAGGCTCGATACCATAGCTTATAGACAAGCTTTTAGGCAATTTTTTGAGAAGAAACATATCAATTAAGTAGCCTCACACATACTCTTGTAAATATATTTATACTAAGTATATAGTTCTACACTATAAAAAGAACACTACTACATTTATACTAAGCATGGATTCTACTAATAAGTACACTATTAAGATTTCCTTGGATTTTACACTAAGCATATCATTGGATTCTACACTTAGCATATCATTGGATTCTACACTAAGCATATCATCGTATTAGTACACTAAAGCATATGATCAAATTACTACACTGAGTATAACATACCGTAACACACCAGTCAACCATGGTCATTGTCTGGCGGGTCACGAATGGCACCCCGACGAAGTCAGCACATGGCGGAAGAATGTCCCAGAGGTTGCCCGCCTCCTCCTCGCTCAGCCTCATTCTTTGAGCATAGATGGCTTCAACAAGCAAGTCCCCGTTATCTTCCACTAGTAGAAAACAGGGCTTTGGTTAGGGCATGGCAAGCCCATTAGTCCCGGTTCAGTCACGAACCGGAACCCATGGGGGCATACGTCCCAGTTCGTGCGCCCAGGGGGGCAGCTGGGCCTCGTGGGGCATCTGTCCCGGTTGGTCTGGACCCATTTGTCCCGGTTCCAGGCACAAACCGAGACCAATGGGCCTTGCTCCTAGCCCACACCCATTGGTCCCGGCTCCTGTCATGAACTGGGACCAATGAGTTTCCTATATATACCCCATCCCCCACCACTCCACTGCTCTGTGTTTTCTGGCCAACGAGGGGGGAGCTTTGTGGTGCTCTAGCTTGGTACGTCCATTTTGCGTCATGCTTATATGTTGATATTTATTGCATTATGAGCTGTTATTACAAGTTCTGTCACAATACTTATGCCTTTTCTCTCTTATTTTACAAGGTTTACATGAAGAGGGAGAATGCCGGCAGCTGGAATTCTGGGCTGGAAAAGAGGCAAACTCTGGAAACCTATTCTGCACAACTCAAAAAGCCCCGAAACTTCATAGGACACCATTTTAGAAAATATAAAAAATATCTGGCGAAAGAAGATCACCAGGGAGGCCACCACCTGTCCACGAGGGTGGGGGGCGCCCGCCCCCCTCTCTGGGCGCGCCCCCTACCTCATGGGCCTCCCGATGCCCTCCCGATGCTCATCGTCTCCTATATGAGGTGTTTTGACCTGAAAAAAATCATAAGGAGGCTTTCGGCACTAGACGCCGCCGTATCGAGGCGGAACCTTGGCGGAAACCAATCTAGGGCTCCGGCAGAGTTGTTCTGCCAGGGATACTTCCCTCCGGGAGGGGGAAATCATCACCGCCGTCATCACCAACAACTCTCCCATCTCCGGGAGGGCTATCTTCATCAACATCTTCACCAGCACAATCTCCTCTCAAACCCTAGTTCATCTCTTTTATCCAATCTTTGTACCCCGAACCTCAGATTGGTAAATGTGGGTTGCTAGTAGTGTTGATTACTCCTTGTAGTTGATGCTAGTTGGTTTATCTGGTGGAAGATCATATTTCAGATCCATTATGCATATTAATACCCCTCTGATCATGAATAATATTATGTCTTATGAGTAGTTACTTTTTTTCCTGAGGACATGGGAGAAGTCTTGCTATAAGTAGTCATGTGAATTTGGTATTCGTTCGATATTTTGATGAGATGTATGTTGTCTCTCCTCTAGTGGTGTCATGTGAACGTCGACTACATGACACTTCACCATTATTTGGGCCTAGAGGAAGGCATTGGGAAGTAATAAGTAGATGATGAGTTGCTAGAGTGACAGAAGCTTAAACCCTAGTTTATGCGTTGCTTCGTAAGGGGCTGATTTCGATCACCTTGTTTCATGCTATGGTTAGGTTTACCTTCATACTTCTTTGGTAGTTGCGGATGCTTGCATTAGAGGTTAATCATAAGTGCGAGGCTTGTCCAAGTAAGGACAGCACCCAAGCACCGGTCCACCCACATACCAAATTATCAAAGTACCGAACGTGAATCAGATGATCGTGATGAAAACTAGCTTGATGATAATTCCCATGTGTCCTGGGGAGCGCTTTCCTTCATATAAGAGTTTGTCCAGGCTTGTCCTTTGCTACAAAAAGGATTGGGCCATCTTGCTGCATCTTATTTACTTTTACCTTTTGTTACTTGCTACCAATTACCCTATCACAAAACTATATGTTACTGATAATTTCAGTGCTTGCAGAAAATACCTTACTGAAAACTGCCTATCATTTCCTTCTGCTCCTCGTTGGGTTCGACACTCTTACTTATCGAAATAACTACGATAGATCCCCTACACTTGTGGGTCATCAAGACTCTTTTCTGGCGCCGTTGCCGAGAAGTGGAGTGCCTTTTGTAAGTGGAATTTGGTAAGGAAAATTTATATAGTGTGCTGAAATTTATTGTCACTTGTTACTATGGCTCATAATCCTTTGAGGGGTTGTTCGGGGTATCTTCACCCGCCAGAAGAGCAAAGAGTTGTTCCTCTACCTACTGCACCTACTGAAAATGTTTTCTTTGAAATTCCTTCGGGTATGATAGAAGAACTGCTAGACAATCCTTTTACAGGAGACGGAACACTGCATCCCGATTTACAGCTAATCTATGTGGATGAGGTTTGTGGATTATTTAAGCTTGCAGGTATGCCCGGTAGTCAAAACTAGTCCGTAGTAAAGGAGCTTATACCAACATTTCATCGACATATTTGGTAATGAATTTCGATTGGTCCCAAACTTGCAAGAAGCAGCTCGAGATCACATGAGGGGTTGTTTATAACGATGGGAATTTATGACATTGAGGGATCTAACAGAGTCAAGCCACATCTCTAAATCTACTCCATCTCACTCCGTCATGTTAAAAACTCTTAAAAGAATATCTTCCAAACAGGGGAATATGAAAACTCCTCTTGAACAGTACCTATGGTAGCTCTATTGAAATATTTAGTTTAATAATGTCTTAATAGACACTAAAAAAATGGTCAAGTTTCCGCACCACTTGAGAAGGCGGCTTATATTTTCTCTTCTCAAAAGAGTATTGTGAGAAGGCTGCTTATATTTTATCAACGCAAAAAATTGAGTTGATATGATATGTGAGAAACAAATAGAGACTATAATTTTCAGATAAAAGAGTATTGTATTTTATTTAGACACTAAAAAGAGTTGGTAAGATGGGTACATGAGCGAACGCATGCCCCACGAAGCAGTACTCGTTTCTTAAGCAGATCCTGCCAAGAAAGACGAGTAGCCCACTCCGTGGAAACCACAGGCATGTATATCGCGGTCCAATGTTCGCGGCGGCTTGTGGTTTGCGTGAAAGCCGGCCATCCCGGGGCCGAAGCTCGGTTCAGCCCGGAGTATGGGCTGAAAGCCCAGACAACGGGGTGAAACGGGCTCTGACATGTGCTGCAGCTCACAGCCCACCCTACCAACTCTTTAGCCCTCCGTAGCTAGAGTAACAAGCGCGCACGACCAGGCCCGGCTGCTAAAGAGGACGAAGAATGAGTATTTAAGCTGGCCTATTTGCTGCTCAGCTAGCGATGTGGGACTAATAATTAGTCACTAGCAGGTGGAAGCGTGGTGACACGCCGTGCCCATCCTGTTTGAACATTTGGTGTTGATGTTATTAAAGGAATAGAAAAATAAGAGAGCCCGTTTGAATCACTTGCAAAGAAAAAACAATGACAGGCATGTTCATTATAGAAATGCCTAATATTTATGTGCAAACAGAGCAAGAAACATGACAATTCATGGAAATGAAGAACTCAAAAACGCATTTATAGTTTGGGAACCTAAGAAAAGAAGCAAATAAAACTAAGAAATATAAAATTCGTGCAAAGGATGTAGGAGGTATATAATCATGCATATTAAAATACAATGGTCTCTTTTGAAATCCAACATATCTCGTCTCAACTCCATCAGATAAATTAGTGGATAATAAGTTCCACCATGATAATTTTCTGCAAGATAATGCCCTATCAGTAGTCCCCGCATGAGAAGGCGCACACATTTCCCATTTCTGACGCATACATTGAGATTGATCCCCTTCCGTTTGCTTTATAATTGGAAACAATGGCAATATCTGCCACGAATCTCATATGGTACATAGCAATGAGGAAATTTAACATCCAAGGCATCTTAAGAAGATATAATAGTTATTAGCAAATCCATATTATACACAAGATAAAATTTCTATAGAAGAATATTAAGAATAAAGCATCATTCAAACTCAAGTGACTAACAAATCCGCAAAACAACAATAAGATAAGAATTCAAGAAGATTTATTTAAACTGTGGCTGTGAAATAACACGTATCAGTTTAACGTAAATCATTGATGGTAGGAAAAGAGGGAAAGGATAAAGTAGAAGCTAATTTGAGCCCTCATTTTTTTACCGAGCCTTTCCAATGTCATCTCAGTGTACAAATTTCCACAAACGGGTCTCTTGTCTTTGATGTGTAAAAATCTCACGTTTTTTTTGCAAAAAAGTTTGTATTTTTGTATTTGATGTGTAAGAATCTCAGGTTTTTTTAACATTTTCTTTTTATTTTTTCGCAAATACTTTTCATACGGAATACAGTTAACCAATGTTGAGGATATCGCTTCTCGTTAGTGTCTTGGTCAGCTAAGGAGTAGAGATTAATAAAAAATGCCGGTTAGTCGATTTTATTGGTCGAATATTAATCTGTCTTTTTTTGCAAAGCCCGGGCTCCCAACACCAAAATATGCTATATGATCAACACCAAAAAAATAGTGGACAGACGTATTACCTTGATTCCTAGCCTTTGAATCCTCGTATAAACAAAATAGGTCAATAGTACATATTGCATAACAAGGTCCAGAAAACACAAACAAACATAGTTCTTGCAATAATAGTGGTAGGAATAGGCTCCATTTATTACTAGATTCTCGATAAATCGCTTTTTAGAGCGATAAATTGACCCAAATGATAAACGATGAACAGAAGGCATAATTTTATCAGTCACCCAGAAGTAGCGCTAAATCGTTTAAGCAGAAGATTTTTTGTACAGTGCCGTTAGCACGTAATATTGTTGAAAAGTAATTAATATTTGCACCCTTTTTGTTACGTTTGTTTGCATTATGCTTAAAAAACTGTTCACTCGAAGTATTGTTTATGTATGCTTACTGTTTGGCTATGACTATCCATGTGATAATACTATTCATATCTATTATATATCTCTACCTAATAATAAAGAAAATAGGGTTTCAGCCCGTCCGTCAAAAAAATACCCCCGAAGTTGCTACAAATTACCCACCATGCCACCCATAAGTAAAGAAAACGATTCGATTTTTCGGATTTTTCGGAGTTGTTTTATAGTAGCGAGTCGTGTAGAAAACCGAGATCGACAAGTAGCGGAGTGGTTCACGTGTCGCTCTTGAAGCGAGGAGGCCAGGGTTTGATCCCCGTTCCCCACAATTTTTATCTCTCTTTCTCACCCAGGTCTTCTCCACGTATGCTTTCATGGGCCGGCCCATGTTCAATGCGTCACTCCCCTGTTTGTTTTTATTTTTTATTTTTGTCTTCTCTTTTCTCATTATGTTTTCTTTCTTCTTTAAATAAATTTGGATTCCTTAAATTTTAAAAGTTGCGAGTTTCCAAAAAATATGTTTGAGAAATCATAAAAAATATATGTATTCAAAAATGTTAGAAAATCATAATAAATTTGCAGATTCAAAAAATGTTGGTGGCTTTGCAAAACTGTTCGTAAATTATAAAATAAATTCACAGTTTGGAAAAAAATGTGGTTGGGAAATAAAACCATGTTCATGATTTTGAAAGCTGATTGTGTATTCAAAACATATTCGAGAATATAAAAATAAAATGTCTGTGATATTTTAGAAAATGTTCACATAAATAAAAATAAATATTTTTTGAAAACTTTCTTCACCAATTTTTAAAAAAGTTAATCGATTCAAAAAATATTTGTTGAGTCAAAAAATGTTAATGAATTTGGAAACTGTTCATACATTTTTAAGAAATTTGTAAACAAAACTAATGTTCGTGTTTTTTTTAGAAAATACAAAAATTCAAAACAAAATTGTTTGTCCATTCGAAAAACTGTTCACCTATTCAAAAGCATTTTATGTCTAGAATTTGATTAGTTTTTCGAATGTCTTTATATGTCTTGGCATTGGGAGTAGTTCGTGGTCAATGAGATTTGTTTTTAAAGGTTTAGGCGTTCCCTTGCGCAACATAATGACAAGTGTGTCATGCACTGGCAAACTCATAGCCTTAGGATTTACCACGTCGAATGCAGTGTGATCACGTGGACATCGCGACCATCATCGACGAGGGTGAGAAAAAAAGTAATTGGCGACTTGGTGAGACATTGCGCTAAAATAGAGTACGCTTATATATCACGATATTGAGTCATACTTAATTGGTTAGCGCATAATTTTTTGGTCCCCCGTTGCAACGCACGGGCATATTTGCTAGTTAAAAGTAATATACGATGAATTAAGATCAAGAGAAATAACAAAGAAATTCCACGTTAATCAGAAATAACCAGCCCTTGATCTGACAAATATTCATTATAAAATATTCTTAGCCATTCATTCTGCGTAACAACATAATTTGGTGGACCCAGTCTAACCTCAAAATAAAATCACGTGTCCAACACGTCTAACTTTTTTTTGAGTTGGTCTAACACGTCTAAGTAGAGTCCTAATGAAACATGTCTACTCCCTCCGTAAACTAATATAAGAGCGTTTAGATCACTACTTTAGTTATCTAAACACTCTTATATTAGTTTACAGAGGGAGTACTTACCTACTATGCGTTCCCTCAAAAGTAAACAACTAGGCGTCTATGTTTACAAAAAAAATTAAAAAATATACAGGGCATCCACGTTTACAAAATAAACCTACTAGGTGTCTAACACGTCTATTTGTAAAATTCATAAAAACATTAATCTACTAGGGGAGCGACATGAGCACAATATTGATCTGTCAATTTCATCAAAACATTAATCTATTTGTAAATCCAAATTATCTCTTGTATATATACGTCCATATCAGTACAAATCATACAAAAAAAATAGAAACATCCGACCATTAATCTGGTGGACCAATGAAATATAACCATTAGATCAACATAACTGCATGTAATACTGATGGACCCAAAACTCACCTTTACTACACGCATGTCTCAATTAAATCTAAAGGAAAAATTACCCCGTGGTAAAAGACAAAAGAAAAAAAACAGCAATCAAAATGATCCTCCCTACGACAGCACGCTACAATTTATCTGCATGTCGCTGCGAAAAGATTAAAATATAGATCTCACGTCTCACGGTCGCTACACCTGACTTATCCTTTTTAAGGGTAGATCCCACGGTCGCTTCAAAAAAGATTAAAATAAACTAGATCTCACGTTCCCAAAAAAACTTCTACATCTCGCGTATTTCTTTCTAGGATACATGTCACGTATCCTGACTATACAATACAATGATAATAGGAAAGACACGCTTCACCCAAAAAAATGGAGAACAACACGACTCATTTGGCTAATAAACCATTTTAAGCTGGCTAATAAATCATTAGATTTATGTAATTGCACGTAAAACTGGTAGATCCAAAATTCACAAGCAGTTTGGAACGATTTCTTTTACTAGACGCATTACTCAATTATATATCTAAAAGACAAAAGTCCCGCCAAAAACTAGAAGAAAAACTACAAACGTGCTAACGTTTCGTACATGCTCACGTTCCTCTCAAGAAAAAAAATTAGTGCAGCCGAAGCCAGCCTAGCTTACACGAAAAAAACCCCGCCTAGATTGCTTATATGCTCCACGCATTCTCCGGCTGCCCGCGTCATGGGTCCTAACAGAAAAAAGCTCTAGCCAAAGCTAAGCCATATTTAACGCATGCATTCATCGGAAAATAAAAAAATCAGAAGAAAAGACTAACCAAAAGAAAGTGAAAATACTATAAAATATCACAAATTAGAAACAACTGATATTTTATTTAATAATTCCTTTTAAGTTAACAAAGGATAGACGTTAGATCGACATGTCAAGTCTTTTACAGAAAAAAAGATGGACATGAGGAGGTGGACTATACCATCGCGCACGTACATCCCACATCCGTCTCTTGCATACACGACGTTTTATTTCTTTCATTAGTCTTTTTTCCCCTTCCATCAGTAATTGAACCACGCCTTTAGAGATACATGTATTCCTAACCAGCTGATGTACACATGCCTATTTTCTTCTTCTTGTACATAAGGCTACGTTAATCAGAAAATAACGCATCTTCATCTGATGAACCTTTTATAAATTCACAATTGATGGTCGTTCGTTCTTTGAACATAATTATTTTACATCTCTTTTCTATGAGACTTCCTACACTACCCCTAGGGGCAACTCTGAAACAGATCTATTATTACCCTAGAAAAAACAATAACCAAATATATTGCCTTACATCGACAGTCCATACAAATCTCCTATTTCATGTGAGACTTCCATGAGTCAAGACCATTGCCTTCTTTATTTCCGTAAGTCAATGACGCATGCCTTTACGCATGCACGCATGTATTCCTAACCAGTTCATGTACACATGCCTATTTCTTTTTCTTCTATAATTCTTCTATGATTTGACATTAATCAAAAAATAAGACCTCATAATCTGATGGACATTTTATAATTAACAATTGATAGTTTTTTTAATCTTTGTAACATAATTGTTTTTTATCTCTTTCCAGTGAGAATTCCTCCACTATTGCTAGCGGCAACTATAAACAAAACTTAACACATACATTCACACCACCAAACGCACAAACACAAGAGTGTTCCTCTAACATTCTAAGAAAAAGTGACACCTAATTAAGCCCAACATACTGCCCATCCTGGGCAAATTGTGGGTCGACCTTAGCAGTAAGTATTGTCCGCCTTAAGACGCACATGCGTATAATTTGAATAATATTCATGGTAGAATTTTCGTGCCAATAATCTTCAGGTCGCCCAGGTGGATGGAACGAACCACCACGCTATCGACATTGCGTCACATGCACATTGATAGGTTTTACATAATCTTTTTTATTAGTCTAATTATTGGGAAAACTTAAATATTGTAATGTTGTGAACACTTACATTTTTGTACGCGGCAGTACTTATGATGATGTGAAGAAAAAAATAGAATTTTTCAATTAAATAATGAGGTGACAACAAGAGAGTAAACTGATCAGAATGGTATTCAGATTATGATTTAAAATAAGAAAAAGGAAAACATCTTTACATATTAAGTGGGGAAAATTATTTACATATACTATTGATATATCAATAAATGCTTCAGATTGATCAAAGGAAACAAAATGACAAGATTTTTATTCAAAAGTATTCCGGCATTCCAAAAATCATAATTGTCACCAATAATAACAATGATCGAATCTATACCGTACATATTCCTACCTGTCAATGCACATGAATTCTTATGTTGCATACATGTAACTTCCCATACAAACTATTCAATGTCAAATCAATGTACTCATGTAATTCCACACACAAAAAATTGCCTATCTTGAGGTCTTAACTTGATGGAATTGTAAAATATATTTTGAACAATTTCAAGTGTCTTTTCATCGTGTCTTTTCGGTCCATTTGTGTGGATTCTAATGATAAAAGATGACTAATCTCCAGCAAAGGGCTTTAGTTTTTAGAGCTATTTATCTTTGAAAATCTTTAATTTTAGTTTTTAAAGTTATTCATTATTATATTGTGAAAATTTATCTAGTGACAAAATTGCTCCACAATATACACAAATTTACCAAGCATCGCCAAGAGAAGTTATAAATTGAAACAAAAGCCCGTGGAAATATAAGTTTTTTCAAATAATTTACAACAATTAATTGCATGACTGAAAAGGTTTACATGTAAGTGTTTGTTAATTGATATTTACAATTTAGGTATCTATATATGGATTTGAAGATGCATTATTAAATTTATAATATCCTAGCCCGCGCATCGAGCGGGCCACTTTGCTAGTTTAATTAATAGAAATAGGTTCCTATTGGCTAGGGTTCTATTCATGTACACTATTCACTAATTTCCACATGTCAATTCACACAACACTTGAATTTCAGGAAACCTCTAGCTTAGCCAGTATAATATAGTAAGTATGGTGTCACAACTTCATTAGTTAAATCAAACGGGTTTTCTCATTGAGGGGAGGAAAATGGGGAAAGGAAAAAAGCGGAAGCTAATTTGAGCCTTGTTTTTTTATCGAGCTTTTCAGATGTTATCTCAGGGTAAAAATTTGCATAAACGGGTTTCGTGTCTTTGATGTGTAAACATCTCAGGTTCTTTTTTTACAAAAATATTTGTTTTTTTGTCTTTGATGTGTAAAAATCTCAGGTTTTTTACAAAAATGTTGGTATTTTTGTTTTCACAAATAATATTTATATGGAATACCGTTAACACATTTTTTTACAAATAATTACTATTTGCACCATTTTTGTGAAGTGTGTTCTCATTATGCGTAAAAAACTGTTCATGCAGCTCGCTGTTCACCCGAAGTATTGTTTATATATGCTGAGTGTTTGGCTATGGACTATTCATGTGGGATTACTATTCATATTTAATTTATATAAATATAGTTATTAATGGACAGGGTACTATTCATTCACAATATTCATTAATTATGCCAATTCTTAGAACACTTGATTTTTTTTTTGAAAAAAGGAAACCTCTAGCTTAGCCGATATAATATACTAAGTATTTGTACTTTTCCTTCTAACGACATGGAGTCTAGCAATTATCTTTTGACATCGAAAAATCTTGAACAACTGCTGATCTGAATTGAAGGAACAAGCTGGTGCTATTACGTTGATTGAAAAATGAACAAGATGCACCATGTTCCTGGCACAACAAGACGCTGATGTGAAATCCACCAGGGCCCGCGTTCCTCTCACCACATGCACATGGCGCTGGATTGAAGGAAGAGGGAGAGACAAGAAGGTTGTGGGTAAATAAAGGGGCACACGAGCATAGGTTTTAATGGCGATGTTGCAAGGTTCATAATGCACATGCTAACCCAGCCTCTGAACCTCTTCATAATGCAGATCGACACAGAGAATAAGGAAAAGGAGGTGGTAGCATCGAAGGAGCAGGACAAGGGCAAGCATAGGACCCAACACAATGAACCCCAACAACAAGTCGAACCCAAACCCCAATCCCCTTCCCGTGGGACATTGGATGGAGGCCTTTCATCCTAGGGTGCTCGCTGGGTGACCGTACGAAGTTTGAGAACACCACGGAAGTGTGCTCAAACTTCATCATCATGGAAAATCTGCACAAAGAGGAAGACACTGTGGTGAAGAAGGCCACATCGGAGCAGTTGACACAGATTTGTGACCCAACGAAGGGCGCAATGTAAGTTGAAAAACTTGGCTGGGCCATGAAATAGAAACACAAAGTATGTCCAGCATCAGATAAAACAAGGGAATGAAAAGGGGAGAAGAGAGTTCAAAGCACTACTAGGAAACCCACTACATGTGCTCGCTATCAACACACACATAATCGGGACGAAAACCTCGTAGCACAACCAAACTATCCTATATGAACTTAAATAGTTTTAGCTTCAAACAAGAACGTGCAACAATCATCATGGGTGACAGTTGCAGACACCATCTGTAACACAACAACCTCCATGAAGATCCACACGCAAAAGAGTTGACACCAGCATCACCCAATGATTTATCTACCCTTGGTTGGCTCCATGTCCCTCCTGAATCGCAGTGCAAATTCCCATATATTGGTAATGTTGCTCCTGAGAAGAGTGGCATAGAATATAATTCCAAAAGGAGTTTCAGGCCATTTGAAATCAATGGTTGCACAGTTATATACATTTCAAATATTCCATAACATAGCTGATAAGCCTACAATATAAAACTTCCCTCCATCAAGAAGGAAAGTATAGGACCACACAAAGAACTTCCGGATGTTATTTGGTCAAAAATCAGTCCCAAAAACAAAGGCCACGGTACACCACATGACTCTAGCAACAGGGAAAGAAAAAAAATACTGAGAGGTTTCCCTATCCCTTCAAAATGAACAATTAGGATTGCCAGAACAATTTTTCTTTCCATAACGTCCGTAGTAAGAAAGACATCTCGCGGGATAGTTTCCAAAGAAGGATTAGAATACTCAGGGGTATGTTAGCTTTCCAAATCTACTGGTAGTCACAACTAGTCCGTAGTAAAGGAGCTTACCAACATTTCATAGACATATTTGGTAGTGAATTTCTATTGGTCCCAAACTTGCAGGAAGCAGCTTGAGATCACATGAGGGGAATTTTATAATGGTAGGAATTTATCACAACGAGGGATCTAACAGAGTCAAGCCACATCTCTAAATCTACTCCATCTCACTCCATCATGTTAATAACTATTAAAATAATATCTTCCAAATAGGGGAATATGAAAAGTCCTCTTTAATAGTAGCTATGGTATCTCTATTGAAATATTTATCTTTAATAATGTCTTGATAGAGACTAAAAAAATGTTCAAGTTTCCATGCCACTTGAGAAGATGGCTTATATTTTGTCTTCTCCCAAGTACATGCAAAAAGTTGAGTTGATAAGATATGTGAGAAACAAATAGAGACTGTAATTTTTTAGATAAAAAAGTATTGTATTTTATTTAGACACCAAAAAGAGTTGGTAAGATGGGTACATGAGCGAACGCATGCCGCACGGAGCAGTACTCGTTTCTTGAGCAGGTCCTGCCAAGCAAGACGAGTAGCCCACTCCGTGGAAACCATAGGCATATATATCGCGCTTGGATGTTCGCAGTGGCTTGCGGTTTATGTGAAAGCCGGCCATCCCGGGGCCGAAGCTCAGTTTACTCCGGAGAACGGGCTGAAAGCCCAAACAACGGGTTGAAACGGGCTTTGACATGCGCTGAAGCTCACAGCCCACCCTACCAATTCTTTAGCCCTCCGTAGCTGGAGGAATCGTATCTGGGATGCGGAATCACAGACCCAAACGGAGATCAAGCCCTAGGAACCGCCCCTCGCCAAGGAGTCGCGGGAGCCCTAGGAGAGAGAACATATTCTTGCACTGAACAAAATGTATGTTGTGCCTGCCTAAGACACTTCATCTTTGTGATAAACCCCGTTGGATTAAATAAACAACGACAACCTTCATCTCCTGTTCCAAGAGGCACACAACAAATTAGATCTGGCAAATTCAAACCCCTTCATAACAGCCGGATCGCAAGCACATGTAATGGGCGCAATTAGCTCTAGTTAGAACGTGAGTTTGCATGCATGTGACGAGTCCTTATGAAGTTGTTGGCCCCCGCCGCCATGTTGTGTGCCCGTCCCCCGGGCTGCCGCGCTATATGGTCGTCTAGTGGCCGCCGCGTCGTCTGGATGGCAGGAGCCGCCGGTCGCCGGCCGCTGCGTTTCGTCTTGAGCGGTCGCCGGCCGCTGCGTTTCGTCTTAAGCGGTCGCCGCCGGCCGCCGCTTTTTGTCTTATGCGGTTGTCGACCGTGCCCGACTGACCGGCCAGCTGCTATTAGTGGTCGTCGCATGGCACCAGATCTGTTTGATCTATAGGGTGAAGAAGCACTTGGACTGGGTGTTATGGCAAAGATGCAACGATTACTCGATTAGGTGCCTGGACGGGCGTTTAAGTGCAAATTGGTCGCACTTTTAATGTTGCACATGGGATTTGAATCAGAGGGCTGACTATGGATGGATGCATGGGATACATGAGCCCCTCCGGATGCATAGGATATGTTGCCGACAAAGAAATAGATATAAGATGCAAAACAAAACCACAAGATTAATTTTGGTTCCTACTGATGCTTTATCCATGTAGTATTTCATACCAAAATCAGTCTTCGTAAAAGGTATGCTGTCATTACTAGGCCCCTTCACTAGCTACGATCAATTTGGGTGTGTTTGGTTGAGGAACCAAATGGAACGGGACGAACTAACCATTACCATGTTAGAGTATACCATTACCGAAATCACTAATTAAGGAGTATTCGTTGCAAAGATCACCCCAAACCCTAGGTTGCGACAAGTGGCGTGCTGCATGTGCACCACTTGTCGCAAACTAGGCGTTTTCCCTTTTTTTTTCATTGATTTGTTTATTCAAAACGTTTTATCTCTCAAACGTGCGTCCAAATCTCAAACTGTTTTCATGGTTGAATTCCTCGCGTCAAGATCTTCAAAACTAGATCCCATGTTGATAGGTTTTGACGAACTTTTTTTTCACGAACAAAACCGAATGAACAAAACCGAACCGGGCTCGCACTGGTTTTTTCCCTTTCCGAAAGAGGCACACTCGTGCCTCTCGCGAAATCACAACCGTGCCTCTGGCAGAAGCAAAACCGTGACTCTTGCGGAAGAGAAAAAAAAAAGAGAAAATGGTTTTTTTTTCATTTCCGCAGAGGCACGGACGTGACTCTCGCGAAAGCACAACCTTGCCTCTCGCGGAAGCAAAACAGTGACTCTCGCGAAAGAAAAAAAAACAGAAAACACATTTTTTTTTTGGTTTCCAAGAGGCACGGCCGTGACTCTCGCGAAAGCAAAACCGTGACTCTCGCGAAAGAAAAAAAAACAGCAAACGTGTTTTCCCCGTTTCCTAGAGGCACGGCCGTGACTCTCACGAAAGCACAACTTTGCCTCTCGCGGAAGCAAAACCGTGACTCTCGCGAAAAAAAAAACAAAAAACGCGTTTTTTCTTTTCCGAGAGGCACGGACGTGACTCTCGCGAAAGCACAACCGTGCCTCTCACCGAAGCAAAACCGTGACTCTCGTGAAAAAAAACACGTTTTTCGCGTAAAAAAATTTGAATTTTTTTTATCCAAAAGCTAAGGAAGACCGGTGGAAAACCAAAACATTGACAAAAACCGGGAAAAAATTGTTTAAAAAGCTGAAAACGCGTGCGGAAAAATAAAATCCAGAGGGAACGTCCAGAGCGCGACACGTGGCGAATGACTGATCGCTGCGAGGCTCCCGAAGGAGCGCTCGTTAACTAGTTGCTCTCTACCATTACCACGTCGGGTTGACTTGTTACCATGGACCAGGGGTAGGCCAACCCACCGGATGTTTTACTAATTAGCGCGCAGAACCGTGCTATTTGGCTCATGTGCTAGGCGGAGCATAGAATTACTTATAGTGCGCTCAGGCTACCTCTTCAATGTCAATCCTAATGTACACTACAAATTGACAATGGACCCATCCATCTACAATGCAGCAGAGTGGGGTGGTGGCCGGAGTGGGACGGCGGCGGAGTCAGGAGGCGACCGGAGTGGGGGCGGCGACGGAGTGGGGAGACGACCGGAGTGGGTGCGGCACCGGAGTAGGGTGGCAATCAGAGTGCTGGCGACGAAAGTGGGGATGCAACCAGAATGGGGGCGGAGCAGAGACCGGA
>LR738716.1:17086040-17135527 GCA_902687465.1 Secale cereale
AGGGGTTGGGCAGAGGGAGGAAATTGAGGGGATGTGCCGCTGTGTGGCGGGACAGGGTAGTACAAGGACGGGAGCCGCGCTCATCCGTGCCGTGTCTACACCCACGCAAACCCGGCAAAAATTTGGGCGTGAATTAGGTCGTCCGTTTGCATAGGCGCGTTGGGCCATAGTTTGTGTCGGTTTCAACCCAAAATTACATATGTGGACAGAATGTGTAGGCGCGTTGGAGTTGCTCTTACCTGACTTATTTGTGCTACTTACGATACTGTACATGGTGTACATTACTTCTTCAAGCACTTTGCCATCCATGAACAACCTCCACTCACCTATAAATCGTTCGCTTGTTAGCTCGTGAATTTCATGGTCTACACCCCAGCCTCACATCTTAGCATGAATATAACAAGTTTGCTTGTACATTAAAAAAGGCGATTAGTTACAAGAGCATGCTAGTGCTTTAGTAATCTAATGCTTAATAGTGTTTCCTGGTGAAGAACGTGGCGAAAAAGTTTGAGAATGAATGGCGTCAGGATAAATGATACATGTGAGGTTGAGAGAGTAGGCCCAATAAATGACGACTAGGCCAGCAATATGTTTCGGCCCCGTATGATATTACAATAGATTAGGAGCATCCTTGGCTTCCTGGCAATGCTCCTTGTTTTCCTCATCGCACTTGTACTTCATCGAACTGATCTTCGTCTTGCAGAGGACATTTTTTGTCATATTTCTGGCCTTTTTCTAAGTTTCTATAAGTTCGTAGGTCCACCCACCGCGACTTTGGTCCTTTTCTGTGTCTTGTGTCTTCTTGTCCAGTAGATTCTTGTAAAAATACAATAATTTATTTCTATTTGTTTTGGCTTCTGTTAAGTCGCTTATTTTGTAAAAATAAAGTCATTTTCATTTCGAAGGGTAGATTACGCAATAAGTCGAAGGCTTGAAGCAAACCAACTACTCCAGTGGTAGCAGAAGAAGGTGAGGTGAGCGGGAGAGCTCAGCCGCGAGGGAAGAGAAGCTGGCGAAGCGACACCTGTCCCCAGCCACTGCCTCAGTCAGGTGCTCCACCATCGTCCCAGATGGCTTCCTTTGCACTGCCCCCCCCCCCCACTCCCCTTCCGACGCACGTCAACTGCCACCCTCGTATGTGCCCCACAGCAGCAGTAAAAACCACTGCTCTAGTACCGCACCGTGTTGGTGACGCCGCTCGCTAGTTGTCGGGTGGTGGCCGCCCCCATATGAAGCACTCGGGTACGTATTAATTTTTACGGACCACTTGTACCAGCTCTTCACGGTTGAAATTGTGAAAGGGTGCGGCAAGCAATCACATCGACCGTCATCGTCATTGTCATCGTTCTTTCATCCAGGCTGGCCGAGAGGGGGACGGCAGATGTGATGGTCACCGGGAGTAGGCTCAGAGGGCTCTGTTGTGCGCGCCGCCTGCCGACTATCTTGACTATAAATATTTTCTCAAGAAAGTTTAGCTAAAAAGTTTCCTGGGCAATCATGTTTTCTTGGTTAGTCTTGTAGTTTCCAGGTGTGTTTGACCATGTAAGTTTATTTTATATCGGTGAAATGAATTACGGAGTTGCTCTTAGAAAAATAATTCCAGGTTAGCGCACTTGATTTGCAACATCATGCCGCTTGTTTGAGCCTGACTGGCGCAAAATTGTACTGTTCATTTCTTTTTCTTTCATCAATTGACAGGTAGGAACGCATGGGTGATGTAGCGGTCAAACGCGCTTGAGGTCTCGAGTTTTGGATAAAAACGTTTTCCACGTCAGACAAAAAGCACCTAAACCGGTACTAGGGACTAAATTTATCCGGTTTGGGATGTTGATGGACCAAGGTTTGCTGGTTTTGGAATTGAGGGGTCATTTCTATACTTTCGAAAGAGTTGAGAGACGAAATATATACTTTTTGTTTTTTATATCACAGAACCCACATGATAAGTCCGATCTACATGTTCTCATGGGACATGACGTACATTACTTCTCCACCGACTTTCCCACCCATAGTAGCATCGAGTCACCTATATAACCCATTTGCTTGTTGGTGAACTTTGTAGTCTATACATCAGAAAACGCTAGATGACTAGTTACAAGAGAGCGTGTCAATACTATGATTATTAAACGATTAATATTGGTCCGTGGTCGAGAACATGGTGAAGGGCACTAAGAACGAAAGGCATCGGGAGAAATGCTACAAGGGAGCATGGGTACGAGGGCCGAATATATGGTGACTCGTCCGGTCCTACAAGAAACCTTTGTCTGATATTTCAATAGAATAGGAGCATCGATCGACTGACTCCTTCCTTGGCTTGCCCATAGTACTCGTCAGACCTCGTTTCACCTACGTGCAGTGGCCATGGAACGTTCTCGTGTCGCGTATATTTGCAGTCACATTTGTGGCTCTCTAAAGACTTCAGCAAATACCCAGCTTTTACCTTTTCGTGCCCATCTTCATTTTGTTTCCCCCAATTTTGTCTTTGTTTATTAGCAGTAAATTTGAAAGAAGTTGAACCAAGCCAGCTGCAGGTGAGGTGAGAGAGCTCAGACGAGAGGGGCCAGAGAGTGGTCGGCGAGGAACCATGTGTACCCAGCCACTACCTCACTCACCTGCTCCACTCCCTTTCCTCCCCCACCCTCCCCCACCCAAACTCGAGTGCCACATCCGCTTCAGCGGTGACGAGATCGTCGGCCGAGATATCCTCTACTGCAGTGACCTGCCCCACGATCGATGCACTCTCCACTGCGCCACCACCCTTGTTGACCGGGTTTGAACGATGAACAATAAATTTTGAATATGTTTCCTTTTTAAAATCAGTTTCCTTTTTTGCTCTTTTGTTTTTCTTTCTTCACTTGTATAAAATTGTATGCTTTTATTTGTAATCTTTCTTTAACCAAATTTTATATTACTTAATTCAAAAATCAATAAAAATACGCACCAGAGTCCTGATGTTTCCCTAAAAAACAGTAAAAAAATTAAAAAGCAAACAAGCACAAAATACATGAAATTTTATGGCAACCAATATACTTGGCTACGCTAGGTGCGTGAAATTTTTGTGGTGTTTCGACATTCGAGTAGATCATGGAATTTTTTTCTGCCTCATAAAAAGAAAAGGCCAATTTTTTTTTTGCCAGACCTCCTCGAATGTTATTTGAGCACAAAAATGTATACGTGCCTAGTGCACCCAAGCATTTTGGTTGTCACAAAATTTCCGAAATTTTTTTTTTGCTATTTTTTTACTTGCGCGTGCCAAGCAGCAGCAACCACTCAACTGCGTGCTGTATTGGCGTGCTGCTGAGCAGTGACCACCCCCGCCAACACATAGACGCTCAACAACGGGTACATACTATTACTACTCCAGCACGGCACCAAATCTTAGTTTCGCTGTTGTTCAGACCGTGTGAGAGAGAGCGCGTCAAGCAAGCACATGTCCTTCATCGGCATTGTTTCATTCCTTTACGAATTTTTTTACCGCCATTTAGATTGTGTGCCCGATAGGGAGAGGAAGAGGCCCACCACTGTGAAATTCAGTTGGGGGGGGGGGGGGTACTTAGTTTATTGCTTTACGGAAGCTTTTACTCGTATTTAATTCCACAAAACTATTGCGGCTGTAATGAATTACTGAGAATTCTTTAGTAGCCAGTAGTTGTTTAACACCAACATGTTTCTGTGCCTTAAACTCTTGATGGTTATATCGTACAATTTAAGAGCATCTCTATCACTTAGCAGCATGTGATATAATATCGAGAAATCTTTAGTGGATGGTAGTTTTATAACACCAACATCTTAGACTGTAATATAATATTTAAACTTATCTTCATCCATTCGAATAGGAAGAGCTCATATACACACTTATGAGAACAAAACTTATGAACTATGCTCGCTCACGTGAAACGAAAAGGTGCCCCTCCCTTCCCTACAAGAAGTGCACACCGTTAAAATTGATTGATGAGAAAAGCAATCAGGTGTTGTTGCCATGGCCTTCCTCTTGCACTCTTTCTCTGCACCTCCCTCACGCTCTCTCTCTTTGACACAACAAATACGAAGGAGGGGGAAGAAAGGAGATAGTGGACAAGAAAGATTTTCCGGCCGGCGCACGAACGCCCAAATCTTTTTCCTCTTTACACTGGCTACATCGCTACAACTCTGCTCAAACCGAACAAACTGGATACATGGTTCTTATAAAGACCAACACAACGCACTGCCGAGAGCAACAAACTCCAGCCGGATCTCATGCGCACGTATGCACGATCCACACGAACCGGCCTCCACTCGTACACGCACGAAGTGGCGGTTCTCCTAGCTGATCGCAAGCCACCTTCTTCTCCACTACCTACGCATGCAACTAACTGTGAGGGCCACGAGCACGCACACACTCGCAACGCACGCAACACACCAACACACGCGCCGTGGCGTGGTTTATCCTAACATACTCCCCCTAAACCACGACCTCGCCACCCATCCCGACAGGACTCCGGCCTCTTGTCGACTGCCACGGAGAACGAACGCCCTTCTTCACCTCCGGCGACACACGTCGCAGCTTTTTTTCCCGGCGCACTGACGCCGCCGGCCGCAACTACGGCCGATTTCCTCAAGCACGAACTAGAGCCACACCTGTTACAACGCATACGGGGGGTTCTAATACCTGGGGTGCGCCAGGGCACGTACCCTACGCCCCAGTCCACGCCGAGCGCCTGGTCCGGCCCGCTCGGCCCACTCCCGCGACATGCACACACACGTCCGGGTCGTGCGAGCCCGCCTAGGACCAACTCCACGCTCCTCCCGATCTCGCCAACAGAACGCACACAAGCTGCACTCGTGCACGGACACGCCCGTGCACACCACACGCATGACCCGCCGTGGACCCGACGCGCCAAGCGCGCCCGGCGCGCGCCCATACACGCGCCCGACGCGACAAGCTCGTCGCCATGGTTGCTGCCATCCCATGCCACCGTGTGCTTCCAGCACAAGCCGCCGCAGATGCCGTGCAACGCGGCCACCTCGCCGGCCGCTGTCGCGCACCGCCGCCGATGCAGCTACCGCCGCGCTGCGCCCCATCGAGCGCCACTCACTGCCGCTGCCGAAACCCGCAGCTTGGAGCGCCGCCATGCCGCGTCTCCGTGCTTCGCGCCACTGCGCCTCCACGGCCGTCGCGCCGAGTTGCCGCGGCCTCTGCGCAACCACGCAGGTCCTCCGCGACCTCCTCGCCTCCGCGACCGCCGCTCCTCGTCGCGCGCATGGCATCACGCCGCACCACCGCGGACTCGTCGGCCGTCGCAGTCGCCACACGCTCTCCGCGCGCCGCAGCCTCCATGTCCGCTGCGCGCTCCGCGGACGCCGCCTCGCGCCACGGCCGCCCCTCGAACTTGGCTCTGAATACCAATTGTTGTTGCCATGGCCTTCCTCTTGCACTCTTTCTCTGCACCTCCCTCACGCTCTCTCTCTTTGACACAACAAATACGAAGGAGGGGGAAGAAAGGAGATAGTGGACAAGAAAGATTTTCCGGCCGGCGCACGAACGCCCAAATCTTTTTCCTCTTTACACTGGCTACATCGCTACAACTCTGCTCAAACCGAACAAACTGGATACATGGTTCTTATAAAGACCAACACAACGCACTGCCGAGAGCAACAAACTCCAGCCGGATCTCATGCGCACGTATGCACGATCCACACGAACCGGCCTCCACTCGTACACGCACGAAGTGGCGGTTCTCCTAGCTGATCGCAAGCCACCTTCTTCTCCACTACCTACGCATGCAACTAACTGTGAGGGCCACGAGCACGCACACACTCGCAACGCACGCAACACACCAACACACGCGCCGTGGCGTGGTTTATCCTAACATCAGGGACCTACACAATAAGTAGTGGTTGGTCTGCCTCTACTCACGGAACCTGGTGTACATTATTATCTTCATCCACTTTCCTACCCATAGCAACATGCACTCACCAATATAACGCCTTCAGTTGTTAGGCGGCGAATTTCTTGTCTACGCTCCACACTTGCTTCTTAGCATCCATACAATAGGTCTGGTTATAGTATATCACAAAATGCTAGATGACTGATGACAAGAGTGTGTCAGTACTACATTCATCGAAATCATAATAGTAATTTCTGGCCCAGAACAGGGCAGAGAGCTTTAAGAATGAAAGGTATCCGGGAAATGCTACAAGGAAAGACGATCGAGGAAGTGAGAAGAAGAAATAACCACTTGTGTAGTTATACCATGCCGTTTGCTTTGATATTAGCATAGACTAGGACCAACTCGTCTGTGTCGCACAGCAACGCTCCCTGGGTGTACAATGAGATCCAGAACACTGGCCAAGGATGGTTAAGTGGGCAGAAAAAATAACGACTTGTCTAGTCATAACATGCCAATGTGCCATGCAGTTTGAAATTATCATAGATAGGACCAGCTCCTGTCCCAGTTGGCCGCTGGCGCTCTATGGTTCTATGGTGAGGTCGAGTGCACTAGCCATGGATGTATAAATACCGTCATGTTGTGAATATCTTCGATCACATTTCTGGCTTTGTTTCAGGCTTTAAATGAATTCACTGTTCGCCCACGTCGACTATCTGCTGCCCATTTTGTTGTTTTTTAACCTTCTACTCCCTCCGTTCTCAAATACAAATATAAGTCTTTCTACAGATTTCAATAAGTGACTACATACGAAGCAAAATGAGTGAATCTAGACTCTAAAATATGTCTACATACATCCGTATATTGTAGTCCATTTGAAATATCTAAAAAAACTTATATTTAGGAACAGAGGGATAGTTAACCATCTTTTCTATGTCAAAAGTGCTTTTGTTTTAGATATGTGTGTTAATTTTCTTGCGGTTTATTGAAAAATCATACCATAAGGTGAGGTGAGAGAACTCGGCCACTTAGGTGAGGAGAGAGAGGCCGTTAGGTGCCACGTGTCCCTAGCCGCTGCCTCACTCAGTCACTAATGCGCTCAACACCCCCTCCTCTTGCGCACCCAAGCCCGCCCCAGCGCGCACGACCTCTCCTCGTGTGATGAGGCCGTCATCTCATATGGCCTGTGTCACACTGGCATGCCCCGTGCTGCACCCTCAGCCGCGTCGTCATGCCGGAGCGCGCCCGACAGCAACTGCCGCCGCTCCAACGTCGTGTTGTGTTGAAGCGGTCACGCTCTGCTGGGCGGCGGCTGCCCTGCCCACCCCTCGCCACCCGCACCATCTCTTCGTTCGCTGCCATTCAGAGCGTGTGAAAGAGGGTGCGTCAAGCAAGCAAGCACTTTGACATTCACCATCATCATTTCGTTTCTTTCAGGGTAGCGCAGGGGCCACAGGCGGACGTGGTGGTGATCGGGAGCAGCCTTGGAGGGTTTGTAGCAAGGCATAGCTTTTATCTTAATTTGTCTTATTTTATCTTAATTATCATGGCAACCCCACGCGTCCAATAGGGCTATTAGTTGGACAACTAACACTTGGTGAATGGTGTGTTCCGGACAAGACGTACTTTGAACACATCACCCACTTTGATACGTTGCACGCCCATCTTGACCGGCGTCTTTCAGGCACAAATTAATATCACAATGATTCCTTTCACAAACATTGTGGTGTATTGCTGCTAACGCAATGGTGTTGTATCTTTCAGCCCATGCAAACGACTCACCTAGACATACGTTGTTGGCGCCGTCTCCTTGCAGCACCTCTTCTTCTTCCTCCTTGCTCACGTTGCCTCTCACAACTCTCTCAATCGTGATCTCAACATTATCTTCTCTGATTAACACACACATGGTGATGAACTCTACACAAACACGCACACAACGCATGTACTCAAGGAAGCAGACAAAGGCTTTGCCGAGGCACTCTTGGCAACCACACACGCTACATTTATGCCCAGCCCTCATGGCTTCAAGCTTTTTCTCATTCATCTGTTGAATTAAAACCACGACGAGTAAATCGAAACGGAGGGAGTATATACTAGTACAAGGGACTCGCAGGCACAGCCTTGCCCGGCCACTAACAGCACGTACACTGTACACAGGTCAGCCGCTACACTCGGCCACTAACAAACTAAGTACATGCACCAACTAATTTCTATCTACATGCACGCCAGCGCCCAAGTTTAGCTAACAAACTGCTAGCCCATGTCTATCTCTTCCTGGAATCACTCCAGATCAAAGTGACACGGCTACTATTAACTAAATACTATTGTACTTCCTCCGTTCTCAAATATTTGTCTTTCTAGACATTTCAAATGAATTACAACATACAGATGTATGTAGACATATTTTAGAGTGCAAATTCACTCATTTTGCTTCGTATGTAGTTATGACGCCTGGATAATTAAGCTACAGTAACCCTCTACTAATGATGCTATGTTACCTCACTTACTGTTCATAAACTCGTGTTGATTCGAAACTGATTCAAAATACAATTCAAAATCAAATTTAAATAAAGTCAAATTAGTATTTCTCTAAGCGGAAAAATAAAAATGTTCAGGGTGTTGCACATGATCCCAAAGCAATTATAAAAACAATACCAACATTATTTGAAATTCCAAATTGACCCTAGCAACTAGAATAGTGGTCCAACATCAATTATTTTTCCATTCCAATTTCCCAAAATAGTAAGACAATCTCAAATGCTTTGAGGCTTTTTGTACGAACTCAAAATATTGCAAAGTATTTAATGTGTCAAGTGGCACATTTAGCAAAAATCATTTGTGTGGCTCTACTTAATGCAAAACAGTGTAGAAAACTAAACAAAAATAAAAGGAAATAATAATGTCTAAGGCCTACTATTGCAATGGGCTTGGAGTTGCCATAGTGTGGCCCAGCCAAACTCCACCAGCCTTTCGTCCTCCTCCTGCTACATGAGAAGGCCGAGGCGCCATGGCCACGAGCGCTCGGCGCCGTGCCCTGCTGCACCACAGGGGGGATAAGAGCAACCCCCTGCACCCTTTCTCCCTCCCCGAAACCCTAGCCCCCAAATCACACATCTCCTTCGTTCCCTCACTTCGCTCTCCCGCGAGCTCATCCACCCGCAACCGTTGCCGTCGTCGTGTCTTCGTCGTCGTCGTGCACCGAGGCCTCCCCTAGCACCGAGGTGGAGTCCAGAAGATGCATGTCGCCGTTTTCGACACCGAAGAAGCAGGATCCGGACTCAGAACCCTCCTCGACATCGCCATCGACCTTTTCTTCCCCGTCACCAAGCGCAAGCACGTCGTTGTCCGCCGGCGATTCCATCCGCTCCAGTCCTCCTGCGCCCCCACGAGCTCGCCATCGCCTCCCTCGCCGTGAGCCGCGCCCATCCCTCCTCCTTTCCCCTTTAGTCTCCCGTCGTTAGGAACCAACGTCGCGCGCCCGCTGCTGCTGCCGCGGCTCGGCCCCCCTCGCTGTCGGTCCAGTTTTCCCACGGGTTCCGTCTCCTTCGCTCGGCCCCCCTCGCTGTCGGTCCAGTTTTCCCACGGCCTCCCAGGAAACGGTGCCAGAAATTCTTCTTGCTACCTCTTGAGCTTGTGTTGTATTCCCTCGAAGAGGAAAGGGAGATGCAGCACAGTAGCGAAAGTATTTCCCTCAGTTTTTGAGAACCAAGGTATCAATCCAGTAGGAGACCACATGCGAGTCCCATGCACCTGCACAAACAAATAAGAACTTAGCAGCCAACGCGATAAGGGGTTGTCAATCCCTTTACGGTCACTTACGAAAGTGAGATCTGATAGAGATGATAATTTATATTTTTGGTATTTTTAGTTTTAATAAAACAACAAATAAAAGCGGTAAAAGTAAAGTAGATGTAGATTGATATGTTGAGAATAGACCCGGGGGCCATAGTTTTCTTTAGTGGCTTATCTTATGATAGCGATATTCTACGACGGGTAAACAAATTACTGTCGTGCAATTGATAGAAAAGAGAATAATTATGAGACTATCTAGGCATGATCATTGTATATAGGCATCACGTCCGAGACAAATAGACCGACTCCTGCCTGCATCTACTACTATTACTCCACACATCGACCGCTGTCCAGCATGTGTATTGAGTTCATAAGAACAGAGTAACGCCTTAAGAAAGATGACATGATGTAGAGGGATAAACTCAAGCAATATGATGTAAACCCCATCTTTTTATCCTCACAACAATACAATATGTGCCTTGCTGCCCCTACTGTCATTGGGAAAGGACACCGCAAGATTGAACCCAAAGCCAAGCACTTCTCCCATTGCAAGAACTATAGATCTAGTAGGCCAAACCAAACCAATAATTCGAAGAGACTTGCTATGATATTATGAGCACACATAAAAACTTCAGAGAAGAACCAAATATCTTTCATAGATAATCTCGATCATAAACTCACAATTCATCGGATCTCGACAAACACACCGCAAAAAGAGATTACATCGAATAGATCTCCTCGAAGACCGAGGAGAACTTTGTATTGAGATCCAGAGAGAGAGAAGAAGACATCTAGATATTGGCTCTCGATCTCAATACAAAGTTCTCCTCGGTCTTCATCATCCACCTGAGGAGAAGAAGACATATGTGATGGATCCCCCTCCGGTGGAGCTCCGGAACAGGCTCCAAGATGGGATCTCCACGGAGACAGAATCTACGGCGGTGGAATTAGGGTTTTCTCTCTGTCTTCGGAGTTTCTGGGGTACGTGGACTTATATAGGAAGAAAGAGGGCACCGAGGGCCACTTGAGGGGGCCTCGAGGCAGGGGTGCGCGCCCTGGGAAGGGGGGCGCGCCCCCACCCTCGAGGGCCAGCTCTCTGTCCCCTGACTTGGTCCTCAAGCTCCGTGTGCGTGATTTTCTCCAAAAATATCTCTCGCGAAGGTTTAATTCCGTTTGGACTCCGTTTGATATTCCTTTTCTGCAAAACCCTAAAATAGGCAAAAAAAAATAGCAATCTGGACTGGGCCTTTGGGTTAGTATGTTAGTCCAAAAAATGGTATAAAAGTGAATGATAAAGCTCATTAAACATCCAAGACTTCATAAATAATAGCATGGAACAATCAAAAAGTATAGATATGTTGGAGACGCATCGGTGCCAAGCAGAACCTTTGGGAAGACTTGTGTGAAGTTTATATGATCTTGCTGTGAAAAACAGAATCGTTAGCGCTCGCTAGAATAGTCACCAGATTTTACTAGAGCGTGCTATTTAGTTGATTCTTTTTACAGATGATTAATAGACAAATTCCTCACGTTTACCAATTTATTTCAATGTTTTGGAGTTACAGCAGTATGCGAAAGTTACAGATTACTACAGATTGTTCTGTTTTTGATAGATTCTGTTTTTCGTGTGTTGTTTGCTTATTTGATGCATCTATGAGTAGTATTGGGGAGTATGAATCATAGATAAGTTGGAATAAAGTAGGTTTAACATCAATATAAACAAAGAATGAGTTCATTAGAGTACCGTTGAGTGGTGGTTTGTTTTCTTATACTAAAGGAGCTTACGAGATTTTTGTCTAAGTTTTGTGTTGTGAAGTTTTCACGTTTTGAGTATTGCTTTGGTGGACTACAGAACAAAGAGTGGCAAGAGCCTAAGCTTGGGGATGCCCAAGGCACCCCAAGGTAAAATTGAAGGACAACCAAAAGCCTAAGCTTGGGGATGCCCCAGGAAGGCATCCCCTCTTTCGTCTTAATCTATCGGTAACTATACTCGGAGCTATATTTTTAATCACCACATGATATGTGTTTTCCTTGGAGCGTCATGTATTATTTGAGTCTTTGCTTGTTAGTTTGCCACAATTATCCTTGCTGGACACACCTTTTTGAGACAGATAAATATGGCCTAGGAATTGTTAGAACACTCTATGTGCTTCACTTATATCATTTGAGTAGAATAGTTTTTGCTCTAGTGCTTTACTTATATCTTTTAGAGCACGGTGGTGATTTTATTTTTTTAGAAATTGTTAATCTCTCATGCTTCACTTATTTCCTTTTGAGAGTCTATTAGATCATCATGGTCATATGCTTTGTCTATAAAACTAGCCTTCACATGATAGGCATCCAAGATGAATGTAGTAAAAACTTTCATACTAAGTGTATTGAAAAAGAAGAGAAGTTGGATGCTTGATAATTGTTTTGAGATATGAGGATAGTGATATTAGAATCATGCTAGTATGGTGAACCGCTATGTGATTCCCGTATGGTAAACCCTAAACCCACACAAACTCTGCTTTATCTGCGACGAGACCTCCTGCCCAGATGACTTTCTCCGTCACTAGTGGAGAACGGGGCTTTAGTCCCGGTTGGCGACATCCTTTATTTACGGTTCACCAACCGGGACTACGAAACTAGGACTTAAGGCCTCAACCTTTAGTCCCGGTAGGCCACAACCCGGGACAAAAGTCCATCCACGTGGCAACGAGCGCGCACTAGGGGCTGGAGGACCTTTAGTCCCGGTTAGATACACCAACCGGGACTAAAGTCCCTCCATGTGGCAGCGTGCTAGCCCGGGGGCTGGGGGACGTTTAGTCCTGGTTAGTGACACCAACCAGGACTAAGGGTTTAGTGTTTTAGTGTTTTAGGATTTAGGGTTTTTTGTTTATTTTTCCTTTTCCTTTTGTTTTTTCCGTTCAATTCTTTTTTCAGTTCAAACATATTCTAGGCTATTATATATTGTACACGTTATGCATATATAATATAATTTTTTGTACGACCATACATATATCATATAATTTCTCATACGACCATGAATATATGTATACAATCTAGTATATACATTTTTTCTTATAATTTGGAGATCATTACATGCAGGCATTAGCGTCAATTGTATTCTCCGCTTTCAGATATGACCTCCGTAAGCAAAAAATCCCGCAATTTCCTCTTGAAGTGCTCGTATCCGGTGCTCTGGTAGGAGCTTCTCCCGCCTATGTTCCATCTTTAAAGGAGATCAATATGAATATATTAGTTGTATGTATATATATTAGATCATCATCAAAAAATTGTGAATAGTGTTTACGTACCTCAAGTTGTTTTAAATATCTACGCCATTCGGTTGTCAGGCAAATATTCTCGCAAACGTTGTATCCACGTAAATTAGTCTCATGTTTCTGCCTCATCCACTTTGCGAGAATAGAATTCAATCAGATAATAATCAAGGATGATAATAGTGTTGAAACTAGAATCAAAGAGATGCGCAGACCTAGCTAGTACTACTTAATTACCTTGGGTTGTCGCCATTTCAGCTCTAATTTCCATTCACCGACAATATCTTTGATTAACTGTTTCCAAACCCTGCCCTACAAAGAAAATGAATAAATGAGGTATTAATTACTTGATATAAGGAAATGAATGAAACATGCCAATATAGTGAGATAATGATTGTAATTACCTGTTGAGCATCAAACATATCACATTCACAATTCTCACATCACATTCACACGCACATTGTCCCTTAGATAGATAAAAAGCATAATTTAGTTTTAGGTTCTCATAATACAAACCAGTCCACAAATAAAACAAGTGTTCACAACCAGTTCACATCACAGAAGTTCACCAGTAAACAGGAGTTTTTCATGTTGAGGTTGCAGTATCCAAAATGTCTCACAAAGGTTTCCTAGATGTATTAACCATTTTATTTAAATCAATAAATCATAGGATATGTACGGGATATGCATCAGGGCAGTATGTGAATATCGGGGCATTATCCGGCTGGATACACACACTTTTTGATGTATCCATGCAACATAGCTCACGCTGAAGCCGAGGAAGAAAACCATCGAAACCTTTACAGATTTGAACATTTTTTTAGACAAAATAGAACTTCGAATATGTTGACCGTTATTTTCTCTATAGATGGTCCTCTATTGCCTCGTTTGAAATGAAGGAATTGCGGCATTGATCGGTCACCTCCCGAGTTATTCGATGACACGTGATTGCGGGTCCATGATCAGCTTGCGAGCTAGTTGACTCGGTTCATCCCTTTTGTTCACCATTTGCTACGCGTGCCCTCACAACGAGGGTGGCATCCTTGCATTCCTCCTTTGGCGCTTTATCATCGCCATCCTCCTCGCGGCACTGGTTGCCACCCATTGTAGCATGGTGTGGTTCCCATGGAAGCACATGCTCGCTGCCGCAAGAATATCATAGCACACCGGCTCACCTCCCCTGCCACCCGGCACATTCCTTACAGGTCGCCCGTTGGCCTATGCAACATCGCGATTCTGCCATGCTGGTTGCAACATTTGCATACACCAACATCACGACACGTTAGTTGCAGCATCGCAGATCATCAGTCGTAGCACCTGGAAATAGCCTCTTGCAACACCCACTGGTCATCTCATAGCTCATGCCGCCTCTCTGGTGCAGCATGAAGTCAGCGCGGCCACAAGCTACTGGGTGGTGTCCTACCCCTTGCCACTTGAGTATACTCTTTGCCCCCGAAACAATACACATGTGTGCCAGGAAAAACTGATTATTCATGCCTCTAGGGAAGCTTTTTCTCACATATCGTTCACTGAAACTTTTATTACAATAGTGATTTATCATCTTGAGATGTCTTGTGGCCGCCAAGTGTTCAACTTAGATATGTTTCTGCTTCTTTAACTGTTGATGGTTTTTCTTCATCCATTGCAATTGGACGAGCATTTATGCTTATTTTATGAACACAACATATCCTTTCAAGAAAGTTTAGATAAAAAGTATGCTCCCCTTACCTACAAGTGTAAGTGTACTATACTGCAATTCATGGGTGAGACATGTGAATTTCATATCACTGACCTACACAATAAGTTGTGCCCGACCCATGTCTGCTTCTCACGGTGTACATTATTTCTTCACCCACTTTCCCATTTATAGCACAATATGATCACCTATATATATAAATCATTCACTTCTTATCTCGTGAATTTCATAGTTGACACTCCATGCTTACACCTTAGCTTGAATATGCTTATACATCATACAAATTAGATGATTAGTAGATAGTGTGTCAATGCTATATTCATGTAATGCTTAATAGTGGTTAACGCTTAATAGTAGTTTCTGGTCTAGAAATTGACGAAGAGCTCTGAGAATGAAAGGCATCAGGAGAAATGATATGTGGGACAATGATGGCCATAGAAATGATGACCCTTGTAGAACTCCAGTCCAATGAGGTATGATATTACGATAGATTAGGACCACTAATGGACTCCTAACTTGGCTTCCTAGTAGTGCTCCTCGTTCCGCTGGAGCTGCTGGTACACCAGCTAAAAATTTGTGCCATGGATAATTTTGATCGTATTTGTGGCATTTTCTAGTGTAAGGGCATCTCCAATGGAGACCCTCAAACCCACCGTATACGTTTGGTCTGCATTGTTTGGACAGCAGAAGTCATCCAGTGCGGTCCTGTATTGGTCTGCAACATGGTCCGGACAATGATTTTCCCGTCATCCGTAACCAAAGGTTTGCGAGAGTCCAGACATGATAAACTTCGCACTCTGACCACTTGGCGCACCAAAGAGGAAGGTAAAGCCCACTCTTTTGTAGCAACCCGCATAGTTTTTGCGCCAAAATCCCCCACTCTCTTCTTCCATCCCCCGCCGCTCTCCACTCAATTCCCGCCCTTTTCTCCAACACTCCCCTTCCTTCCGATGCACAGAACCAAAGGACAAACTAACGGAGATGGAGGTGGCAGAGGTGCCAGAGGGTCCGAGCATCATGCTCACCCGAAAGATCAGCTCGGCTACACGGCAAACTAGTCGGGTATGCTTAGTATTGTTACTCACTAGCTGGACAAGCATAATTTTGTTCATCACTACCCGGATATGCGTTATTGATATTTTTTTTTTTTGCTTTGTAGCATTCTCATGTTTGTTTGTGTACAACAAGTTGGAGAAGAAAAACCTCATTGTCATGCATTATTGGTTGAAATTGAATGGGCAACAAAAGTGGAACCTTTTCATAGGCCAGACCGCCACCCAAGCCATCGAGGAAGAAACCAGTGAGCCTACCGACACAACCCAAGAACCTACGAAGAAGGTTAGTAAATTTTTATAGGGGAAGAAGCGGTTGGAGGAGAGGTCGAGAGGGCAAAGCGAGAAGCTGCGGTGGCCAAGATGAAAAAGAGGTTCGATGACATGTTGTTGAAGAAGAAGGAGGCATGCGTGAAGCACTCGAACCTTGAGCAGGAGAAAAAGTCAAAGAAGTTCAAATTGTTGATGCAGGTGATGGACAAGAAGCTCAAGCTCAGAGAGAGGAGGACCATGATCAAAGAGAGGAAGGCCGCGCTCAAGGAAAATAAGTTGAAGATCGCCGCCAATGCGAAGGATGCCAAGAAGCTAACCATGAATCAGGACTCTTTGGATGACGATGGAAGAAAAATCGTGGAATCCGTCCATTACCAGATGTTGCAGCGGCAGAAAGATCGGTTGATAGCGGCGGACAATGAGGACGCGGAAGCTGCCTATGCCGCGATGACGGCACCTTGATCGGGGAGTAGATCGCATGGTGCCGGTCCAGGATGGCAGAAAATTACACGGAGTGCCGAACTGATATTCTTTTTGACTCGCGCATGAAAAAACTAAGCATACTTGCCTCTTTTTGGCTGTGATCGGGCATGCGATCATACGCTGGTGTCATCCAGTGCCCTGTCTTGATCGGACTAAATTTGAATTATGGATTGCCCTTTAGTAGCAGACATATGCAGGATAGCTTTGGATGGCCGGCTCTCGCATACGTGTCTTCGGACTGATCCCCATCCACGGACAAAGGACGGAGTAAATATGCGGGTCGCCGGGAGATGCCTCAGTAAGCTTCATAGGTATGCCAACTATAACTTAAGGTCACTTATTTTTATGGAGCCATGTAGTTAACTAATCTTTCCATAATAATAAAGCAAATAGTGCTTCTGCCCTCCCGCTCACCGTCGTGGCATTTTATCAAAATAGACTCTGTGTTTTTTGGTAATTAAACCTGCGGTACATTTTTAAGTAGATCTCCGAAAACACTTCATTTTTTTACAAAAAAGCCCCCTACTGAATAAAAACAACCAAACCAATCCTCCACCTCCTCACCTCCTCTCGTCGTCAACGCCTGGAGAACCCCCACCCAATCCCTCGCTCGCTCGCCGAGATCCAATGCGGTCGTGGCGGCTGGGAGCGGACACGCGTAGGAGGAGGACTCGGTGAGCGTGAGCTGGGCGCGGACCTGTCGTGATGGCGGTGGCTGAGGACGAGACCAATGCCAGCGCGCAGGACGAGGTTAGCCGTTGGGCCATGAGATCTGCGCCAGGTTGCAGGGAGAGTTTGGGGAGCGCGCCCAACCGATGGAAATCATGAGCTGTCCCATCAGGCACGGCATCACCGAGCGCCGGTTGGGAGTAAGGTACAGCGAGCTCTGTTTCCTGATTCTCATATTTTCTCTGCTCATTGTGACCTTCACCTGGGTGTCCTCTGTCTCATTCGGGAACGAATTACACGCTACCTTACTCCGATCCTTTGAAGGGGCATTTTTACTTGGCGGCTGCTTGGGCGCATCCCGTAGTACTCAATTTTGCAATGCAGTGTCCCGCCCAGGCGGCCGGCGACCAGCCCGCTAATTCGTGCTCCGCTCCACGCATGGGGGTGCTTATTTCCCCTCTATTGTTTGCCTTTGTAGAAAGGTATAGGATGCAACTCATTGTATTCCATGGAGTAGGTTACAATATATATACACAGGATGTCTTGCGTGATAAGGAAAACTAATCCTACCATATCTCTAGAAGTCAGCTATACAAGGCTAGAGAAGATAGGAATAGCAATACAAGATATGTCACGTTCAACACCCCCCCCCCCGTAGTTGAAGCGTCGGGGTCGGCGATGCAAAGACTGGAACGAAACTCCTGGAATGCAGCGGTTGGAAGTCCCTTGGTCATAATGTCGGCAAACTGCTGGGTGGTCGGTACATGAAGAACACGAAGCTGACCCAACTGTACCTTCTCGCGAACGAAGTGAACATCAAGTACAATATGCTTGGTGCGCTTGTCCTGCACCGGGTTGGCCGCGAGATAGGTGGCCGAAACATTATAAAAAAAAACCACTGTAGCTTTCTGGATTGGAACCCGAAGTTCACCAAGTAGCTGGCGGAGCCAACATGGCTCGGCAACGACATTGGCAACGGCACGGTACTCGGCCTCAGCGCTCGAGCGGGAGACGATAGGCTGCCGCTTGGAGGACCAAGATATGAGAGAATCACCGATGAAGACACAATATCCCGACGTGGATCTTCGAGTGTCAGGACAACCCGCCTAATCCGCATCAGTGTAAGCAAGCAGCTCGATGGAGGCGGAGGCGCGAAGACGAGGTCTGAAAGTCGGTGTGCCACGAATATACCAAAGAATGCGCTTGACCAAAGACCAGTGAACATCACGAGGCGAGTGCATATGCAAGCAGACTTGATGTACCGCAAACTGAATGTCTGGTCTGGTGAGTGTGAGGTACTAAAGAGCACCAACAATACTGCGGTAGAGAGCGGCATCAGTGGCAGGTTGCCCAGCAGTGGCAGAAAGCTTCGGCTTGGCCTCGGCAGGAGTGGCAGCAGGCTTGCAGTCGGTCATACCAGCACAATCTAGGAGATCAAGAGCATACTGTCCTTGGTGAAGAAAGAATCCGGAAGCATCACGTCGCACATTAATGCCGAGGAAGAAGTGCAATGCGCCCAAGTCCTTCAGTCAAAACTCAGAACCAAGACGACCGATGATGTCGTGAAGTAGATCCGCGCGAGAGGCGGTGATGACAATATCGTCAACATACAGGAGAAGCATGGCGACATGATCAGCTCGATGAAGCACAAATAGTGATGTGTTCGAGGTGGTGCTGCGAAACCCGAGAGCAGTGAGGAATGCTGCAATGCGTTGATACCAAGCACGAGGCGCCTGTTTCAGACCATATAGAGACCGTGGGAGCAAGCAGACATCATCAGGCCGAGTGGGATCAACAAAACCAGTAGGCTGCTGACAAAGAACACGCTCCTGGAGATGACCATAAAGAAAGGCGTTGTTGATGTCGAGGTGATGAACATGCCAATGACGAGATACAGCGGGCAGATGAACAACACGAATCATGGTGGGTTTGACAACCGGAGAGAAGGTCTCCGAGAAATCAACGCCGGCACGTTGTGCAAATCCACGAACAACCCAACGGGCCTTTTACCTGTCCAAAGATCCGTCCGGAAGAAACTTATGCCGAAATACCCACTTGCCGGTGATGATGTTAGCTCCAGGGGGACGAGGGACTAGCGTCCAAGTCCAGTTGGCGACGGGGGCATCGTACTCAGAGCGCATGGCTGCGAGCCAATGCGGATCACTCAACGCAGAGCGCACCCAGCGCGGTACGGGAGAGATGACCGTGACACTGAGATTATGATAGCGAGGGTTCGGTTGACGGATCCCGTCCTTGGCACGTGTCACCATAGAATGATGAGGCGGCGGAGGCGGGGGCCGAGCCCGACGTCGAGGAGGAGCCGCAGCCTCCGGTGAAGACGGGGCCGCGGTGACAGCCATGGGTGACGAGACGGCGGTCGAGGTCGGAGACGAGACCGCCTAAGACGGTGGTGTGTCCGCAGCCGTAGACGAGGGCGACGGAAAGGCCGCGGGTGATGGCGACGAAGACACGGGCGAGGCCGCGGGTGGCGGCACCGATGATGGCGGCAAACCAGCGGGCGAGGCCGCAGGTGGCACCGACGGCGACGGCGTGATACGTCCAAAACGTATCTATAATTTCTGCTTGCTCCATGCCACTTTTGGGTGATATTGCTATGATATTCATACACTTCCATACACTTTTGATCATATTTGGACTAACTTACTAATCCAGTGCACCCCAGTGCCAGTTTCTATTTTCGGCTGTTTTTGTATTTCAGGTTTTCACGTTTCGAGAACTGCCCAGAAAAATACAGAAAAAATATATAAAAAACCAGCATTCCGGGAAGGACACTGCTTCCGAAGGGGAGCCTGGGGGGGCACAGGGGCCCCAGGCGCCCTGTGGGCGCGCCCCCCTTGGACCGCGCCGGGGGGGCGCCTCGGCCCCTCGAGAGCCCCCCGATGCCCTACTTTGGCAGATATTTAAAGGGTCCCCCGTAACCCTTGAAACAAGACTTCTTTTCGCGATCCCATCTCTGTTCCGCCGCCGCCGCCGCTTCCAAGATCGAAAGCACCAGGAGAACTCTTCCCGGCACCCTGCCCGAGGGGAGGATCACCACCGGGAGCTTCTCCACCACCATGGACGCCTCCCGGATGATTCGTGAGTAGTCTCCCTTGGACCATGAGTCCATGACCAGTAGCTATGTGATGTTCTCCTCCCGTTCTTGTGCTTCACTAATTAGTCCTCGTGAGCTGCCCTACATGATCGAGGCACCTTTGTAATCCTTGTGTTGTTGCTATGTTGAGTTTGCTGGGATCCGATGGATTATGAGATTATGTTCAGATTGATCTTGAGTAATATATTTGATTCACCTCTTTTATATTTTAGTTCATAAGTAATTCTTGCATGTTCTCCATTGTTATTTATTGCTTTGGCCAAGTAGTAAGTAGTGACTCCAAGAGGGAACGTTATGCTCGATTGTGGGTTCATGCCCCTCGATGACTAGCTTGAGTGACAGAAACATGAGTCTAGGGGATGTGCTGTTGCCACAAGGGGGGAAACAATGGTGCTTGTGCCCGCGGGTGCAAGGATTGTTTACTTTACGCAAAGTTCTTTTAATGCAGTTGTCTGTTGCATTGAGTTTACACTATGGGTGGGACTCGCAACTTAATACCAGCGAGATGTTCTGGATAGATATCTCAAGGTGGATGATTAGTAGTAGATATTGATGGATTTCGGTCTACTTACTTTGGCGTACCGCTCATGCTTTGAACGTCAACCTTTCTTGCAATGTAATCAGCATTGGTTTGCGTTCGTGGTCCTGTCAATTGCCCAGCTGTAATTTGTTACCTCACATAGCCATTTTATCGTCTTTTGGGAGAGAGACATCACTAGTGAACATCATGTGACTCCGGTCCTTATTACTATCATTGATCACATACACTATTTTACTTTCAGCTATTTTATTTACTATTGCAAAACACTATCTATCACTACTATCATATTGCTTTTAACCCTTTGTGAACTAAAAGGCCGGAGAGATTGACAACCTCTCTGTACTCGTGGGGAGCAAAGTTATTTGTATCTGTGTGCAGGTCCACGTTGATTGCTAATTGCGCCGTTAGCAGTTGACACCTACCTGTTGAACCTAGGAGTCTCTGGGGATTCGATCCTTGGCATCTTTGCTAAGGGAAAACACTTCTACTTACTGCATCTTACACCTTCCACTTGGGGTAATCCAACGAGGGGTTCGAGGCCCATCAAGGAGTATTTTCTGGCGCCGTTGCCCGGGACTCCACTCTTCAGGATAGGGGAGTTGCATGCTATCTTTTACCTTTGCTTTTAGTCTTGTTAGTTTACCTTTCAGTTTTCTTTATGTCTTTTCACTAGTTGTCCTTATGGACAACCCTATTATTGGGTCGCTGCTTGCGGGAAGACGCCCCACACCTGTGGTGGTTGATCCTCCCCCTACTGAAATTGTGCCTTATAAAATACCAGCTGGTATTATCAATTATGTTTTGGCTAATCGTTACGCAGGAGACAGACATCCCGGTGAACACTTGCTATATCTGTCACAACTATGTCCATTATTTAAGCTTGCAGGTGTATCAAGGGAGTTTGTCATGAGGAAATTGTTCGCCGTATCACTTATAGATAAAGCTTTAGATTGGTATAAGGTTCTCGATAACTCGCACTTGCTTGATTGGCAAGAGCTTGTGTCTCTCTTTTATACTAAGTTTTATCCTCTTCATGATGCTTATGTGGAGAGTAAGAGTATCTTTTTGCATGTGGATCATGGTAACAATGCTTTATGTGATGCTTATATTGTTGAGTTCATCCATGATGCCACTGAAATTTACAATGAGAGAGGGAGACTTGGTTCTAAATATTTTAATAATAAGAAGTTTCCTCTCTTTATGGTGAATGTTTTGAAGTTATGCTTGTTTTGCCTTCCTATGCTAGTTGCTTTGTGCTTCAATGAATCATTCTATTGCAATATTCCTATGCATAGGAAGCATGTTAGGCTTAAATGTGTTTAGTATTTGCTCCTTGATGCTCTCTTTTGTTCTTCAACTCTTATTCCTTCGAGAGCATCATTAAAGTCTTATGCCTAGCTTAAAGGCATAAAAGAAAGCGCTTTTGGGAGGCAGCCCACATGAATAAAAATTTTGCTTTTGTTGTGTCTTGATGTTGTTTACTGCTGTAGCATCATCATTGTATCTTTACTTTTCATATTTGTGCCAAGTATAGCCTCTGATTGCTAGAAAGTTCAAAAGTTGTGAGGTGCTGTCCAGGAAACAGATTCTGTCCTTGGATAGAAAAATTCGTATAAAATCACCAGATCATCTTTTTGGTATGAATTTTTTCGACAGCGTTCTCTATATAATTGTATTTCGTGCGTCAGTTCTGAGTTTTTTGATTTGAGTTGCAGAAGTATCCCGAACAGGTCAATTACTGCCTGCTGTTCTGTTTTTCACAGATTCTGTCCTGTTTTGCCTTACCTTCACTTTGCAAATTAAGAACTTGTTTTTTTTTTGCGAAAACCTTTTGGCAATCTTGAGAAACAGTAGAACTTCAAGAATATCCTTATTTCCAGCAAGGTATAATTATTTTATTAAGGGTACTAACCTCGCTAATCAGATTATGAATGAGTTATGTATGAAGGGAGTTTTCAAGTATGCGAGGGAAGATGATAAAAAGATTCAGGAGTGTCAAGCGCTCAAGCTTGGGGATGCCCCCGTGCACCCCCAAGAAATATTCAAGGAGACTCAAGCGTCTAAGCTTGGGGATGCCCCCCGTGCATCCCCTCTTGGGGAACGTAGCATAATTCAAAAAAATTCTACGTCTTCACCAAGATCCAACTATGGAGACATCTAGCAACGAGCAAGTAAGAGTGCATCTACATACCGTTATGTAGATCGCGTGCGGAAGCTTTCAACGAAGCAAGGATGAAGTAGTCGTACTCTTCACGTTCTTCGTCACCGATGATCTAGCGCCGAACGGACAGCACCTCCGCGTTCAACACACGTACGGTGCAGCAACGTCACCTCCTTCTTGATCCAGCAAGGGGGGAGGAGAAGTCGTCAGAGATCCGGCAGCACGACGGCGTGATGACGAATGCAGTGGAGATCGCAGCAGGGCTTCGTCGGGCGCCCTCCGTGGGAGTTGGGAGGTGTGACGGGAGGGGGAGAGGCGCCAGGGCTGAGCTGCGGCTGCCCTCTCCCCCCCCCACATATATATAGGGGCCAGGGGGCGCCTGGACCCCCTGCAGATCCAATCTGCAAGGGGGCGGCGGCCAAGGGGGGTTCCTTGCCCCCCAAGGCAAGTGGAGCCCCCCTCCCCTTTAGGGTTTGAACCCTAGGCGCAGGGGAGGTGGGCCTCCCTTAGTGGTGCACCAGCCCTGAGGGCTGGACACTTCCCCTTGCGGCCTAGGGGCCCCACCGGGATGGGTGGCCCCACCCGGTGGACCCCCGGGGCCCCTCCGGTGGTCCCGGGACGCTCCCGGTGACCCCCGGAGATCACCCGTTGGCCGAAACTGGACTTCCCATATATCAATCTTTACCTCCGGACCATTCCGGAACTCCTCGTGACGTCCGGGATCTCATCCGGGACTCCGAACAACTTTCGGGTTTCCACGTGCATTTATCTCTACGACCCTAGCGTTACCGAACCTTAAGTGTGTAGACCCTACGGGTTCGGGAGACACGTAGACATGACCGAGACCACTCTCCGGTCAATAACCAACAGCGGGATCTGGATACCCATGTTGGTTCCCATGTGTTCCTCGATGATCTTCATCGGATGAACCACCGTGTCAAGGATTCACTCAATCCCGTACGTTATTCCCTTTGTCCATCGGTACGGTACTTGCCCGAGATTCGATCGTTGGTATTCCCGATACCTTGTTCAATCTCGTCATGGCAAGTCTCTTTACTCGATCCGTAATCCATCATCCCGTGACTAACTACTTAGTCACATTGAGCTCATTATGATGATGTCTTACCGAGTGGGCCCAGAGGTACCTCTCCGTCATACGGAGTGACAACATCCCAGTCTCGGTTCGTACCAACTCAACAGACACTTTCGGAGATACCCGATGCGTACCTTTATAGCCACCCAGTTACGTTGTGACGGTTGGCACACCCAAAGTACTCCTACGGTATCCGGGAGTTGGACAACCTCATGGTCTAAGGAATAAATACTTGACACCGAAAAGCTTATGCATTACGAACTATACGATCTCGTGTTATGCTCAAGTTTGGGTCTTGTCCATCACATCATTCTCCTAATGATGTGATCCCGTTATCACCGACATCTCATGTCCATGGTCAGGAAACCGTGACCATCTGTTGATCAACGAGCTGGTAACTAGAGGCCTACCAGGGACTCATTATGGTCTGTGTATTCACACATGTATCGTTGTTTCCGTACAATAAAATTCAAGCATGAATAATAGACAATTATCATGAACAAGGAGATATAATAATAATGCTTTTATTATTGCCTCTAGGGCATATCTCCAACAGTCTCCCACTTGCACTAGAGTCAATAATCTAGTTACATTGTGATGAATCGAACACCCATAGAGTTCTGGTGTTGATCATGTTTTGCCCGTGAAAGAGGTTTAGTCAATGGGTCTGCTACATTCAGATCCGTATGCACTTTACAAATATCTATGTCTCCATCATGAACATAATTCCGGATGGAGTTGAAACGGCGCTTGATGTGCTTGGTCTTCTTGTGAAACCTGGGCTCCTTGGTAATAGCAATAGCACCAGTGTTGTCACAGAAGAGAGTCATCGGGATTGACGCGCTTGGAATGACTCCTAGGTCGGTGATGAACTCCTTCATCCAGACTCCTTCCTGTGCTGCTTCAGAAGCAGCTATGTACTCCGCTTCACATGTAGATGCTGCCACCACGCTTTGCTTGCAACTGCACCAGCTGACTGCCCCTCCGTTCAAAATATACACGTATCCGGTTTGTGACTTAGAGTCATCCAGATCTGTGTCGAAGCTAGCATCGACGTAACCCTTTACGACGAGCTCTTCGTCACCTCCATAAACGAGAAACATATCCTTAGTCCTTTTCAGGTACTTCAGGATGTTCTTGACCGCTGTCCAGTGTTCCGTACCGGGATCACTTTGGTACCTCCCTACCAAACTTATGGCAAGGTTCACATCAGGTCTGGTACACAGCATGGCATACATGATAGAACCTATTGCCGAGGCATAGGGAATGACACTCATCTTTTCTCTATCTTCTGCCGTGGTCGGCGACTGAGTCTTACTCAATCTCATACCTTGCAAAACAGGCAAGAATCCTTTCTTTGACTGACCCATATTGAACTTCTTCAATATTTTGTCAAGGTATGTACTTTGTGAAAGTCCAATGAGGCGTCTCGATCTATCTCTATAGATTTTGATGCCTAATATGTAAGCAGCTTCTCCAAGGTCCTTCACTGAAAAACTTTTATTCAAGTAGGTCTTTACATTTTCCAAGAATTCTATATCATTTCCCATCAGCAATATGTCATCCACATATAATATGAGAAATGCTACAGAGCTCCCACTCACTTTCTTGTAAATACAGGCTTCTCCATAAGTCTGTATAAAGCCAAACGCTTTGATCACCTCATCAAAGCGAATATTCCAACTCCGAGATACTTGCACCAGCCCGTAAATCGAGCGTTGGAGCTTGCATACCTTGTTAGCGTTCTCTGGATCGACAAAACCTTCCGGTTGCATCATATACAACTCTTCCTTGAGGAAGCCATTAAGGAATGCTGTTTTGACATCCATTTGCCATATCTCATAATCATAGAATGCGGCAATAGCTAACATGATTCTGACTGACTTCAGCATCGCTACGGGAGAGAAAGTCTCATCGTAGTCAATCCCTTGAACTTGTCGATAACCTTTAGCGACAAGCCGAGCCTTGTAGATGGTCACATTACCATCCGCGTCTGTCTTCTTCTTAAATATCCATTTGGTTTCTATGGCGTGCCTGTCATCAGGCAAGTCCACCAAAGTCCATACTTTGTTTTCATACATGGATTCTATCTCGGATTTCATGGCTCCAAGCCATTTATTGGAATCTGGGCCCGCCATCGCTTCTTCATAGTTCGAAGGTTCACCGTTGTCTAACAACATGATTTCCAGTACAGGGTTGCCGTACCACTCTGGTGCGGAACGTGCCCTTGTGGACCTTCGAAGTTCAGTAGTAACTTGATATGTTTCTTCATGATCATCATCATTGACTTCCTCCCTTGTCGGTGCAGGCACCTCAGGAACAGTTTCCTGCGCTGCGCTACTTTCCGGTACAGGAGGGGTGACTGTCACCTCATCAAGTTCTACTTTCCTCCCACTCACTTCTTTCGAGAGAAACTCTTTTTCCAGAAAGCATCCATTCTTGGCAACAAAGACTTTGCCTTCGGATCTGTGGTAGAAGGTGTACCCAATTTTTTCCTTTGGGTATCCTATGAAGACGCATTTTTCCGATTTGGGTTCGAGCTTTTCAGGTTGTAGTTTCTTGACATAAGCATCGCAACCCCAAACTTTCAGAAACGACAGCTTTGGTTTCTTGCCAAACCAAAGTTCATATGGAGTCGTCTCAACGGATTTTGACGGAGCCCTATTTAAAGTGAATGCGGCAGTCTCTAAAGCATAACCCCAAAAAGATAGCGGTAAATCGGTGAGGGACATCATAGATCGCACCATGTCCAACAGAGTACGATTTCGACGTTCCGACACACCGTTACGTTGAGGTGTTCCGGGCGGTGTCAATTGTGAAACAATTCCACAGCTTCTAAGGTGTGTGCCAAATTCATGACTTAAATATTCACCCCCACGATCCGATCGTAAGAACTTTATTTTTCTGTCACGTTGATTCTCAACCTCATTCTGAAATTCCTTGAACTTTTCAAAGGTCTCAGACTTGTGTTTCATCAAATAGATATACCCATATCTACTCAAGTCATCTGTGAGGGTGAGAACATAACGGTAGCCTCCGCGAGCCTCAACACTCATTGGACCGCACACATCGGTATGTATGATTTCCAACAAGTTGGTTGCTCGCTCCATTGTTCCGGAGTACGGAGTCTTGGTCATCTTGCCCAAGAGGCATGGTTCGCACGTGTCAAATGATTCATAATCCAGAGACTCTAGAAGTCCATCCGAATGGAGCTTCTTCATACGTTTGACACCAATATGACCAAGGCGGCAATGCCACAAGTATGTGGGACTATCATTATCAACTTTACATCTTTTGGCATCTACACTATGAATATGTGTATCACTACGTTCGAGATTCATCAAAAATAAACCATTGACCAGCGGGGCATGACCATAGAACATATCTCTCAAATAAATAGAACAACCATTATTCTCCGATTTGAAAGAATATCCATCTCGCATAAGACGAGATCCAGAAACAATGTTCATGCTCAAAGCTGGTACTAAATAACAATTATTGAGGTTTAAAACTAATCCCGAGGGTAGATGTAGAGGCAGCGTGCCGACGGCGATCACATCGACCTTGGAACCATTCCCGACGCGCATCGTCACCTCATCCTTCGCCAGTCTCCGTTTATTCCGTAGCTCCTGTTTTGAGTTACAAATGTGAGCAACTGCACCGGTATCGAATACCCAGGAGCTACTACGAGTGCTGGTAAGGTACACATCAATAACATGTATATCATATATACCTTTGACGTTGTCGGCCTTCTTGTCTGCTAAGTATTTGGGGCAGTTCCGCTTCCAGTGACCCGTTCCCTTGCAATAAAAGCACTCTGTTTCAGGCTTGGGTCCATACTTTGGCTTCTTCCCGGCAACAGGCTTGCCAGGCGCGGCAACTCCCTTGCCGTCCTTCTTGAAGTTCTTCTTACCCTTGCCTTTCTTGAACTTAGTGGTTTTATTGACCATCAACACTTGATGTTCTTTCTTGATGTCTACCTCCGCTGATTTCAGCATTGAATACACCTCGGGAATGGACTTCTCCATCCCCTGCATATTGAAATTCAGCACGAAGCTCTTGAAGCTTGGTGGGAGCGACTGGAGGATTCTGTCAATGACCGCTTCATCTGGGAGATTCATTCCCAGCTGAGACAAGCGGTTGTGCAATCCTGAAATCTTGAGGATGTGCTCACTGACAGAACTATTCTCCTCCATCTTACAGCTGTAGAATGCGTCGGAGACATCATATCTCTCGACTCGGGCATGAGCTTGGAAAACCATTTTCAGCTCTTCGAACATCTCATATGCTCCATGGTGCTGAAAACGCTTTTGGAGCCCCGATTCTAAATTGTAAAGCATGCCGCACTGAACCAGGGAGTAATCATCACTACGCGACTGCCAGACGTTCAAAACGTCTTGGTCCGCATCGGGAGCAGGTGCATCACCTAGCGGTGCTTCTAGGACATATGATCTCTTGGCAGCTATGAGGATAATCCTCAGGTTACGGACCCAATCCGTATAGTTGCTACCATCGTCTTTCAGCTTGGTTTTCTCTAGGAACGCGTTGAAGTTGAGGGAAACCTGAGCGTGGGCCATTTGATCTACAAGAGATATTGTAAAGAATTTAGACTAAGTTCATGATAATTAAGTTCATCTTAATCAAATTATAATGAACTCCCACTCAGAATGACATCTCTCTAGTCATCTAAGTGATACACGATCCGAATCGAGTAGTCCGTGTCCGATCATCACGTGAGACGGACTAGTCAAAAACGGTGAACATCTTCATGTTGATCGTATCTGCTATACGACTCTTGTTCGACCTTTCGGTCTTCCGTGTTCCGAGGCCATGTCTGTACATGCTAGGCTCGTCAAGTGAACCCTAAGTGTATCGCGTGTGTAAATCTGTCTTACACCCGTTGTATGTGAACGTTAGAACTGTTAGGGAACGTAGTATTTTAAAATTTTCCTACGATCACGCAAGATCTATCTACCAGATGCATAGCAACGAGAGGGGAGAGTGTGTCTACGTACCCTCGTAGACCGGGAGCGGAAGCGTCAAGTGACGCGGTTGATGTTGTCGAATTTCTTCACGATCCAACCGATCAAGCACCGAACGTACGACACCTCCGCGTTCAGCACACGTTCAGCTTGATGACGTCCCACGAGCTCTTGATCCAGTTGAGCTTCACGAGAGAGTTTCGTCAGCACGACGGCGTGGTGACGGATATGATGTGTTCACCGGCGCAGGGCTTCGCCTAAGCTCCGCGACGGTACGACCGAGGTGTGATTCTGTGGAGGGGGGCACCGCACACGGCTAAAACAATTCAACTTGTGTGTCTTTGGGTGCCCCCCTGCCCCCGTATATAAAGGAGCAAGGGAGGAGGGGCTGGCCAACTCCTATGGTGCGGCTAGGGAGGGGACTCCTACTAGGAATAGGATTGCAATCCTATTCCTAGTAGGATTCACCGGAAGGAAGAAGGGGGAAAGGATTAGGAGAGGTGGCGCCCCCCCCCAATCCTAGTCCAACTAGGATTCCTAGGTGGGGGCGCCGGCCAGCCCTATGGGCTGCCTCTCTCTCACCCTTTAGGCCCACTATGGACCATCCCCTCTCGTAGGGGGTTCCGGTAACCCCCTCCGGCATTCCCGATAAATCCGAAACTTTTCCGGTATACTTCCGGTGTCCGAATATAGCCGTCCAATATATCAATCTTTATGTCTCGGACATTCCAAGACTCCTCGTCATGTCCGTGATCTCATCCAGGACTCCGAACTACCTTCGGTACATGAATACTCAAAAACTCATAATACCGATCGTCATCAAACGTTAAGCGTGCGGACCCTACGGGTTCGAGAACTATGTAGACATGACCGAGACTCATCTCTGGTCAATAACCAATAGCGGAACCTGGATGTTCATATTGGCTCCTACATATTCTACGAAGATCTTTTATCGGTCAGAACCGCATAACAACATACGTTGTTCCTTTTGTCAAACGGTATGTTACTTGCCCGAGATTCGATCGTCGGTATCTTTATACCTAGTTCAATCTCGTTTACCGGCAAGTCTCTTTACTCGTTCCGTAACACATCATCTCGTGACTAACTCATTAGTGTTTTGCTTGCAAGGCTTATTGTGATGTGTGTTACGAGAGGGCCCAGAGATACCTCTCCGACACTCGGAGTCACAAATCCTAATCTTGATCTATGCCAACACCACGAATACTTTCGGAGACACCTGTAGAGCATCTTTATGATCACCCAGTTACGTTGTGACGTTTGATAGCACACAAGGTGTTCCTACGGTATTCGGGAGTTGCATAATCTCATAGTCATAGGAACATGTATAAGTCATGAAGAAAGCAATAGCAGTTAAACTAAACGATCATAGTGCTATGCTAACGGATGGGTCTTATCCATCACATCATTCTCCTAATGATGTGATCCCGTTGATCAAATGACAACTCATGTCTATGGCTAGGAAACATAACCATCTTTGATCAATGAGCTAGTCTAGTAGAGGCATACTAGGGACATACTGTTTTGTCTATGTATCCACACATTTACTAAGTTTCCGGTTAATACAATTCTAGCATGAATAAAAGACATTTATCATGATATAAGGAAATACAAATAACATCTTTATTATTGCCTCTAGGGCATATTTCCTTCAGTCTCCCACTTGAACTAGAGTCAATAATCTAGATTACAAAGTGATGATCCTCACACCCATGGAGTCTTGGTGCTGATCATGTTTTCCCCGTGGAAGAGGCTTAGTCAACGGGTCTGCAACATTCAGATCCGTATGTATTTTGCAAATCTCTATGTCTCCCTCCTTGACTAGATCGCGGATGGAATTGAAGCGTCTTTTGATGTGCTTTGTTCTCTTGTGAAACCTGGATTCCTTCGCCAAGGCTATGGCTCCAGTGTTGTCACAAAAGATTTTCATTGGACCCGATGCACTAGGTACTACACCTAGATCGGATATGAACTCCTTCATCCAGACTCCTTCATTTGCTGCTTCCGAAGCAGCTATGTATTCCGCTTCACACGTAGATCCCGCCACGACGCTCTGCTTGGAACTGCACCAGCTGACAGCTCCACCGTTCAATAAAAATACATATCCGGTTTGTGACTTAGAGTCATCCGGATCAGTGTCAAAGCTAGAATCGACGTAACCGTTTACGACGAGCTCTTTGTCACCTCCATATACGAGAAACATATCCTTTGTTCTTTTCAGATACTTTAGGATGTTTTTGACCGCTGCCCAGTGATCCACTCCTGGATTACTTTGGTACCTCCCTGCTAGACTTATAGCAAGGCACACATCAGGTCTGGTACACAGCATTGCATACATGATAGATCCTATGGCTGAGGCATAGGGAATGACTTTCATTTTCTCTCTATCTTCTGCAGTGGTCGGGCATTGAGTCTTACTCAACTTCATACCTTGTAAAACAGGCAAGAATCCTTTCTTTGACTGATCCATTTTGAACCTTTTCAAAATCTTATCAAGGTATGTGCTTTGTGAAAGTCCAATTAAGCGTCTTGATCTATCTCTATAGATCTTGATGCCTAGTATGTAAGCAGCTTCTCCGAGGTCTTTCATTGAAAAACTTTTATTCAAGTATCCTTTTATGCTATCCAGAAATTCTATATCATTTCCAATTAACAATATGTCATCTACATATAATATTAGAAATGCTACAGAGCTCCCACTCACTTTCTTGTAAATACAGGCTTCTCCAAAAGTCTGTATAAAACCATATGCTTTGATCACCTCATCAAAGCGTATATTCCAACTCCGAGATGCTTGCACCAGTCCATAGATGGATCGCTGGAGTTTGCATACTTTGTTAGCACCTTTTGGATCGACAAAACCTTCTGGTTGCATCATATACAACTCTTCTTTGAGATATCCATTTAGGAATGCAGTTTTGACATCCATTTGCCAGATTTCATAATCAAAAAATGCGGCAATTGCTAACATGATTCGGACAGACTTAAGCATCGCTACAGGTGAGAAAGTCTCATCGTAGTCAACTCCTTGGACTTGTCGAAAACCTTTCGCAACAAGTCGAGCTTTGTAAACAGTAATATTACCGTCTGCGTCGGTCTTCCTCTTGAAGATCCATTTATTTTCTATGGCCTGCCGATCATCGGGCAAGTCAACCAAAGTCCATACTTTGTTCTCATACATGGATCCCATCTCAGATTTCATGGCTTCAAGCCATTTTGCGGAATCTGGGCTCATCATCGCTTCCTCATAGTTCGTAGGTTCATCATGGTCTAGTAACATGATTTCCAGAACTGGGTTGCCGTACCACTCTGGTGCGGAACGTACTCTGGTTGATCTACGACGTTCAGTAGAAACTTGATCCGAAGTTTCATGATCATTATCATCAACTTCCTCACTAATTGGTGTAGGAATCACTGGAACAATTTCCTGTGATGTACTACTTTCCAATATGGGAGAAGGTATAATTACCTCATCAAGTTCTACTTTCCTCCCACTCACTTCTTTCGAGAGAAACTCTTTTTCTAGAAAGGATCCGTTTTTAGCAACGAATATTTTGCCTTCGGATCTGTGATAGAAGGTGTACCCAACAGTTTCTTTTGGGTATCCTATGAAGACACATTTTTCCGACTTGGGATCGAGCTTATCAGGTTGAAGTGTTTTCACATAAGCATCGCAGCCCCAAATTTTAAGAAACGACAACTTTGGTTTCTTGCCAAACCATAGTTCATAAGGCGTCGTATCAACGGATTTAGATGGTGCCCTATTTAACGTGAATGCAGCTGTCTCTAAAGCATAACCCCAAAACGATAGTGGTAAATCGGTAAGAGACATCATAGATCGCACCATATCTAATAAAGTACGGTTACGACGTTCGGACACACCATTACGTTGTGGTGTTCCAGGTGGCGTGAGTTGTGAAACTATTCCACATTGTTTCAAATGAAGACCAAACTCGTAACTCAAATATTCTCCTCCCCGATCAGATCGTAGGAACTTTATTTTCTTGTTACGATGATTCTCTACTTCACTCTGAAATTCTTTGAACTTTTCAAATGTTTCAGACTTGTGTTTCATTAAGTAGATATACCCATATCTGCTCAAATCATCAGTGAAGGTCAGAAAATAACGATACCCGCCGCGAGCATCAACGCTCATTGGTCCACATACATCAGTATGTATGATTTCCAACAAATCTGTTGCTCGCTCCATAGTTCCGGAGAACGGAGTTTTAGTCATCTTGCCCATGAGGCATGGTTCGCAAGCACCAAGTGATTCATAATCAAGTGATTCCAAAAGTCCATCTTTATGGAGTTTCTTCATGCGTTTTACACCAATATGACCCAAACGGCAGTGCCACAAATAAGTTGCACTATCATTATTAACCTTGCATCTTTTGGTTTCAATATTATGAATATGTGTATCACTACAATCAAGATCCAGTAAGAATAGACCACTCTTTAAGGGTGCATGACCATAAAAGATATTATTCATCAAAATGGAACTACCATTATTCTCTGATTTAAATGAATAACCGTCTCGCAATAAACAAGATCCAGATATAATGTTCATGCTCAACGCTGGCACCAAATAACAATTATTTAGGTCTAAAACTAATCCCGAAGGTAGATGTAGAGGTAGCGTGCCGACGGCGATCACATCGACTTTGGAACCGTTTCCCACGCGCATCGTCACCTCGTCCTTAGCTAATCTTCGTTTAATCCGTAGTCCCTGTTTCGAGTTACAAATATTAGCAACCGAACCGGTATCAAATACCCAGGTACTACTATGAGCATTAGTAAGGTACACATCAATAACATGTACATCACATATACCTTTGTTCATCTTGCCATCCTTCTTATCCGCCAAATACTTGGGGCAGTTCCGCTTCCAGTGTCCAGTCCCCTTGCAGTAGAAGCACTCAGTTTCAGGCTTGGCTCCAGATTTGGGTTTCTTCGTTGAAGTAGCAACTGACTTGCTATTCTTTTTGAAGTTCCCTTTCTTTCCCTTGCCCTTTTTCTTGAAACTAGTGGTCTTGTTAACCATCAACACTTGATGCTCCTTTTTGATTTCTACCTCCGCAGCTTTGAGCATAGCGAAGAGCTCGGGAATTGTCTTTTGCATCCCTTGCATGTTATAGTTCACCACGAAGCCTTTATAGCTTGGTGGCAGTGATTGAAGAACTCTATCAATAACACTATCCTCGTCAACATTGCAACCAAGTTGAGTCATATGATTGTAGTACCCAGACATTCTGAGCAAGTGTTCACTGATAAAACTATTCTCCTCCATTTTGCAGCTGTAGAACTTATTGGAAATCTCATATTTCTCAATTCGGGCATTTGCTTGAAATATTAACTTCAACTCCTGGAACATTTCATATGCTCCATGACGTTCAAAACGTCGTTGAAGTCCCGGTTCTAAGCCGTAAATCATGGCACACTGAACTATCGTGTAGTCATCAGACCGCGACTGCCAGACGTTCAAAGCGTCTGCATTAGCGGAAGGGGGCTTGTCACCTAGCGGTGCTTCAAGGACATAATTCTTCTGTGCAGCAATGAGGATAATCCTCAGGTTACGGACCCAGTCCGTGTAATTGCTACCATCATCTTTCAACTTAGCTTTCTCTAGGAATGCATTAAAATTCAAAGGAACGGTAGCACGGGCCATTGATCTACAACGACATAGATATGCAAAACTATCAGGACTAAGTTCATGATAAATTAAAGTTCAATTTAATCATATTAATTTAAAGAACTCCCACTTAGATAGACATCCCTCTGGTCATCTAAATGATCATGTGATCCAAATCAACTAAACCATGTCCGATCATCACGTGAAATGGAGTAGTTTTCAATGGTGAACATCTTATGTTGATCATATCTACTATATGATTCACGCTCGACCTTTCGGTCTCCAGTGTTCCGAGGCCATATCTGTATATGCTAGGCTCGTCAAGTTTAACCCGAGTATTCTGCGTGTGCAAAACTGGCTTACACCCGTTGTATTTGAACGTAGAGCTTATCACACCCGATCATCACGTGGTGTCTCGGCACGACGAACTTTCGCAACGGTGCATACTCCGGGAGAACACTTATACCTTGAAATTTAGTAAGGGATCATCTTATAATGCTACCGTCGTTCTAAGCAAAATAAGAAGCATAATAAGATAAACATCACATGCAATCAAAATATGTGACATGATATGGCCATCATCATCTTGTGCTTTTGATCTCCATCTCCAAAGCACCGTCATGATCACCTTCGTCACCGGCTTGACACCTTGATCTTCATCGTAGTATCGTTGTCGTCTCGCCAACTATTGCTTCCACGACTATCGCTACCGTTTAGTGATAAAGTAAAGCAATTACATGGCGATTGCATTTCATACAATAAAGCGACAACCATATGGCTCCTGCCAGTTGCCGATAACTTTACAAAACATGATCATCTCATACAAAACCGTATAACTCATCATGTCTTGACCATATCACATCACAACATGCCCTGCAAAAACAAGTTAGACGTCCTCTACTTTGTTTGTTGCAAGTTTTACGTGGCTGCTACGGGCTTAGCAAGAACTGTTCTTACCTACGCATACAAAACCACAACGATGTTTCGTCAAGTATGTGCTGTTTTAACCTTCACAAGGACCGGGCGTAGCCACACTTGTTTCAGCTAAAGTGAGAGAGACAGACACCCGCCAGTCACCTTTAAGCAACGAGTGCTCGTAACGGTGAAACCAGTCTCGCGTAAGCGTACGCGTAATGTCGGTCCGGGCCGCTTCATCTCACAATACCGCCGAAGCAAAGTATGACATGCTGGTAAGCAGTATGACTAGTATCGTCCACAATCTCATTGTGTTCTACTCGTGCATATCATCTACGCATAGACCTGGCTCATGATGCCACTGTTAGGGAACGTAGTATTTTAAAATTTTCCTACGATCACGCAAGATCTATCTACCAGATGCATAGCAACGAGAGGGGAGAGTGTGTCTACGTACCCTCGTAGACCGGGAGCGGAAGCGTCAAGTGACGCGGTTGATGTTGTCGAACTTCTTCACGATACAACCGATCAAGCACCGAACGTACGGCACCTCCGCGTTCAGCACACGTTCAGCTTGATGACGTCCCATGAGCTCTTGATACAGTTGAGCTTCACGGGAGAGTTTCGTCAGCACGACGGCGTGGTGACGGATATGATGTGTTCACCGGCGCAGGGCTTCGCCTAAGCTCCGCGACGGTACGACCGAGGTGTGATTCTGTGGAGGGGGGCACCGCACACGGCTAAAACAATTCAACTTGTCTGTCTTTGGGTGCCCCCCTGCCCCCGTATATAAAGGAGCAAGGGAGGAGGGGCCGGCCAACTCCTATGGTGCGGCTAGGGAGGGGACTCCTACTAGGAATAGGATTGCAATCCTATTCCTAGTAGGATTCACCGGAAGGAAGAAGGGGGAAAGGATTAGGAGAGGTGGCGCCCCCCCCCCCCCAATCCTAGTCCAACTAGGATTCCTAGGTGGGGGCGCCGGCCAGCCCTATGGGCTGCCTCTCTCTCACCCTTTAGGCCCACTATGGACCATCCCCTCTCGTAGGGGGTTCCGGTAACCCCCTCCGGCATTCCCGATAAATCCGAAACTTTTCCGGTATACTTCCGGTGTCCGAATATAGCCGTCCAATATATCAATCTTTATGTCTCGGACATTCCGAGACTCCTCGTCATGTCCGTGATCTCATCCGGGACTCCGAACTACCTTCGGTACATCAATACTCAAAAACTCATAATACCAATCGTCATCAAACGTTAAGCGTGCGGACCCTACGGGTTCGAGAACTATGTAGACATGACCGAGACTCATCTCTGGTCAATAACCAATAGCGGAACCTGGATGTTCATATTGGCTCCTACATATTCTACGAAGATCTTTTATCGGTCAGAACCGCATAACAACATACGTTGTTCCTTTTGTCAAACGGTATGTTACTTGCCCGATATTCGATCGTCGGTATCTTTATACCTAGTTCAATCTCGTTTGCCGGCAAGTCTCTTTACTCGTTCCGTAACACATCATCTCGTGACTAACTCATTAGTCTTTTGCTTGCAAGGCTTATTGTGATGTGTGTTACCGAGAGGGCCCAGAGATACCTCTCCGACACTCGGAGTGACAAATCCTAATCTTGATCTATGCCAACACCACGAATACTTTCGGAGACACCTGTAGAGCATCTTTATGATCACCCAGTTATGTTGTGACGTTTGATAGCACACAAGGTGTTCCTACGGTATTCGGGAGTTGCATAATCTCATAGTCATAGGAACATGTATAAGTCATGAAGAAAGCAATAGCAGTTAAACTAAACGATCATAGTGCTATGCTAACGGATGGGTCTTGTCCATCACATCATTCTCCTAATGATGTGATCCCGTTGATCAAATGACAACTCATGTCTATGGCTAGGAAACATAACCATCTTTGATCAATGAGCTAGTCTAGTAGAGGCATACTAGGGACATACTGTTTTGTCTATGTATCCACACATGTACTAAGTTTCCGGTTAATACAATTCTAGCATGAATAAAAGACATTTATCATGATATAAGGAAATACAAATAACATCTTTATTATTGCCTCTAGGGCATATTTCCTTCAAGAACCTATCACACCCGATCATCACGTGGTGCTTCGGAGCAACGAGCTTTAGCAACGGTGCACAGTTAGGGGAAACACAATACTTGAAATTTTAGTGAGAGATCATCTTATTTACTACCGTCGTTCTAAGTAAACAAGATGCAAAAACATGATAAACATCACATGCAATCAATTAAAGTGACATGATATGGCCAATATCATCTTGCTCCTTGGATCTCCATCTTCGGGGCACGATGATCATCTTGTCACCGGCTCGACACCATGATCTTCATCATCATGAACTCCATCATCGTGTCTTGAAGAAGTCGTCACGCCAACTATTACTTCTACTACTATAGCTAACGTTTAGCAACGAAGTAAAGTAATTACATGGCGTTATTCAGTGACACGCAGGTCATACAATAATTAAGACAACTCCTATGGCTCCTGCCGGTTGTCAAGTTCATCGACATGCAAGTCGTGATTCCCTATTACAAAAACATGATCAATCTCATACATCACATATATCATTCATCACATCTTCGTTCTTGGCCATACCACGTCACAATACACATGCTACAAAAACAAGTTAGACGTCCTCTAATTGTTGTTGCAAGTTTTACGTGGCTTCTATAGGATTTCTAGCAAGAACGTTTCTTACCTACGCCAAAACCACAACGTGATTTGTCAACTTCTATTTACCCTTCATAAGGACCCTTTTCATCGAATCCGATCCGACTAAAGTAGGAGAGACAGACACCCGCCAGCCACCTTATGCATCTAGTGCATGTCTGTCGGTGGAACCAGTCTCACGTAAGCGTACGTGTAAGGTCGGTCCGGGCCGCTTCATCCCACAATACCGCCGAATCAAGATTGACTAGTAACGGTAAGAAAGTTGAACAAGATCATACGCCCACAACTGCTTTGTGTTCTACTCGTGCAAGATGCTACGCATAAAACCTAGGCTCAGATGCCACTGTTGGGGAATGTAGCATAATTCAAAAAAATTCTACGTCTTCACCAAGATCCAACTATGAAGACATCTAGCAACGAGCAAGTAAGAGTGCATCTACATACCGTTATGTAGATCGCGTGCGGAAGCTTTCAACGAAGCAAGGATAAAGTAGTCGTACTCTTCACGTTCTTCGTCACCGATGATCTAGCGCCGAACGGACAGCACCTCCGCATTCAACACACGTACGGTGCAGCAACGTCACCTCCTTCTTGATCCAGCAAGGGGGGAGGAGAAGTCGTCAGAGATCCGGCAGCACGACGGCGTGATGACGGATGCAGTGGAGATCGCAGCAGGGCTTCGCCGGGCGCCCTGCGTGGGAGTTGGGAGGTGTGACGGGAGGGGGAGAGGCGCCAGGGCTGAGGTGCGGCTGCCCTCTCCCCCCCCACATATATATAGGGGCCAGGGGGGCGCCTGGACCCCCTGCAGATCCAATCTGCAAGGGGGCGGCGGCCAAGGGGGGTTCCTTGCCCCCCAAGGCAAGTGGAGCCCCCCTCCCCTTTAGGGTTTGAACCCTAGGCGCAGGGGAGGTGGGCCTCCCTTAGTGGTGCGCCAGCCCTGAGGGCTGGACACTTCCCCTTGCGGCCTAGGGGCCCCACCGGGATCGGTGGCCCCACCCGGTGGACCCCCGGGGCCCCTCCGGTGGTCCCGGGACGCTCCCGGTGACCCCCGGAGATCACCCGTTGGCCGAAACTGGACTTCCCATATATCAATCTTTACCTCAGGACCATTCCGGAACTCCTCGTGACGTCCGGGATCTCATCCGGGACTCCGAACAACTTTCGGGTTTCCACGTGCATTTATCTCTACGACCCTAGCGTTACCGAACCTTAAGTGTGTAGACCCTACGGGTTCGGGAGACACATAGACATGACCGAGACCACTCTCCGGTCAATAACCAACAGCGGGATCTGGATACCCATGTTGGTTCCCACGTGTTCCTCGATGATCTTCATCGGATGAACCACCGTGTCAAGGATTCACTCAATCCCGTACGTTATTCCCTTTGTCCATCGGTACGGTACTTGCCCGAGATTCGATCGTTGGTATTCCCGATACCTTGTTCAATCTCGTCATGGCAAGTCTCTTTACTCGATCCGTAATCCATCATCCCGTGACTAACTACTTAGTCACATTGAGCTCATTATGATGATGTCTTACCGAGTGGGCCCAGAGGTACCTCTCCGTCATACGGAGTGACAACATCCCAGTCTCGGTTCGTACCAACTCAACAGACACTTTCGGAGATACCCGATGCGTACCTTTATAGCCACCCAGTTACGTTGTGACGGTTGGCACACCCAAAGTACTCCTACGGTATCCGGGAGTTGGACAACCTCATGGTCTAAGGAATAAATACTTGACACCGAAAAGCTTATGCATTACGAACTATACGATCTCGTGTTATGCTCAAGTTTGGGTCTTGTCCATCACTTCATTCTCCTAATGATGTGATCCCGTTATCACCGACATCTCATGTCCATGGTCAGGAAACCGTGACCATCTGTTGATCAACGAGCTGGTAACTAGAGGCCTACCAGGGACTCATTATGGTCTGTGTATTCACACATGTATCGTTGTTTCCGTACAATACAATTCAAGCATGAATAACAGACAATTATCATGAACAAGGAGATATAATAATAATGCTTTTATTATTGCCTCTAGGGCATATCTCCAACAGTCTCCCACTTGCACTAGAGTCAATAATCTAGTTACATTGTGATGAATCGAACACCCATAGAGTTCTGGTGTTGATCATGTTTTGCCCATGAAAGAGGTTTAGTCAATGGGTCTGCTACATTCAGATCCGTATGCACTTTACAAATATCTATGTCTCCATCCTGAACATAATTCCGGATGGAGTTGAAACGGCGCTTGATGTGCTTGGTCTTCTTGTGAAACCTGGGCTCCTTGGTAATAGCAATAGCACCAGTGTTGTCACAGAAGAGAGTCATCGGGCTTGACGCGCTTGGAATGACTCCTAGGTCGGTGATGAACTCCTTCATCCAGACTCCTTCCTGTGCTGCTTCAGAAGCAGCTATGTACTCCGCTTCACATGTAGATGCTGCAACCACGCTTTGCTTGCAACTGCACCAGCTGACTGCCCCTCCGTTCAAAATATACACGTATCTGGTTTGTGACTTAGAGTCATCCAGATCTGTGTCGAAGCTAGCATCGACGTAACCCTTTACGACGAGCTCTTCGTCACCTCCATAAACGAGAAACATATCCTTAGTCCTTTTCAGGTACTTCAGGATGTTCTTGACCGCTGTCCAGTGTTCCGTACCGGGATCACTTTGGTACCTCCCTACCAAACTTATGGCAAGGTTCACATCAGGTCTGGTACACAGCATGGCATACATGATAGAACCTATTGCCGAGGCATAGGGAATGACACTCATCTTTTCTCTATCTTCTGCCGTGGTCGGCGACTGAGTCTTACTCAATCTCATACCTTGCAAAACAGGCAAGAATCCTTTCTTTGACTGATCCATATTGAACTTCTTCAATATTTTGTCAAGGTATATACTTTGTGAAAGACCAATGAGGCGTCTCGATCTATCTCTATAGATTTTGATGCCTAATATGTAAGCAGCTTCTCCAAGGTCCTTCATTGAAAAACTTTTATTCAAGTAGGCCTTTACATTTTCCAAGAATTCTATATCATTTCCCATCAGCAATATGTCATCCACATATAATATGAGAAATGCTACAGAGCTCCCACTCACTTTCTTGTAAATACAGGCTTCTCCATAAGTCTGTATAAAGCCAAACGCTTTGATCACCTCATCAAAGCGAATATTCCAACTCCGAGATGCTTGCACCAGCCCGTAAATCGAGCGCTGGAGCTTGCATACCTTGTTAGCGTTCTCTGGATCGACAAAACCTTCCGGTTGCATCATATACAACTCTTCCTTGAGGAAGCCATTAAGGAATGCTGTTTTGACATCCATTTGCCATATCTCATAATCATAGAATGCGGCAATAGCAAACATGATTCTGACTGACTTCAGCATCGCTACGGGAGAGAAAGTCTCATCGTAGTCAATCCCTTGAACTTGTCAATAACCTTTAGCGACAAGCCGAGCCTTGTAGATGGTCACATTACCATCCGCGTCTGTCTTCTTCTTAAATATCCATTTGTTTTCTATGGCGTGCCTGTCATCAGGCAAGTCCACCAAAGTCCATACTTTGTTTTCATACATGGATTCTATCTCGGATTTCATGGCTCCAAGCCATTTATTGGAATCTGGGCCCGCCATCGCTTCTTCATAGTTCGAAGGTTCACCGTTGTCTAACAACATGATTTCCAGTACAGGGTTGCCGTACCACTCTGGTGCGGAACGTGCCCTTGTGGACCTTCGAAGTTCAGTAGTAACTTGATCTGTTTCTTCATGATCATCATCATTGACTTCCTCCCTTGTCGGTGCAGGCACCTCAGGAACAGTTTCCTGCGCTGCGCTACTTTCCGGTACAGGAGGGGTGACTGTCACCTCATCAAGTTCTACTTTCCTCCCACTCACTTCTTTCGAGAGAAACTCTTTTTCCAGAAAGCATCCATTCTTGGCAACAAAGACTTTGCCTTCGGATCTGTGGTAGAAGGTGTACCCAATTGTTTCCTTTGGGTATCCTATGAAGACGGATTTTTCCGATTTGGGTTCGAGCTTTTCAGGTTGAAGTTTCTTGACATAAGCATCGCAACCCCAAACTTTCAGAAACGACAGCTTTGGTTTCTTGCCAAACCAAAGTTCATATGGAGTCGTCTCAACGGATTTTGACGGAGCCCTATTTAAAGTGAATGCGGCAGTCTCTAAAGCATAACCCCAAAAAGATAGTGGTAAATCGGTGAGGGACATCATAGATCGCACCATGTCCAACAGAGTACGATTTCGACGTTCCGACACACCGTTACGTTGAGGTGTTCCGGGCGGTGTCAATTGTGAAACAATTCCACAGCTTCTAAGGTGTGTGCCAAATTCATGACTTAAATATTCACCCCCACGATCCGATCGTAAGAACTTTATTTTTCTGTCACGTTGATTCTCAACCTCATTCTGAAATTCCTTGAACTTTTCAAAGGTCTCAGACTTGTGTTTCATCAAATAGATATACCCATATCTACTCAAGTCATCTGTGAGGGTGAGAACATAACGGTAGCCTCCGCGAGCCTCAACACTCATTGGACCGCACACATCGGTATGTATGATTTCCAACAAGTTGGTTGCTCGCTCCATTGTTCCGGAGAACGGAGTCTTGGTCATCTTGCCCAAGAGGCATGGTTCGCACGTGTCAAATGATTCATAATCCAGAGACTCTAGAAGTCCATCCGAATGGAGCTTCTTCATACGTTTGACACCAATATGACCAAGGCGGCAATGCCACAAGTATGTGGGACTATCATTATCAACTTTACATCTTTTGGCATCTACACTATGAATATGTGTATCACTACGTTCGAGATTCATCAAAAATAAACCATTGACCAGCGGGGCATGACCATAAAACATATCTCTCAAATAAATAGAACAACCATTATTCTCCGATTTGAAAGAATATCCATCTCGCATAAGACGAGATCCAGAAACAATGTTCATGCTCAAAGCTGGTACTAAATAACAATTATTGAGGTTTAAAACTAATCCCGAGGGTAGATGTAGAGGCAGCGTGCCGACGGCGATCACATCGACCTTGGAACCATTCCCGACGCGCATCGTCACCTCATCCTTCGCCAGTCTCCGTTTATTCCGCAGCTCCTGTTTTGAGTTACAAATGTGAGCAACTGCACCGGTATCGAATACCCAGGAGCTACTACGTGTGCTGGTAAGGTACACATCAATAACATGTATATCATATATACCTTTGACGTTGCCGGCCTTCTTGTCTGCTCAGTATTTGGGGCAGTTACGCTTCCAGTGACCCGTTCCCTTGCAATAAAAGCACTCTGTTTCAGGCTTGGGTCCATACTTTGGCTTTTTCCCGGTAACAGGCTTGCCAGGCGCGGCAACTCCCTTGCCGTCCTTCTTGAAGTTCTTCTTACCCTTGCCTTTCTTGAACTTAGTGGTTTTATTGACCATCAACACTTGATGTTCTTTCTTGATGTCTACCTCCGCTGATTTCAGCATTGAATACACCTCGGGAATGGACTTCTCCATCCCCTGCATATTGAAATTCAGCACGAAGCTCTTGAAGCTTGGTGGGAGCGACTGGAGGATTCTGTCAATGACCGCTTCATCTGGGAGATTCATTCCCAGCTGAGACAAGCGGTTGTGCAATCTTGAAATCTTGAGGATGTGCTCACTGACAGAACTGTTCTCCTCCATCTTACAGCTGTAGAATGCGTCGGAGACATCATATCTCTCGACTCGGGCATGAGCTTGGAAAACCATTTTCAGCTCTTCGAACATCTCATATGCTCCATGGTGCTCAAAACGCTTTTGGAGCCCCGATTCTAAACTGTAAAGCATGCCGCACTGAACCAGGGAGGAATCATCACTACGCGACTGCCAGACGTTCAAAACGTCTTGGTCCGCATCGGGAGCAGGTGCATCACCTAGCGGTGCTTCTAGGACATATGATCTCTTGGCAGCTATGAGGATAATCCTCAGGTTACGGACCCAATCCGTATAGTTGCTACCATCGTCTTTCAGCTTGGTTTTCTCTAGGAACGCGTTGAAGTTGAGGGAAACCTGAGCGTGGGCCATTTGATCTACAAGAGATATTGTAAAGAATTTAGACTAAGTTCATGATAATTAAGTTCATCTTAATCAAATTATAATGAACTCCCACTCAGAATGACATCTCTCTAGTCATCTAAGTGATACACGATCCGAATCGAGTAGTCCGTGTTCGATCATCACGTGAGACGGACTAGTCAAAAACGGTGAACATCTTCATGTTGATCGTATCTTCTATACGACTCATGTTCGACCTTTCGGTCTTCCGTGTTCCGAGGCCATGTCTGTACATGCTAGGCTCGTCAAGTGAACCCTAAGTGTATCGCGTGTGTAAATCTGTCTTACACCCGTTGTATGTGAACGTTAGAACCTATCACACCCGATCATCACGTGGTGCTTCGGAGCAACGAGCTTTAGCAACGGTGCACAGTTAGGGGAAACACAATACTTGAAATTTTAGTGAGAGATCATCTTATTTACTACCGTCGTTCTAAGTAAACAAGATGCAAAAACATGATAAACATCACATGCAATCAATTAAAGTGACATGATATGGCCAATATCATCTTGCTCCTTGGATCTCCATCTTCGGGGCACCATGATCATCTTGTCACCGGCTCGACACCATGATCTTCATCATCATGAACTCCATCATCGTGTCTTGAAGAAGTCGTCACGCCAACTATTACTTCTACTACTATAGCTAACGTTTAGCAACGAAGTAAAGTAATTACATGGCGTTATTCAGTGACACGCAGGTCATACAATAATTAAGACAACTCCTATGGCTCCTGCCAGTTGTCAAGTTCATCGACATGCAAGTCGTGATTCCCTATTACAAAAACATGATCAATCTCATACATCACATATATCATTCATCACATCTTCGTTCTTGGCCATACCACGTCACAAAACACATGCTGCAAAAACAAGTTAGACGTCCTCTAATTGTTGTTGCAAGTTTTACGTGGCTTCTATAGGATTTCTAGCAAGAACGTTTCTTACCTACGCCAAAACCACAACGTGATTTGTCAACTTCTATTTACCCTTCATAAGGACCCTTTTCATCGAATCCGAACCGACTAAAGTAGGAGAGACAGACACCCGCCAGCCACCTTATGCATCTAGTGCATGTCTGTCGGTGGAACCAGTCTCACGTAAGCGTACGTGTAAGGTCGGTCCGGGCCGCTTCATCCCACAATACCGCCGAATCAAGATTGACTAGTAACGGTAAGAAAGTTGAACAAGATCATACGCCCACAACTGCTTTGTGTTCTACTCGTGCAAGATGCTACGCATAAAACCTAGGCTCAGATGCCACTGTTGGGGAATGTAGCATAATTCAAAAAAAATTCTACGTCTTCACCAAGATCCAACTATGGAGACATCTAGCAATGAGCAAGTAAGAGTGCATCTACATACCGTTATGTAGATCGCGTGCGGAAGCTTTCAACGAAGCAAGGATGAAGTAGTCGTACTCTTCACGTTCTTCGTCACCGATGATCTAGCGCCGAACGGACAGTACCTCCGCGTTCAACACACGTACGGTGCAGCAACGTCACCTCCTTCTTGATCCAGCAAGGGGGGAGGAGAAGTCGTCAGAGATTCGGCAGCACGACGGCGTGATGACGGATGTAGTGGAGATCGCAGCAGGGCTTCGCCGGGCGCCCTGCGTGGGAGTTGGGAGGTGTGACGGGAGGTGGAGAGGCGCCAGGGCTGAGGTGCGGCTGCCCTCTCCCCCCCCCCACATATATATACGGGCCAGGGGGGCGCCTGGACCCCCTGCAGATCCAATCTGCAAGGGGGCGGCGGCCAAGGGGGGTTCCTTGCCCCCCAAGGCAAGTGGAGCCCCCCTCCCCTTTAGGGTTTGAACCCTAGGCGCAGGGGAGGTGGGCCTCCCTTAGTGGTGCGCCAGCCCTGAGGGCTGGACACTTCCCCTTGCGGCCTAGGGGCCCCACCGGGATGGGTGGCCCCACCCGGTGGACCCCCGGGGCCCCTCCGGTGGTCCCGGGACGCTCCCGGTGACCCCCGGAGATCACCCGTTGGCCGAAACTGGACTTCCCATATATCAATCTTTACCTCCGGACCATTCCGGAACTCCTCGTGACGTCCGGGATCTCATCCGGGACTCCGAACAACTTTCGGGTTTCCACGTGCATTTATCTCTACGACCCTAGCGTTACCGAACCTTAAGTGTGTAGACCCTACGGGTTCGGGAGACACGTAGACATGACCGAGACCACTCTCCGGTCAATAACCAACAGCGGGATCTGGATACCCATGTTGGTTCCCACGTGTTCCTCGATGATCTTCATCGGATGAACCACCGTGTCAAGGATTCACTCAATGCCGTACGTTATTCCCTTTGTCCATCGGTACGGTACTTGCCCGAGATTCGGTCGTTGGTATTCCCGATACCTTGTTCAATCTCATCATGGCAAGTCTCTTTACTCGATCCGTAATCCATCATCCCGTGACTAACTACTTAGTCACATTGAGCTCATTATGATGATGTCTTACCGAGTGGGCCCAGAGGTACCTGTCCGTCATACGGAGTGACAACATCCCAGTCTCGGTTCGTACCAACTCAACAGACACTTTCGGAGATACCCGATGCGTACCTTTATTGCCACCCAGTTACGTTGTGACGGTTGGCACACCCAAAGTACTCCTACGGTATCCAGGAGTTGTACAACCTCATGGTCTAAGGAATAAATACTTGACACCGAAAAGCTTATGCATTACGAACTATACGATCTCGTGTTATGCTCAAGTTTGGGTCTTGTCCATCACATCATTCTCCTAATGATGTGATCCCGTTATCACCGACATCTCATGTCCATGGTCAGGAAACCGTGACCATCTGTTGATCAACGAGCTGGTAACTAGAGGCCTACGAGGGACTCATTATGGTCTGTGTATTCACACATGTATCATTGTTTCCGTACAATACAATTCAAGCATGAATAACAGACAATTATCATGAACAAGGAGATATAATAATAATGCTTTTATTATTGCCTCTAGGGCATATCTCCAACATCCCCTTCTCCATCAACATTATCAGTTCGTCTTTCGTTCCGCTATATTTTTATCACTTCATGTGTTATGTGTTATGCTTGGAGCGTCTTGCTTTTAGTTTTCTTTTTAGTTTTTCATAACGAGTCGGAACCCAGCATACCTTAATGTGGGAGAGAAACACGCTCCACATCTACCTAGAACATTACATAGAATTTTCATGTTTATCTATGTTGTGTGTGTTCTTTATCTTTTAATAGCTACTATCGTGCTTTGCTCTTAGTATTCATGCTTATCTTTTCAAAGAGCTTTTATTTAGTTGGTTGCTTGAACTCTCTTTAATTACCATGCTCACCTTATTAAGAGAGTTTGCTTCCGTTTCATGGGTTAATGTGTCTATGATAAATATGCTACTTTCATGATGGTGCTTAGTAGTTCAGGTTTTCTTATGGTTAATCTCAGATAGCTGGGGGGTTCCCAATGTGTCATTGGAGTACCAACTTGGTTTGTTTGCCTATGATGTGGTATGGTTTAGTAATATCTTCCTTCAAGAATTTATTTTGATTGACTTGGCGTATTCTCACGCATATTCAAGACTGTAAAGAAAGTCTGTCAAGCCTTGATGATCTTTTGTTTCTAAGTAGCGATATAACTACCATGCCTGATTCAATATTGCTTTGTCGCTCTGCATGATTATGACCGTCATTGCTCTCTTAGTTGGTCGCTCCCAGTCTTTTGCTAACCTCCACCTGCACTAAGCAAATTAATCATGCAATACATAGCTCATGGGAAAGTAGCCTAAAAACTATTGTGGTAAAGAATATGTTGCTTATGTATCTTATTTCTTATGAGTTGCTTGCTGAGCGGTAACCATGTTTCTGGGGACGCCATCAACTGTCACACTTTTGTTGAATATCATGTGAGTTGCTATGCATGTTCGTCTTGTCTGAAGTAAGGGTGATTTACCGTGGGTTGAATTAATATGCATATTGTTAGAGAAGAACATTGGGCCGCCAACCAAAGCCATGCCTCATGGTGGAAGTTTTAGCTTGGACCTTAATCCTCAATCTCTCATGAGAATATGCTTATGCATTAAAGAAGAGTCCATCATCTATTTTCTATGTTGTCCCGGTATGGATGTCCTCAAGTTGAGATTTATCAAAAACGAGAAATCAAATGCGATCTATCTCCTTGGACCTTTGTACAGGTGGCATAGAGGTACCCCTTTGTGACACTTGGTAAAAACATATGCAATGCAATGATAACCCATGGGGATCCGAGCTAATTAGGACAAGGAACAAGCACTATTGGTATTCGATGCATGAGGCTTGCAACTTATAAGATGTTTTATACATGACACATATGAAGTACTACTACCGTTGACACAATTGCTTCCATGTTTCATAATAAAAAGCTCTAGCACTTCAAGCATCAACTATTGAGAGCATGATTGTCATTCTGAGTGTAATGTGCATTGTCCCAAAGTAGCATTGTCTTTTGCATGATTGTGATATCGTTTATTCTGAAATGATTGTATCTAGTCATCACTTAAACCTTGAAGGTGCCCTTGCATTTATGTTTTGCATCACTAAAAGGGGCAAGCTAGATATCACTTGATCATATTTGTACATCATGTTCATTGCAAATCTTTTTGTTGTTTCAGTTTCATATTGTTAAACTTTCAGTCATTTGTGATTTTCTATTGAGACAACTTAATTACTTTAGAATCATTGTCTCAGTAAGCTTTTGTCATATGACTATGAGAAAGTCCAGTATGGTTAATAGCATGTCACCACAGAAATTATTCTTGTTATCATTTACCTACTCGAGGACGAGCAGGAATTAAGCTTGGGGATGTTGATACGTCCAAAACGTATCTATAATTTCTGCTTGCTCCATGCCACTTTTGGGTGATATTGCTATGATATTCATACACTTCCATACACTTTTGATCATATTTGGACTAACTTACTAATCCAGTGCACCCCAGTGCCAGTTTCTGTTTTCGTCTGTTTTTGTATTTCAGGTTTTCACGTTTCGAGAACTGCCCAGAAAAATACAGAAAAAATATATAAAAAATCAGCGTTCCGGGAAGGACACTGCTTCCGAAGGGGAGCCTGGGGGGCCACAGGGGCCCCAGGCGCCCTGTG
>LR738716.1:17135588-17145823 GCA_902687465.1 Secale cereale
CAGGGCCGCATCGGGGGGGCGCCTCGGCCCCCCGAGAGCCCCCCGATGCCCTACTTTGGCAGATATTTAAAGGGTCCCCCGTAACCCTTGAAACAAGACTTCTTTTCTTGATCCCATCTCTGTTCCGCCGCCGCCGCCACTTCCAAGATCGGGAGCACCAGGAGAACTCTTCCCGGCACCCTGCCGGAGGGGAGGATCACCACCGGGAGCTTCTCCACCACCATGGACGCCTCCCGGATGACTCGTGAGTAGTCTCCCTTGCACCATGAGTCCATGACCAGTAGCTATGTGATGTTCTCCTCCCGTTCTTGTGCTTCACTAATTAGTCCTCGTGAGCTGCCCTACATGATCGAGGCACCTATGTAATCCTTGTGTTGTTGCTATGTTGAGTTTGCTGGGATCCGATGGATTATGAGATTATGTTCAGATTGATCTTGAGTAATATATTTGATTCACCTCTTTTATATTTTAGTTCATAAGTAATTCTTGCATGTTCTCCGTTGTTATTTATTGCTTTGGCCAAGTAGTAAGTAGTGACTCCAAGAGGGAACGTTATGCTCGATTGTGGGTTCATGCCCCTCGATGACTAGCTTGAGTGACAGAAACATGAGTCTAGGGGATGTGCTGTTGCCACAAGGGGGAAAACAACGGTGCTTGTGCCCGCGGGTGCAAGGATTGTTTACTTTACGCAAAGTTCTTTTAATGCAGTTGTCTGTTGCATTGAGTTTACACTATGGGTGGGACTCGCAACTTAATACCAGCGAGATGTTCTGGATAGATATCTCAAGGTGGATGATTAGTAGTAGATATTGATGGATTTCGGTCTACTTACTTTGGCGTACCGCTCATGCTTTGAACCTCAGCCTTTCTTGCAATGTAATCAGCATTGGTTTGCGTTCGTGGTCCTGTCAATGGCCCAGCTGTAATTTGTTACCTCACATAGCCATTTTATCTTCTTTTGGGAGAAAGACATCACTAGTGAACATCATGTGACTCCGGTCCTTATTACTATCATTGATCACATACACTATTTTACTTTCAGCTATTTTATTTACTATTGCAAAACACTATCTATCACTACTATCATATTGCTTTTAACCCTTTGTGAACTACAAGGCCGGAGAGATTGACAACCTCTCTGTACTCGTTGGGAGCAAAGTTATTTGTATCTGTGTGCAGGTCCACGTTGATTGCTAATTGCGCCGTTAGCAGTTGACACCTACCTGTTGAACCTAGGAGTCTCTGGGATTCGATCCTTGGCATCTTTGCTAAGGGAAAACACTTCTACTTACTGCATCTTACACCTTCCACTTGGGGTAATCCAACGAGGGGTTCGAGGCCCATCACGGCGGCAGAGTCGCGGGCGAGGCCGCGGGTGGCGGGGAGGACGCCTCCGGGGACGAGGCCGCGACGAGCATGGGCGGAGTCGCGCATGGAGAGGCGGCCGGTGACCCAGCCGATGAGGCGAGGCCAGCAGATGCTGGTGCTGACCGGCTCCTCATGAGTCGGCGAGAGAGGCCTCGTCGAGAGGCCCGAAGGGCCCACCGAAGGGGGAGGCGGGCGCGGCGAGGGAAGCGCAAGGGCTCCCAGAGACCGCCGGGTGGGAACGTCCGAGGACAGGGCTGCTGTCGGCGAAACCTGCTAAAAGGGAAAAACAGCTTCGTCAAAGTAAACATGCCTCGAGACGAACACCCGACGAGAGATCGGGTCGAGGCATCGAAAGCCTTTGGTGTTGGGTTGATAGCCAAGAAAGACACAAGCAAGGGATCGCGGTGCAAGTTTGTGTGGCGCCGTAGCGGTGATGTTGGGATAACACAAGCAACCAAAGACGTGAAGATCGTCATAGGAAGGAGGAGACCCGAACAGAAGATGATGAGGGGTATAGCTCCAGCATGGTTTGCAAGGCCGGATGTTGAGAAGGAGGGTGGCGGTGACGAGAGCGTCGGGCCAAAAGCGAGCCTGCATGTGTGCATGAAAGAGCAAAGCACAGACACTCTCATTGAGGGTGCGGAGAACACGTTCGGCACGACCGTTTTGTTGTGATGTGTATGGACATGTGAGGCGAAATATGGTGCCATGAGTGGAAAGGAGATGTCGAATGGCGAGGTTATCAAATTCTTTTCCGTTATCGGTTTGAAGGTGAGCAATGGTGCGATGAAAGTGGGTGTTGATGTAGGCATAAAAAGTGTGAAGAGTGGTGGCGACGTCGGATTTGCGGCGTAACGGAAAATTCCAAGTGAAGTGAGAAAAATCGTCTAAGATCACAAGGTAATATGATAAACCCGAATTGCTAGGCAATGGAGATGTCCAAACATCACAATGAATAACATCAATGGGAAAAGTAGCAATTGATGAAGATGAAGAAAACGGTAGGCGAACGTGTTTTCCTATGCGGCAAGCATGACAAGTGTGAGCCGCTGATTTATTACATGAAAAGGGAAAAGTGCTCAAAATTTTATTAATAGCGTCGGCGCCGGGTTGACCAAGACGAGCGTGCCAAAGCGAAACATCGGCATTAAGTGCAACCCAGCCGCCGCGTGTAGAAGCACCGCATGGGTAGAGATCATCGGGAGAGTCACATTAGTGCAGAACCCTCGGGGAGCGAGCATCCTTAACAAAAAAACCGAGAGCGTCAAACTCAACAGTGACAGGATTTTCACGAGTAAGAGTACGAACAGAACAAAGATTTTTAATTAAGGATGGTGAAACGAGCACATTATTGAGAGTTAAAGAAGAAGAAGGTAACGGAAGGGAGGATGAACCATGATGAGTGATGGGGAGAGAGCTCCCATCACCAACCATGATGCGCGAGGAGAAGGGATAGGGGGAGGCACGAGATAGGATACCGGGAGTAGAGGCCATGTGGGCAACGGCGCCGGTGCCCATGTACCAATCTCCGCCTCCGCTGTAGGTGCTCGACGAGGGTGCAGCATGGAGAGCGGAGAGGAGCGCCGGGTTGTAGACCGGAGGGGCGCCGCCATATGCACCATAGCTCGGAGGGCCGCCCTGCGCCGTGGGACCACCATGGGCCGATGAAACCGGCGTGGTCAGCAATGCTTGAGGAGGAGTCGGGCGTGGTCCGAGAATACCCGGAGCCGGTGGGCGGGGAACGGGCATTGAGTAGGCATGCACGACACCCGTCCATGGGTTATACCCGGAGAGCCAGGGCGGAGGAGGAGCAGCCGCTGCGAGCGCGGGAGGGCGCGGTGTCGTGTTGGAGTTGCGGCCCCGGCCCCCACGACCCATCTGCTTGCGGCCGCCGGAGGGCGCAGGCGCGGGTGGCGGGGGCAGGAGTAGGCGCGCGCGGCCCCGGCAGAGTTGGGGAAGCAACGTGGCCGGCGGCGAGGCCGACGTGAAGAGCAGCATGGGTCACCTGCCGGGCGGAGTGGCGGAGGCGCTTCTCCTCCATACGAAGGTATGTGACAGCCTTCGCATACGTCGGCGTGACGAGGGAGAGGTTGGCGGCAGACTGGCCAAGGTCGGGGTGGAGACCCCGAAGGAGGTTGGTGAGGAGGACGGAGTCGTCGATGTTCATGCCGACGTCGCGCAGCTCGTCGACGAGAACCTTCAGCCGCGTGCAGTACTCATCGATCGAAAGATCGTTTTGCTGCATAGTGAAGAATTCACCTTGGAGGAAGACACGGCGTTGGAGAGGTAGCGACGGTTTAGGGTTTTGGAGGGGTGCGGCGGCTACTACAGGAGAGGAGCGGCGGCGGAGGGTTGGGGTGAGTTGCGGTGGCTGCGGCGGCAGGAAGATACGGTGGCGGCCTAGGGTTGGGGAGGCGCGGCGGCGGCAGCTATAGGGAGGTGCGGCGGCGGCGGAAGCGATGAGGATCGTAGGGTAAACTGATACCACGTAGAAAGGTATAGGATGCAACTCATTGTATTCCATGGAGTAGGTTACAATATATATACACAGGATGTCTTGCATGACAAGGAAAACTAATCCTACCATATCTCTAGAAGTCAGCTATACAAGGCTAGAGAAGATAGGAATAGCAATACAAGATATGTCACGTTCAATAGCCTTCATTCAGGCTAAAAATCGATGGGGAATCTGGATTCAGTCCCGGGAAATTTTGGAACGTCCTGCTACATGTTTGTGTGTTGTTTTCGTTTTTGCATGGTTGCATAGTGGAATTTATGCAGGCAACTCATGCTAGGAGGACCAGGGTTGGGAGTGCCAAAAAGCATCCCAGTGCTTTGGTGACGCGTCTGTTCTGGTCAGAGCTAGAACACATGTTTTTTAAGCAAGAAGTTGGGAGCTATGCGTACATGTTTTTCCATATTAAGTTCAGAGACGATAAGCAGCTTCGTTGTAGTTTCTCCTTTAAGTTTTTTCAACCGGAAATTCAGTGGTGAACATTTTCCATAGCATAGTTCAGAGAAAAAAAATTCAGCTAACAATTATTTTGTAGGTCAGTTATGATGTATGTTGAACATCTCATTTTATATTTTGCCTGAACATTTGTTTCATATCGGTTTTCCTCCCATATCAGTTTCTTCTCTTCTTTTCGATTCAGATTTCCTCTATGTGTTATTCAATTGTTCATCTAATCTGAATCAGTTTTCCTCCCTTTTGCATGTTACTCCCTCCGTCCCAAAATAAGTGACGCAAAAGTGACTCAACTTTGCACTAACTTTAGTGCAAAGTTGAGTCACTTTTGCGTCACTTATTTTAGGACGGAGGAAGTATTAAATAACCGGGAAGCAACCCACCCACCCACCATCAGATTTCCTCTCTGTTAAGGGAGAGAGTCTGCCTGACATAACAAGTAATGAGAGGAAGTACATGTTATCTCATTACTTTAGTCTGCTTTTTTTAAATGTGTGTGAACATTGTCGCTAACAATTCGGAAAGACTGCAACAGAAAATAAATTTCTCTGTAGTGAACCCTCTAACAAAAAAAGAACAGAGAATCACTTATCCATCATTGATTAAATCTATTTAAGAGTTATAATCTTTTTGTCGATAATCTTCAGTGTAAAGTCTATTATTTTGGACTCATTGCATGCACTGTTCCCATGGTATAATATAAGAAACAAAATCAATTTATTGGATCACAATCATAACTGGGAGTATCTGCACCACCGTAAGTGATCTTGTATAGTTGGAATGTTACATAACTGGGAGCCATGACCAGCCTAGTGGCGCCGCCCTCTCTTGTTCGATCGTCAAGGGTTTTGACTAGTATCTAGTTAAGCATTAGTCCTAGATGAGTGTACTGAATGTCTGAAACCCTTTTTTGGTTACATAACAATATCATATTTTGCAGCTCTGCACCTCTAAGTGGTGTTTCATTACTCTAATAAAAATAGTTTCATGTGAATAAGAACGGCCGGGACATTGTTCATTTTATTTGACCAGGGGTAACAACTCCTTCATATCTAGTATCAAAGCTCAGTACTAAGTTCCAACTTTGTTGAAGAAAACAACATCGAAATGAGGAAAGACAAGTAATTTGGTCGATCAAATGACACTTCTAGCGACTGCACACCTGATTTCTAGTTGAGAGGTTTGATTGTTTGAATTCATATATGTGTAATTCAGCTAGCCTCGGATATCTGTATGCACGGATACCGTACATGTCCCTAGGCAGAAGTAGCTGAATTTTCCGAATAATTTTTTTTGAGGGAATAATTTTCCGAACAATTAATTACCCGGTGCTATCAGGAGACAGATTGCTTGGGAGCTGGTAGCAATCTCTCATGAACAAGACCGCTCATTGCTGTGTGCGTGCATTCATCATGAAGATTCAGATTAAAAAAAGCTCCATGAGGATTCGGTCTAATAATAAGATTAATAGTGAACAAGGCAATGAGGTAGTGCTGGTTGCTCGCCATTTGGGCGCTAGACTAGGACACGAGGGCATGCGGCAGGTGCGGCCAGGATGGCGGCGGAGGTCCGGCAGCGTCGGGATGGATGAAGTGGTGCTGGCGTGCTGCAGTGCACGACGTGTACCGTAAAAAATCTCTTTATAAATATACTATGTTTACTGTTTTCTTCAGCAAATGTTTTGCATCAAAATCCACGTGTTCTTCACGTGATCGCCGGATACATCACTGGCCAAAACGTATGTACCATAAGCCTTGGTGCAATTCACGCATTGGTGCTGTATCTTCCAATCCAAACAAAGGACTAACCTACACGTTCGTACCATAATATTTCATTGGAAATATTAATACATCAGTGTCATTCACAGTAGACTCTATATACCGTGCACTCATGCACTCTCATGTACCATGGTGTAATAATAAGAAAAATTGGAAATCTAAGGTTCCACTAAAACTGAAAATCTTCATATGGTATCTTCGTAGGGGAGTTGTGTTAACCAAAGACAACCTCGCACGACGCAACTGGCGAGGGAGTAACAAGTGTTCTTTGTATACTCATGACGAGACAATCAAACACCTCCTTTTCCAAATGCAAGTTTGCCCGTTCTACATGGTCAGTCATCCAAATTGCGTCAAAATTGTATCCGCCCACAAGTGTTGCCAATATTTTAGGTCATTGGTTGGACGGTATTATAAATACGTTCAAAACGCTAGTTAGGGTGGGAGACGTATGCCTTAATTTGGTCGCTTTGACTATGTAGAAATGATTTGGTTTTTAATGACAAAAATGCCTCTCCTCTGCAGGTTATTTTCCGGTGTACGCACTCGGTACGTACGTGGTATATGCTACAACGGCCGAAGTTCCAACCGCTATTCATGGCGGTGTGTACGCGATTGGAGCAGGTGGCTACGGAGATTTTTTCCCAACATGAGTGGCAGCATAATCTACGGATCGACCCACTACCCCTTCGACATAGGCATAGTGTCGGCCTATAGGGCTCTACTATTGCCGATTTGTCGGGTTTTTATTTCATGAATTTTTGTCAGATTTCTGAATTTGGTTGTGTGCATCCTAATTATGCAGCGGCTGGGTGTTACTCATAATGCTTTGTATCCGCTTGATGCTACATTTAGAGATAATAAAGTCGCTCATTATCGAATAAAAGACAGTAATTGTCGTTCTGTCAGACCATAATGAAAACGCAGTTTATGTTTTTCTTGAAGACCAATATGATATTGCTCCTTTTTCCCAGAATTGAATTTTTTTTTCAGTTTCATACCATAAGCCTTTGTTTAACATATACACGGTAGACTAGGAGCATCGACAGACCTGCAGCCTATTCAACCTCGACTTCTCATGATTTAAGGCACCGTCCATAGATTGCATAACACCGCCGAAAGCAACCCCAGGTCTTGGACAGTATCATTCGCAAAGAACTTTCAGTCGCCACCGCAGTCCGTTGTGAGGCCACAGCCAAGCCGAAGTGTTCATCAAGAACCAACACCGACTGCCACCTCGCCGGCCTTGAACACCATCGTGTAGATCCGGCAAAGCCTACAACTGCCGGTCGGACCCTCACACGTACTGGTCTTGCCGTGATCCGTGTCACACCCGCTGCACCGGATGCCTTGCGGAAGCGCGGCGGAGAATCCCGATCCAGCTGAGGATGTCAGGGCCGCAAGCCATCACCCTCCACTGCCAGTTGCAAGCTAGACCACACGGGTGGGTGACTCACTGTAGTAGGCGCTCGACATGGGACAACTAAAGATCTGAGACCAGCCGATCGCATCTCTTTTAGGCACTACCAGCCATGATAGAGGATTGTGAATCAGCTCCCAGCACTTGGCTAGCAAGGAGGCAAGCCAGCCCCATGCCACTGGCACAGAGCCGCGCCACCCTGCCACTAGGAGCCACTCAGGGTGGACATGGTCCAGGCCGGTCCGGTCCTGGTCCGAGCCATCGTTTGGACCCCCCGCCGGCGGTCCGGTCCGGACCGGACCGAGCTGTGCAGCGGTCCCGATTTCAGGGACTGGACTGGCGGACGTGAAGCTCGGTGCGGACTGGCGGTCGTCACGGTCCTAGCGATGTCCAGTCACTACTATGTGGTTCCAGGATGTCGGAGAGGTGGTCTTAGAAGCAGTACGGTCGCCGGAGTTGGAGAAGATGCACATGATGCGGCGGTGCGAGGGAGAGGCGTGGCCGCGCAGGGGAGAGAGAGAGTCGCGAGGAAGAGGGGGTTGTTGTGGCGAGGTGGAAGACGTGCGCGAGAGACGGCAGGTAGAGGTAGAGGACGTGCGCATGTATATAACTTAGCAGTTTTCGGTGTTACATGGAAGCTATCTATCACGTGCATGTGCCCATGATTAGGCTTGTACAGCCTTGCCGTGATGTGTGGATCAAATTGGACGTGGAGTTAATTGCGGATGGCATGATGACCAGGTATTTTTTCGAGCAGGCCAAGACCGAGCTGGGCGGGACAGAGCGGGCGTACACCCTGAGGAGCAACCACGCCACCGGACACCACCCGACGGGTCGCGTCAACGCGCCGCCACGAACTGCTACCCTGCAGCATGGGAGCCGCCGCGAGGATACGCGCCGCTGGCCGTGCGGGTTTATCCCAGCGGCGTCCTCTGGCGGCGGCGCGGTGGGAGCAGTGGGTAGATCGGCTGGCAGCGCTAGGGTGACAACTTTTCATTTTCATCTCCGTGTTCATTTCTTGCAGTAGATTTGAAAGAAGTTGAACCAACGCAACTAGCATCAGGTGTGAGGTGAGAGACCTCGGCCACAAGGTGAGAAAGGGTGGTGAAGCGCCATGTTTCCCTAGCCGTCGTTTCACTGGACACTTCAAATCCGGGAACAAAAGTGAGGCATATCTTTGCTAGGGATGGGGTGGTGCACGCACGACGGCAACGGGTGAGCTTTCCACGACGTCTTCACATCTTCCATGTCTAGACTTCGTCGAAGGCAATTCAGACTACATGTATTTTTGCAGGTGTTTACACGAGATGTTGGACACCCGTTTTGGGTTCTCTCCATCCAAATCGAGTCCACACGTTCATTTCCACGAACTGCTAGAGATGCTCTTTTTTTGCGGGAAAAAGATAATCATTGCTTAATATGGGGATCACCATCGTTCTGATACAGAAAATGAAGTCATTCAAGTTGGATGAACTCATATACACAGCTAAATGAACAAAAATTATGAACTATCCTCACGTTAGATGAAAGCGTATACTCTTCCCTTACCTACAAGCGTAAGTGCACACTGTTAGAATTGGTTGATGAGACAAAGCAATTTTCATATGACCGGCCTACACACTAAGTAGTGCCCGACCTGCATCTACTCACAGAATATGGTGCACATTATTATCTTCACCCACTTTTGCACCGATAGCAACTTGCACTCTCCTATATAACCTCTTCACTTGTTAAACGGTGAATTTTTAGTCCACACTCCACGCTTGTTTGTTAGCATCAGTACGATAGATTTGGTTATACTCCCTCCGTTCCTAAATGTAAGTCCTTTTAGAGATTCCTCTACAAATTACATACGGATGTATATAGACATATTTTAGAGTGCAGGTTCACTCATTTTGTTCCGTATGTAGTCCATATTGAAATCTCTAAAAAGACTTATATTTAGGAACGGAGGGAGTACATCACAAAATGCTAGACGGGTGAGAAGAGGGTGTCAATACTACGTACAATCAATGCTTAATACATTTTTGTCCAAGAACATAGCGAAGAGCTTTGAGAATGAAAGGCCTCAGGAGAAATGTTACGCGGCAAGACAAATAAGTGAGTAGATGAATGGATGACTTATGTAGTCATACCATGTTGTACTGTGTCATATTACCATAGACTAGGATTAACTCCTATCTCTATTAGCCGGCGACGCTCCATGGGTCTACAGTGCAATCGAACACAGTAGTCACGGATGATTAAATGTGATCGTGTTGCAAATATCTTCGGTCGCATTCGTGGCTTTGTCCAGGCTTCCAAAAAATCGCAGCACACCCATGGTGACAATCCTATGCCCATATCTCTTTTTTTGACCAGCTTTCATTTTTATCTAATTTTTTTTCAGCTGAGTGCAAAATTAGATGTAGCTAGAGAGGTGGGAGAGATCAGACGATCAGATGAGGGGTTGTCCCCAACCGCTACCTCAGTCAAGCACTCCACTGACCTCCTCTTTGTCACTCAAACTCAAGTCCTTGACGCGCACGCGGGCACCACCTCCGCTTAGCACGTTATGAGACCGCCGGCCTAGATGGTTACTGCCACAATGACCTCCCCTTATAGTGCATGACACCCTCACATCAACGACGGCTACTCTGTTTGCCAAGATAGCCTCCACTTCATCGCCTCACCACCCTAAGCTACCCTCGCGCATGGCCAA
>LR738716.1:17145923-17222922 GCA_902687465.1 Secale cereale
GGGTTCACCAGCCCAAAACAAGGACTAGGGTTGTCTTAGAACTTTGTACTAATTTAAGGGTGCAATACGACCGGTTTCAAAGATGAGGGTTGTAAATTAAATCGAGTGGCTAGTCCGGGATTGAAATGTGGATTTTTCTCATGTTTGTATGAACGCACTTCTATTAGGATGGCTATAAAATATGAGTTGTCTCTCAACACATGAAATTCAACTTAATATTTGATCTTGGGAAATTATCACTCGGTCATCTCCAAAATATTTTTTAAGCATGTTACTTTAGTACTTATAGAAGCAAATATAGTATCGTCTAAGAGAAGAACAGTACACATGCGTCCACACCGAACTCCCAGGACTTTCACCTGAAGTAATTCATACGAATAATGCCAATCACTGTCCTGTTGAAGGAGTTTTGGCCTGGCCTATTCTGCCCGCGGCCAGACAGGGACCCGCAGCTGCGGGTTGGCCACGAGATGGGCCCACTACGAGGCTTGCAGCAACACGGAGTACGGGACGGCCGCTAAGGCCGTGATCACCAAATTTTGGGTAAGTTCTCTTCTGAATCACTTGTATTCAGTTACGATCATTGAATCACTCAAATCATGACTTGTTTGCTTCTGGTTTATGCATGATTGAAGCAACTCTATTGAGTTCTTGATGAGCACAAGGCCAAAGCCGATGTGGTCTTGCTTGCGGCTGCGAAGAAGAAAGCTCGTCAGTTGCAGTACGAGGTGCGATGGGTTGCCGTCTCGCAGTACTATCACATCTACCTGCAACAAAAGATGACCAAAACTCAAGCGCAGAGGCAACGACTTACCTTGAAGAGGGAGCAGTTCATGAAGGTAACTATTACTGACTTTTCATCGTTTCAAGTAGTCAACTATATGTTTCGTGCTCACATGTCATGCTTCCAAAATTTGCATAGGTTGTTCCTCGTTGGTGCTATGGAAGGCATGACGGATAGGCGAGTTTGGTGGATAGGTGGCTCGGCGCCGATGCAGAGCTTGCTGCCAAGAGCAGCAAGGGCCGGGCTAACCATGGAAAATACGGGACACACGGCCTAGGAAACATGAACCACTGGGGCTTCAAGGCCATGAAGGTATATCTATATGCATGATGCATTTTTGTTCTTCTTTACAGTCATGTTCTTATGTATGGCTAACTTCTATTTGATGTTGCAGGAGGACAAGTTGAAGAGGCCGCTCTCAGACATGGAGTCGTGGAAGATGGCCCGTGAGCGGAGTGATCGCAAGGACGGCGAGAGCCAGTACTACGGCAAGACCGAGGAGCACCTGGAGTCTTACACTCAGAACTATCGGAAGTTGCATCTTGATGTTCCTGTTCCTGAGGTCGCCCAGTCTCAGATCGATGACACGGCGGTGGTGGCCATCCAGGGGAAGTCACATGGCCGGTATCCGTGTTTTGATGGCTTGATCACTCCTTCGATCTCGTACACACGGCTTCGGGCTAGCAACCCGAGCTAGTTAGAGAGTACGGGGCGTTCACAGACTCCCTTAGCCCGCCAGCATGCTGTAAGTACTTCCCCTTTATCTTTTTCTCTCTAGCATTCTCAGTTTATTTTCAGCATTGCTCACTTAGAAACAACCTAAATTATGTAGGCATATAAGGCCTTTGTCGAGCATAGGAATCTCGAGGTGCGAGAGTACTTGCAACAGGCAAACGGTGATTACAACCGTCAGATGATGGCGGTTAGTTTTGCCCTCTTAAAACATAGCTAAATTTTTGCACTTTCATTCCTTCTGACCTTTGAGTTTGCTTGTTTAACTAACATCCAGGCTATGTTGGCGTCTTGGAGTAACCGCACGGATCCACCACAAATGGGACCACCACCACCACCTGCGGGAGAACCCCCACACGTGCCCACGTTCGATGAATGGGTGGCACTAGGCAGTGATAGTCTGGTTAGTACATTTGCCTAACTACTGACAAACTAGTTCAAGGTTCATTCAACATTATCATATCATATTTACTGTTAGAATCTTCCCTCATACATGTAGGGGGCCCGTGGCTCGACTCCTGCTTCCTCGACCCCAGTCACTCCGATCTGGCAGAGTGGTGGTTTTGGGGGAGGTGGTTTTGGCGGTGGTGGTTTTGACGGAGGTGGACTTGGCGGTGCTGGTTTTGGCGGAGGTGGTGGTTTTGGCGGAGGTGGTCTTGGCAGTGGTGGTCTTGCTTGATGTCGATGATGAAACCCGTGCATGTGGCCGCCGTGCCATACCTTTCATGTTCCTTCTTTTATGATGTTCCATGTATTGGACTACTTTTATGTTCATGAACTTTCGCCGGTGATGATCTTGACTATGTTTAAATGATGATGATGAACTTGAGTATGTTTAGATGATGAACTGTCATATTTCTGCATAATCCCATATTATTCTACTTTGAAATGCTATCAAATGAATTGAAAAAGAGAAAACAGGAAAAATAAAAAAAACTATGCCTACGGCAAAGCCGTCGGCATACATGAGCCCAGGAATTCCCAGGGCGCGCCACGTGGCCGGGCTATGCCTACGGCAAAGCCGTCGGCATAGATTTCTATCAATGTCGACGGCTTTGCCATAGGCATAGCCCTGCCGTTAGGAGGCACTAGAAGACGCCACATGGCACAGCTATGCCTACGGCAAAGCCGTCGGCATAAAGGCATAGCCGTGCCACCAGGAGGCACCACGGGATGCCACGTGGCAGATATATGCCGACGGCTTGGCCGTCCGCATAGGTGGAAACCTAAGCCGTCGGCATATCTCCACCACATGGCATCCCGTGGATCGTCAACGCTTTTGACGGCGCCGTCCGTTGCCGTCAGGTGAAATACATTGCCGATGGCTAAACTATGCCGACGGCCGACACCCGGCCGTCGGCATAGGTCCATATGTCAACGGCTATACTACGCCGACGGTCTGATAAGACTACAACGACGTGATCTGCGCAGACGGCCCTATGCCGACGGTAGCCGTAGGCATAGATCTATGTCGATGGCAAAGGACCTATGCCGACGGCCCGGGGCCGTAGGCATAGCCCGCGAGTCCCGTAGTGAGCTTTCGTGATACCTTGGACCGGATTTGTTCGAAAACGTTATCGGCACGTGTGCTCCACCGACTGAGCCTCCAGCGAGCAATCGCTCATCGATGTCGCAGAAGTGTAGTTATGATTTTTTTTTGAAACAAACTGATTTCCTATTTCCCAACAATTCCTTTTTTTCGATTCCCATATTTCCGCAAATGCGACCGCGGCGACTAGGGCACCCCCTTGATGAGAATAACCGGACACATGACTCTGATCTTGAAATCAACAGGCACTGGTCAGTTGCGCTCCAGATCAGAGAATGAATCAAAAATTCATCATTATCAGACCGTTGAATAGTAAATAGTTGTGTATCAGTTCGTCAACGAGTTCAGTTGGACTAATTTGGAGAAATAAGAGATTCCAAACAGGTACAGGTCTTTAAGAAATTACATGTCCTTGACTAGCATATTAAATACACCCTCCATTCCACAATGTAGTGCTTCCTCTATCCTCGTGCTTCAACTTTGACCGTAAATTTAACCAACGAGATCGTCTGCGGCGGGAGCAAAAGTTATACCAATGAATTCGTATTCAAAAGAAGTTTTCAATCATGTAATTTTTTCTCCCGCCACAGTCGGTCTCGTGGGTTAAATTTATGGTCAAAGTTGGACCTCGGGAAGCGCGGGCGCACTATATTTCGGAATGGAGGGAGTACATGACACTGTCAGACTTGAAGTGGATGCATTGCATTATAAAGTACAAGCAATGACCACCAAAAGGGTGCAGAAATTAGAGAACAAACAGGGGAAACTACTACCAGCCTCCCTAGATGTGAATATTGAGCCATATCTTGAACCTCAGATCGATTACATAGGGTGCTCTTAACAGCAAAGAAACACGGCAGTACATGCTACAGCACACGCTAATCAATCATGATTATCAATCTAGAATACGTAATACTTCACCCGAGAGGAGAGTAAATCGACACGTACTCATGTAAATTGATGGAGAGATGATGATTCTAAAGAGCTCACCTGGAATATGCCTGCCTAGAACACCTAGCAGTAACTGATACCTAGAAATAAAGATGCGCCTACATACATAACTGAATATTCACACACAAAACTCGAGCTAACATGCCTGAGCTTATTGCAAATTGACTCGAAATGATGAAAATTGTGCAACGAAATGCACCAAGTACTAACCAGTAACCACTAAACGCTGCACAAAGCATAAATGTACTATGAAATGGTCGATCCAATCAAAATTACAACCTAAACTGGTGGGAGGAAACATTCTCCAAGATCCTGAATGTACAGTAGCTGATTCCTTATTGGAACAAAAGTACAAAACTTATATAACAGAGCACAACTAAAGCAAACTTATATAACACAGCACAGCAAAAGCATGAACCTAGATAGCAAGGGAATAGTAAGATGGTCAGATAAAATTCGAATTGACTCTTGTTCATAAATTTACTAATGGGGCTTCCTGCACACTACTCTTCCTGTATAGTGTATACTAATGGGCCTTCCTACACACTACTCTTCATGTATAGTATGCTAATTAGTCTAACTAGTAGTATAAAAGTGAGTAATAAGAAGATGCATACACACACGCATTGATCGATCAATCGAGAGAGTACCTGGGGACGGCTTTGGTGGCAACTACGCGACGAAGGCCATGGAGCTTGCGATTTCCTAGGTTTTTTTCTTTTCAAAATTGACCTGTCATCTCCTGTGACATTCAAAGAGAACTGCCAAGTCAGTTTGGACATAAAAGATGTCTTCAATTTCTAATCATAAGTATTTATAATCATGGACCTAGGCGGCAATAATACATACAATACAGGAGGAACCTCCGGTTATAGCAAACTAAACCCTCCCATTGATCCACCTCTAGCAAGTAAGATACATGATGCAAAATTCTAGTGAGGACCCATTAGACTGTACAAGTCTTCGATTAGCTCATAACTGACTGAATCGACTCAAGTTCTACTGGTTATAATAGAGTAAAACTGCTCCCTTGAATTGACCAAAACTAGTTAGAAGAGCACACTATTATCTAGTCCAAACTAGCAAAAGGGATCCCAACTTTGTCCTATATTGTTGCCCCTGTAAAATATAGTTTCCTGGTGGACCATAATTGATTGGCTCATAGTAGACCAGATTAAGGCACAATCATCCATGTTAATGACGTTTTGGCCAATGGTGCAAGAAAAAATGGATACCAGTTATGCAGGCACGGTGGGACCACTCACTTCGGTGCGGTCGTCAAAGGGTTCCTCTCCTCCTCTAGGCAGCGGTTCATCGGTTTATCATGGGGGTGTTGATGTGGTCGGCCTTTTTCTGATATTTGGCGGGGCAGTTAAGGGTGACCCAAGCTTAAAGCTTAAGTGTTTGACGGGGGTTGATGTCAGTGGCAACGTCGCACAAGTGGGCCAGTTTCCTTCTTGAAGGCGCCTCCAAACACCTTAGTGACTTCTCTTCGGGATGTGGGCATGTTGGTGCTGGAGCTCGAGTTGGACGTCGTTAGCATTGTTGACATTTTCTCTTTTGTTTTTTGTTGTTGGGGTTTTGCATGATTATCCTTTAACCAGTCGTGTCATGTGTCATTTTGAGTCTTGTTTTCCATATAAAGTGGGCCAGCTCTATTCTATCGTAGGAGCACCTTTCCCCCTTGGTGAGGCTGCGTCAAAAAATATTAAACGGTCCATGTATCGTGACAGCCTCAAAGAACATTTTTTTTACCTCGGACACAAATTGTTTCTTGCTTACTTTGCTTACAGAAAATATAGTACTTCCTCTGATCTATAGTACTTGTTGATCAAATGAATGTATCTAGATGTATTTCTATGCTAGATACATCCATTTGAGTGACAAGTAATATGGATCGGATTTAGTAAGTAAGAAATTCATTTTTCATGAGTTAAAATAAATAAATATGTAGTATTGCTCAACACTACAACCAAATTATCTGGAAACGTCCTGCAACCATTCGTTGTGGCAGAAAACAAACGAGGAATGAAATTAGACATGCCTTGTCGTGCCTTCTCAATGAAATCAAGCATGACATTCACGGCAGTGATGAAGCTAGAAATTAAACCCACTGGTGTCAGCTCTATTACGCTAGGTTGCAAATTTAGTAGTAGGATTTAGTGAAGGATTTGTAGAAGTCTTTGGGATCAGCTAACCTGATCCTATATGGGCAGCTTCATCCCTGTTTCATGGTGTGTTTAATTTGTACTGGACTGCATTATCGAGAGCAAATCATTATCTCTGATTTCCTCGGGTTAAAAGAATAAGTGGCTACAACTCATCTTCAAGCTTGTTCGCTGTCAATATGCCACAAGTCACAGTGTCTCTCGCAATCTCTTCCTTTCTTAGTTGTAAACTGTTCATGTCACAACAACATCTATTCAACATCGGCCTCTTGCAAGGCACATGAAGATACACCTGCAGTCTGTTGTAAGATCTTTCTCTTAAGATTCTCCATTTAGCAAATAATAGTGTATGCATGTGACAACATGGTGTGAGAGATCATGTATGGATACAACACCGGTTAACATCAAAATTGCAATGCCATAGCACATGTAATGCAATTTTTTTGGAAAAGGAGGCTTAACTCCGGCCTCTGCATCAATCGATGCATGCGGCCATATTATTAACAACAAAAATAAGGTCTTAAGGTCGACGGAAGCTCAAAATCTGAGCATGAAAGAAAACAAAAATGAAAAACGCCACACCCGGCGATAAAGTGCCTCACATGTAATGTATGGAAATTCATATTAGTGAGAGCAACCATAATCCATACCTACTTCAAAAATCAGCATTCATTTGCCAAATATGTCGTGTCTTGTTCCCTTCTAAAAAAAATACTATTGGCCAGAAAAATTGCTTGGCTTGCTTTGGATAAAATGATTCTTCCAAAAACTATGGGTCATAGGTTGCTTAAAAATATGGGATCATGTAATCGGGCATGCTAAGTAAGCATGGAGGCTACTCCAGGCTCCTCAAAGTCTCGTTGCAAAAGTTCTATAGCTAAAATATTACCCAAGGGATCTAGTGAACTACAATAATTAGGAATCTGGTGGACTCTGTCTTGGCAACAGTTCGCTGTTTGGCATCGCAACAAACCCAGAGAGAGCTGCTCAAATATGGCGAGTTGGCACCGGCAAATTAATCAAAACTTGGCAAGACCCCTGGATCCCTATATGTCCTTCCTTTGGCCGATATCCACAAAGTGGGGATGTCATCCCTAGACCTAAAAATAGCCAGCTGGAATGTACAACTTCTAAGGGAGCACATCGCTGAGATAGAAAGATGATTATGTTAGATGGTTCCCTTAGGAACTTTGACTGTTCTCAGTTAGAGAAGTGCCTGCGAGAGCGGTTTTTCCTAGCTCGGCCTACGTGGTACCTCATATCATAACCATCCATTCTGACGTTTGATTCATGTGGACGTGTGCATCATTGCAGAAAATAAGCAACTTGCGCAAGATCCTCTGAGCTTAATCCTCTGCTGCGGGGCACAAGACCTGATTTGACTTGTGTCCATCAGACCAGCCCTTGTATTCTTTTGTCCACTATTGACCGTGTATACGCAACACTCTTGGCTCCTCCTCCTCCCTCCTCCTGTTGCCATGTGCAAATGATTTCGGTCAAAGGCAGACACCCTCTGTTGAAACTTCACTTTTCCATCCAATTTCTGACAAGCTTCTGCATGCTTCACACTACAATCATACTTTCTCCTCTGTTTTTTCTCTCTTTGAGAAACTCTCTCCTTTTTCTTTCTACAAACCTCCTAATACTAATAACATGCATGACAGCAGAAAAATGAGTGTTCGAGGTCAAAACTGACTCAATTATTTGAGTTAAAAGAACTGGGTCAATTATTTGAGCTGAAATAAACTGGGTCAATTGAAAATATACATGTGCTACAGTGTGAGGAGACAGCTACAGTGCCCTAGCCTAGCTCCTCTCGTACAGGCTCTCTCTCACTGCATTAACTACTCTGTCTCTGTCACGTTCACGTGGTCTTGCCTGCAGCCTCCATGCACCTCTGCCTACTTCACTGTAAGCGAGAAGGAGCCACGTGATATAAGTACACCCGTCTCTGATAATCTTCTGTCATTGCTTTACTAAATTACACACATCTCGAGATGAACCAACGACCAAGATAATGAGTACCAGGTAGCTCCAGCTTCACTACAACTTTCCGAGTGCCTACCACCTTGAAATGTGATTGCATGTGCAACGATCCACCAGTGGTGCATGTAGCACACACCATGAAGGTGATCAATCCTATTGGAAACAATAACTCTTATCATGCCCTGATCACGTGCCGGAATCAGCATGGCAGCCATCTCTGGAAGTTGATGCAGAGAGAATCTCATTTAACTTCGAAACAAATTCCAAATATGGGAGATGACTGGTTGCTGCATCTTCTTTACCTGAGGAAGTGCAAATGATGATTATCATGGTTATTAAGAGTACTGGATTATGGAGCCTTTGGACGGACATGGTTCCTGAAAAAACTGTGACCCCACACTTTGTTGTATTGAGGAACTTCTAATGCAGTTACTGTGAGTCGTGGCCCCAAATCAAGTAGTGAAGTGTTGACGAAATTCTGGAACTGAAGCCCCAGTTGGTGGATCCTCCATATGTAAGCCCTCCCAGCTAAAGAAGCCTTGCCATCCATGGCCTCGGCCGCCTCAGGGATTGAAGGCCCTATCTGTTCACGTTCTTTCGTCGAGCAAACTGGGAAGCTCGGGCTAGTTGGTTTTGCGAAACTTTGAAAGAGTGATGCTCGTTGATGCTTACATATACCTCTTCCTTTGCAATGAATGCATTCAAATCTGAAATTAGTGTGTGCGCCAGCGCCACCAATGAGGGAGATCATGTGTTTGGCGAGTAGATGATGGCGCCGAGGACCTTGTCGGGTAGATTACAGAGGAGTGCAGCGCCCGCTATCGACCAGGAGGGCCTTTCACAAGCACTGCCATCATAAGCGCGTCCCACCATATGTGTCATGTCGTGTACGTCACCACTCTCTAGTGTGCTTGTGAGGGGAGCGCCGTGGACAGGGTGTACTTATGCCCGAGCTGCTTATGGTATATGTATATATATAGGGAGATGGCCTCGACCCAAGTAGAAGACATGCCAAAAGTTGCTGAGACTGCCAAAGGAGAAATTGCCATGGAAGGTTATGATACTACGTGGTGCAATTTAGTGACAGTTACCTATTATACCGAATCAGGACTTTTAGTCGGCAAGAGTGGACAGTAAAACACAGACACGCAAGCACACGTTTGACCTGGGCAAGCTCACGAATTTATTCTACAATTTTGTGACACTTTAGAAGCTTACTATTCGACGCTTGAGCTGGGCACATCCTCCTGTTGTATATGCTCGACTGGGCCACAAAACTTGGTATACCATAGCTGCATGAATTAGGGAAAGTTGTAGTGACAGAGCATCAAATGGGTGAAATAACTTTATACTGCCAAATATTACATTTTTTGTGCTCTAAGCTCGAGTATACCTTCTCAAAGTGAAACATATCCGCCGAAGAAGGATGTGTCAAACGGATCAGCCATTGACAGATCATGGGTAAGCTTCTTCTTGTCTTTCAAACTATAGAAAGAATTTATTTTGAATTCAAATTGAGCACCGCAAGAAGCTCGGTCTCCCACTTTTAGTTCTCAGAAATGATTAGTCATCCATTCCTCATCGCGGTTGTGAATGAGTCCAATTTCCATTCTCTCCAGCACTTTCGCGTTCAAAACAAAAAATCTGGCAAAATCAACTTCTGGACCCTTGCCACGGTAGTCCTGGAATGCCACTTTTTTTAGATGGAGCTCTAGGCATTTAGTTGGATCATCCACCAAGGCATACTTTCATGATTTTTTTAGTATCTTTTGCGACCCCCATGGGAATAACTGTCTTGGGGGTTATATATGAGAAAACCTTGGTTAACTTTGATCATAAGATTGACAAATGCTTATTTAACATCGTAAACAATGGAACAAAAATGAACACTTACACCGATATATAGCCTCTCCAAGCAGGGGAAGCACATAAGGAAGGCAAGAACAGCATCGATATCAGAGCCGACATAATTGAGAGCCAAAACTTTCACTGTGTGCATTGTGGTTGTCAGCCCAAGGTCAACCATTTGCTACAAGAAAAAATAAACTAGATCAAACACATATAAGGAATAATAGACTTCATATAGTAGTAACTGGTGTGAGATTTTAGAAATGAAAGATGTAACTACCTGAAAAGAGCTTGTTCCAACGTAGAGTTGTGATATGCCGTCACACAGGTAACCCAGTATCGCGAGCTGAGGAGCATGGATAACCCGGATGGTCGTCCGACGATAGTCTGGATTGAGTGTCAGCAACCTCTGGAGGCATGGGGCGTCCTCGATGACCAGCTCTACTCGCATGTTGGAAGGGGCAGAGAAGCCAATGCTCCTGAGTGTTAGGGAGTTGAAGTGGAGGCTGTCAGAGCCTACGTTGTCCTCCAGGAGAAGAGACTCCAACAAATGGCAGCCGGAGAGCAAGGCGCTCAGAGCCTCCTGTGTAAGGGTCAAGGTTGTCAGAATCGCGATTTTGAATCGGATCGGAGCTTTGATGGTAGTATCGCAAATCGTAGAATCTTCACTATCAGGATCGTAGAAACGTAGATTCTAAGAACTAAAATACTAGAATCATAGGGGTTAGTTTGGATCGTAAAGTCGTAGAATTGTATAACAGAATCGCGATTCTGACAACCTTGGTAAGGGTGACCCGTTGCAGCGTGAGCTGCTGGAGGAGAGGGAAGTCCACGGCCAGGTTTGGCGGCAGACGGCAACAGCCGAACATGGCCACACGGAGCGCGGGCAGGTGGCGGAACATGGAGCGCGGAAGCACGTCCCTGTTGTAGATTTCGTATATGTAGACGAGCCGGAGCTCCTCAATGTAGGCGATGCCACGGGAGCGGAGCCAACCGTCGACCGTGGCGGCGTGGTCGTCGATCTGGCTCCCGAGATGATGGTGCCGAGGACCCCATCGGGGAGTCTGCTGACGAGATCGCGCCGGTCGGTCATCCCCGGCCGCGATGGTGCTTCTCGCGCCGCCGCCATGTGCGTGGTCGTACTCGTATCGACGACGGGAACACACCGTAATGAGTCCACAATCGTGTCCTCGTGAGTCGCAGCACCGGCCAATAGCATTGCTCCACGTATCCGCCCAATCTGAGACGTCCGATTTATCAATCTCATACAAACTAATAATTGTTTTGCTAAGTCTTAGTCGACTTAGACTTCGTTATGTCTCAGTCAATGTTATAATTCATTGATCTTGCATTGAAATTCGTACAAAAAAATATTTTTAGTTTTTCTTTGTTTCCCATATACTATTATCATTTGACTGAGACTAAAACTAGTCTCAGTCGACTGAGACCTAGACACACCCAACTAATAAGGAGTTTAATCCAACATAACACGATCATCCGCTCTATGTCGGTTCATGTAGCGACAAGCGAGAAGCTCTATCTTTGACTTGTAGCTGCTTGTTTTGGTTGGCTGCCAACTGGCCGAAGCTGAGGCCATTGGTCTTATCCTTTTTTCGAAAAAAATGCTGACATCCATTCTTAGTTGATTTGCTGAAAACACATGTGCGTAAATATTCAGGCAAAAATTTCAAGGCAGAAGATCGACAAGGTCCAATGCTGCTGCCAAAACGACCGCCGCATATATATAGAGAGATTTACCACGACTGAACCTTTTGGAAAACACCACATACTCCTGTTCTTAGACCCCCGGCCATGAGGATCGTGGACAAGCCAAGCGCCATGGCTTTATTGAAAATGCAGCAATACACACCCCATTGGCAATGGATGAGGATTTAGGACCCGCAAGTGTGGCGGCACTCAAGTCCTTGTGCCCCGCATTTCTTTTTGGCTTTCAAATTTTAATGTTCTGTATCTTTTTAATGAAAATTCCAAACTAAGTTATGTTTTCATATTTGTGTTTCTCGTGAACAGTGTTATCAAATAAGATCCATTTTGCATATATGTTGAAACTTAGTACAAAGGCCGATAAAAATCAATTATTTTATGTCTACAACCGACAGACACAATTGCTTGAAAATATATCTCTGAAACTACTTGAAACATGACCGTTTTAGATGTAAGAATCGTAAGTTTCCTCATTGACACTTTATACTTTTCGAGATATTTTCTGTTTTATTGTGCCCTCGTGGCAGGGTCTTGAACTCAAGACTTCTTGACTCTGATACCACATTGAATTCATGCTCCAGCCAACTCATCCAAAAGTCCGAACTGATGGAGGGAGGTGGGCAATATAATTCAATAGCAGTGACAGGTGTGAATGCCCCCGCAGTCGCATGCCCGTGCGAATTTCCGCCTTGGCAGTGTCAAGTAGCTGAAGGCTCTCCAAGGGAAGGTGGGAGCAAAGAAACAACAACAAATACTAACTGAAAAAAGGACTAAGCCTAGCAGATTGTATGCATGTGCAACAAAAACAGTAGCAAAGACTGTTGGGAATTGCCCCATATTTACAATACAAATTACCATCACGTAGATGATTTTAATGACCTCAGAGAGGGTCCAAACGCAATATATGCTTCTAAGTGGTCTACAAAAATTTCCCATCTAGAGCTGCATGAAGTAGATCACCTTGTAGAGGGCCCTGAACATGGGACAGGGATACCTTCTCAAAGGACATCATATCTATCCAAGGAGGCGTCGAACGGGTCAGCCATTGAGAGATCATGGATATGATTGTTATCTTTCCAACTACTGCAAGCAAACTTTTTTAATGTAAATCGGCATCGCGAGAAACTCTATCTTCGACTTGTAGCTGCTTGTTTTTGTTAGCCATCCATTCGTCCCTATGACTGCCAATTATGGATGCCTCAACAAGTCCAATTTCCATTCTCTGTAGCACTTTAGCATTCAAGACAAAGAACTTGGTAAAATCAACTTGTGCAGCACGGCCATAGTAGATCTTCAACGACATCATTTTTAGATGTTGTTCAAGGCATTCAATTGGAACAGCCGGAGAGGCATGCATGGAAGTACAACGAATACCAGAAGTAATAGAAATTACATCCAGATCTGTAGACCACCTAGCGACAACTACCAGGACTGAAGCGAGCCGAAGGCGCGCCGCCGTCATCGCTCCTCCATCGCCGGAGTCGGGCACATGCATGTTTCCTCAGGTTTTTGATATTTTAGTGAACACCACGGCTTGTCGAACTGAAGACATAAAGTAGAAGAATCTATAAGTACAATTGTTAAAAATCTGGTAAAGTGGGATTTTTATATTTTGAGCAATCTAGCTAACATTAACACTCACAATGATATATAATCTTTCCAAACAGGGGAAGCATGTGAGGACGATAAGAACCATCCAAACAAGGTTCAATATTATGTAGAGCCCAAACCTTCACGGTGTGCATTGTCATTGTCAAGTCAACGGCGCTCAGTTCCTGAAAAACAGGATATGAACCAAACACTTATCAAGAATAATAGTTTGGATATAATGCGCGCGTAATTCAAAAATCTCTGCAACTACCTGAACTATAGTTGTTCCAAGGTGCAGATGTGATATGCCTTTACTCAGGAATCCAAGTACCTCCAGCATAGGAGCGTGCATTACCCGGATGACCGCCAGAACATGGTCTGGATTGAGTGGCAGCAATCTCTCAAGGCAAGGGGTGTCCTCGATTACCAGCTCCTTGATATTGAAAATATGAGAGTTGGAAACCTGAGAAGCACATAAGCCGATGCTCCGGAGAGTCGGGGAGCTGACGCGGAGGCTGGAAGAGCTGAAAATCTCCTTGTGGAGAAGGCTCTCCAAAGCAGGGCAACCAGCGAGCAGAAGGCGGAGAGCCTCCTCCGTCAGGGTGACCTTGTATAGAGTGAGCTATCGGAGAAGCGGATAGTCTACCGCCAGGTATGGTGGCAGACGGCAGCTACCAAATGTGGCCACGTGGAGCACAGGAGCGTGGTGGAAGAGGGACGGTGGCATTATATTACATTGGGTGAAGTATCTGTGGACTGAGAGCGAGACCTTGAGGTAGGCTGCCCAGGAGCGGATCCAGTCAGCGACGGTGTCGTCGACGATTTTGTGCCCGCAGCGGTCCCAGTGGGAGTGCAGGTGGCTGAAGCGGACCGAGATGCGGGGAAGGGGCCGATGTGGCGCGAGAGGATGCTCGCGACAGTCCTCTTGGACAAGTCATCGTTTCTTTTTGCAAAGGTCAGCTTTTGGTCATCGTGGTTCCAACATTCGATCGTTGTTGTTCCAACATCTGGCTGTCGGGGTTGCAACATCGCCAGTCCTGGTCACAACAGATGGCTCCCGTGTACGTAGGCTCGCAACAACCGTCAAAACATAGGTTCTAGCATTCGGGTGTGGAGTGGTGCACCAATGCCGGTCATGGTCACCATGTAGGCCTCCCATTGATGGGGTCGTATCAACTCATCGAAACATGGCTTCCAGCATCTAGCCATTTTGATTCCTGCATCCGGATATGGCGGTTGCAGGAACGCCAGTCGTGGTCACATGGAGGGCTCCCATGTTCTCGGGGCCACAACTACCCGTCAAAACACCAGTTCTAGCATCTTGCCCTCGTTATTCCAGTATCCGCGTGTGGTAGACGTAACACCTCACTGGCCATGTGGCCTTCATCATTGCATCATCAGAGAGGCATTGACCTCCGTCTGCAGCACCGGCGGCTTCCGATTGCAGCTTCTTCAGCAAGCGGTTACAGCTTCAAGGTGGGCCAGTCACAGCATCATGCGCTGGTCGTCGAGTATGCCCACATGGGTTGCTACGTCACTGCCACACACCCCATCGCAGCTCCTAGTATCTCAGGTGGAAGCATGAACTCTTGCCAGTCGCATCATTAGTCCCCTGCTCCTGGTCACCGACACAACATTGCATGCGTAGCTCGGTCGAGTAGCTCACCGCTTCGCTCTCGCAGCAGCCATACCGTATCATCACAGCTTGTTGAAGTACCGCTCATAGCTCGCCCTTCTTGGGAACGCATCGGTGTGGCTCGTCTGGGCAGAGGTAGGAGTCCATGGGTAACATCGTAGAGAAAAAGGATGACGGCTTCCAGCCGCTTGCGAGCGGGAGCGTCTGATCTCGCATGATGGAACATCTCACGCGCGACCGGCATGATTCTTCGCTGATCGGCCTGCTGGGATTGTTTACCTTAGCAATTTGTGTAAAGTTCAATTGATAGTGAATTGTTATAAACCTTTTCTTTTTTTGGGAAATTTTTTTCTGGCGTAGTAGTGGTCGTTCAATGGTCTTGGAATCTCGATTTAATTTTTATTATGTTTGAGTTGCTTTGTATTTCCGATGAACTTTTATAGTAATAGATCTGATCCTTTCCCTAAAAATAGTGCTTTATTGGTCAAAACCAAAAACTCACCAAAAGAAACACACCCTACGTCCCCATGAATCTACAATCCTTGTCATGGTAAGACCGACCAATAGCCTTGCTCCAATAATCTGAGCCGTCCGATTAATCTAACTGCCAATCAATCTCGCACAAACTAAGGAATCTAATCTAATCTTACACGATCCTTCCCTCCATGTCGGTTCGTGTAGCCCCTTGGTGCCGCCTATAAATACCCATGCTCTCACGCTGCTTTTTCCCTAATATCACATCACAACAGATCAGAAGTCGTCTTGCTTCAGCCAGAACAAAGTATTCGTTCACAAGCTAGAGCAAAGCTATATAACAACTACGTGAGGTAAAGGTAAATACATCATTCCTTGGTTGTTTCAGTCGTTATTTCTTTCTTTCTTTGCATGCATGTATGTGCTGGTCGTCAACATGCATGCAAAGTTTAGCTGATGTAGACATGCAGTACCTTGGTTTCTGTCCTAGGTAATTCCTATCTCTGAGAATGGCTGTTGATAATCTGATCTGCATTGAATATTGCCGCACGTAAATTTACTTATGTCTTAGAACAATTTTGTGATTTTTGCCAAAGTGGAAGGGAACTGGTTTGGTAGTAGAAGGGTCTACATATTTACCTTTTTTTATAGTGTCTGTCTATGTCACGTCTAGATGTGAGATATTATCCATGGAAGACTTTAAAAAAAATCAAGGGTGAGAGAGTTATTATCTCACATCTAGATGTGAGATATTACCTCACATCTAGATGTGAAATAGCAAACCCGTTTTTTAATTGATGAAATCAGATGCATGGGACGTTCAGTAATTAACATCGCCTTCCCATGTTTCAATAGGATTTGAACCGTTACATTATTTCTTGAGGCAGCCATTTTTATTTTTGTTATTAGTTAATGTTGTAACTAACAAATACTACTTTGTGGATGATGTCTTTACAATCTTCTTCATAGGATGGCTCGAACTAAAATCACAGCTCGTCAGTCCACCGGAGGGAAGGCTCCCACGAAGCAGCTTAGGGCATTCTATGTATAACTTCACCTCTTGTTTGTCTTCACTCTTTATACTACTACACATATATAGTTTTTCTTCCGTTGCAATTCTAGCAACTCTTTCATTTTTCCGCAAAAAGAAACATATCTTTTGTAATGGTTTGTTGGACAATAACTTAGGCTGCGGCTCGTAAGACCGCTCCCTCAACCGGAGGAGTGAAGAAGCCTCGCCGGTACCGCCCTGGAACTGTAGCCCTACGGTATGTGTTGCATCATATATTTTCGTCATTGTGATGTTCTTATTTCATGCATGTAATGCAATTGTCGAGGATGCAAATTATTAATTAATTATCTCATTCTGTGATCTCAATTAACATCCGTAGTATAAATGGCTTTCATGCATGTATTCTTACAGTGAAATACGCAAGTATCAGAAGGGCACTGAGCTGCTCATAAGGAAGATGCCCTTTCAGAGGCTTGTCCGGGAGATTGCTCAGTTTTCCAAGGTATAATTCGTCAAGTCACGCGTGCCTTAAAGCTGTGGTGCTTGGCACAGCAATATTTTTGGATTAAGATTAAGTATTCGTGATACTGATGATGACCATATTATTATTACTATCATAATAACATTTATTTACCGCTGGTATATTTGTAGAGTGACCTGCGTTTCCAGAGCCATGCGGTGCTAGCTCTGCAAGAGGCGGCAGAAGCGTACCTAGTCGGTATGTTTGAGGACACCAATCTATGTGCTATCCATGCCAAGCGTGTGACCATCATGTCCAAAGATATTCAACTGGCTAGGAGGATCCGTGGTGAGAGAATGTAATCGGCTCAACTCCAACATATTGCTTATTTTGCATGCTTCAGCGACCACAACAATGAATACCGAATTTGATGTGCCTTGAATGTTATATTACAAGACATAGTACGGTATAGTATAATATATATCGACTTATATATGCCAAAACTTCTTAGATGCAAAGTACGACGCATAGTTGTGATGTCGCATATTCCCACCAAGACATTCGACACACTTGATGGGTAGGCCAGCTACGCCGTGGTGGTGAACTCTTGCACCAATAAATAAGCAGAGCACTACGGTTATTCTTTCCCACACCTCGATGCCTGTGATGCTACAAATGGCTTTATTTATTACAGAAATGAAGACAATAAAATTTACATCAAGCAAACAATTTAATATGCATCACTCTACGTATCAATTTAACATGCTATTTCTAGAATTGGTATGTCTTTGAAAAACTGAATGTAAGATCACCCTTCTAACATGATATAACGTGATTTGCCTCTACAAATGTCAGATTCAACTTCAATTTGCCTCTCAACCAGTCATATTCAACTTAATAATTGATATTGATTAATTAGCACCCGGATCATTTTCCAAAACACTGTTAATCAATTTAATTCTGTATGACAGAAGCCAAAAATAAAGAAGTATATATGCACCCACACCTCACTCCTTGGACTTTGGATTGAAGTAATTCATAAGAAAACCGCTGGTAAAGATCAAGAGTCGTTATATTCCTTATCGCTGGATTTAGAACATTATTATTTATTATGGATAAGTAAATATGTTTGATTTTCCCTAAAAAAGATATCGTGCACAAAAATGGTTTAAGGGCATCTCCAACGGCAACCCGTAAATTTCCTCCTGTGTCCGTCCATGGAATGGGGGACCAGTCCGCGCAAACGGATGCGGGAGGCTGCCATCCAACCATAGCCGCATACATTTTAACAACAGTTCGAACCGAACAGACGAAAGTCATTCAAACACGTCCATATTTTATATAAGCACGTCCGGATTTCATATAAACATGACTGATTTCATTACATTTATATCAAAACCATGCTACTCCAGCTTGGCAGGTATAACCAAAATGGTCGTCGGCGCCCGTTCCCCGTGTCCAGCTATGAACCCCGAGAACTGAAGCTTCGTCGTCCCTAGTTCTGTCTCAATGCTCTCTAGATGCTCCTCCGGAGACGCGAGAAGTGAAGTTGTCCACCTCCACATCACCACCAAGCGACTAACATGTGGCCGATGCTAAGACCACCAAGCTTGGCATCGACGGGAGGGGACAAGCGGTGGCCTTCCAGGGACAAGAGCGGCGGCGACCTACATTGCGCTAATCTACCTCGATGTCAGTGGTGCACGCGGACGTGTTGGCTTCATGGTCGTCGCGGCAGGGCGTGGACTCGGTGATGTCCTACTCCTCGCCATTGGTCTCACCAAACACATCCTCGCCCGTGTCGTCGCCCTCCTTGTAGGCGGCTGCCACCTCCGCCACCCGCTGGTGGTACCGCCAGTGGGCGAGGCGGATCTCACAGACGAAGCGGTAGGACTCGAGTAGAGCCTCCCCTCCGCCTGCAGGTTCGCATCTGGCGTGACCGCCCTGTCAGTGGCGAGCTGCTCCTCCACTTGCACGTGCTCCTGGAGGAGGTGGCTGTTGTAGACGGTGTCGGCCTGCGCCTACTGGAACTGCTCCACCCGCACCATGTCCATGTACTGCGCACGAGCCTCGCCGATTGTCATGGTGCAATGCACCAGCGAGGTTGGCGCGGAGGAGGAGGAGGGTAGCACTAAGGATCAGGGTGGCCCTGGTTCGTTGTCGGCAACGTCCTCCATTTGGACATCGTCATCTTTCCGCTGGCTGCCGGCTAGCCAGCCGGCAGCAATCGTAGCCATCTCCTTCTTTTGGTCCGATGTTAGACCATCCCAGAGAGCTTTAGCGGGGGAGTAATCCATGGTGGGAGTGGTGCCGAGAGGGATCAGAGGTGGATGACTACGACTATGGATGTGGCAGCAGTTTTTATAGCAATGGTGGGAGGCAGAGGGATAGACGTGCGTCACCGGAGGAGATGTCTCGGCAACCATATGCCATCAATGTGGGCGGCAGACGAATGGATGGGCAGCCGTTGTGTTGTTTGAACGCGCGGCAGTCACCTACACAAGGAAGCGGTGCAGGCGACGCTCTCTCTTGGCCAGCACACTACTTCAATGGATGCACCGGTGAGCGGCCGCGTCCGCTCTAGCTAGGTATGAATGCAGGCTTTGATGCTCTGGAGCGGCGCTGACGAAAAACTCGCGGGAGGGGGGAGAAGTTTTGGGTGGGACAAGATGATCAGAAGAGGGCTTGGGAGCGGTACAGACACCCCCCCAACCCCCGCCACGATTATCTCCGGTTTGCAAGAGAAAACACATCCGGATTGTGCCGCGCACGACTATAGGATCGTGCGGTCTGGACGTATGTGGTAGGTTTGTGGGTTGGCGTTGGAGATGCCCGTAGGCCCAGTTTGTTTGGGCTTTTTCTTCTTGTTTTGTAGCTTTTCCGCTTTGACCAAAAAGCCATAAAAGCTCCTAAATAGATGCTTTTGGGGATTTTATGGCTTTTGTGAATCAATATAACAATATTTGGCTTTACAAGCCATAAATGCTGCAAAAACACATGTTTAGGAGATTTTATGACCTTTTGGCCAAAGTGCAAAAGCAGAAGCAAAAGCACCTAGTTGGATGAACAATCATCACATTCGAAAGGAAACTAAGTTATGGAACTTTCCTCCAAAATTAAGGATCTGACATAGTCATACAGATTTCAAGAGCAGGATATGCATCTTTGTACAAGAAGCAATAATCTGTTGTTTGGTCTTTGTACTTGAGCGTGAAGAACGTGAATCTAAGGTTGACGATCATGCAAAGATTCTATTGTTGTTTTATCCATTTCCTTAACGAAAAGGTGTGGTAGCACCATGGAGTCCTTAAGCAAATATATGCACACACAATTTGCCATGATATTAAATGGTCCTCAAAGAGTTCGGCGAGGTGGGTTCTGAGAAGGGCAGATCGAACGGTGTCACCAAACCTAGGCCCCCGTGTCGCCTAACCTAGGCGACACGGGCGGCGACCGATCCACCACACCTTCGAACCCGTCATCGGCTTCTCTCCCTCGCCGACGCCGGAGGCCAGCGCCAGGCAAACACTGTGCGGTGGCGGGGCCTCTCTCTATTCTGACGACAAGACAGCTGTTGACGGCTCCTTGTGCAGATTGAATCGGCGGGAGGAGGTGCCCCGACGGCGGTCGTCGGATCTCTGGATGGCGGCGCGTGCAGCGGCTGGAGCGGAGCCTCGGCGGTGGCCGTTGGATCTGTAGATTACGACGGTTGCGGCGTGCTCTAGTTCGGTCAAAAGACCCGGTGACAACAGCCATAGCAGACCGATCCAACCTGGATGGTTTGCATGTCCAAAACGTGTGCTCATATGGATGCATCCTAGCCGTCCTGTTTGCATGTCCAAATCGTGCTCAGTTGGATGCAATCCAGGTTACTAGCCCTTGCGTTGTACGTGGACATGATCCAGCCGCCTGCTCTCGGCTATTGCGTCTGTCGGCACCATGCACAAGAACGCACCGAGCCGCTGAGACGTGCACCAGGAACGCGCCAGCCCCTCGCTTGGATCTGTCCTGACCGTGCTGGTGTCAGCCGATCTGTCGTCAAACTGTGAATTATGGTGAGCGTCGTAGGTTCTTCGTACGCTGGTGACAGTGATATGCCTTTCGTGCTTCGGTACAGGCCATGTCACCCTGAGCCGACGGGCATGGGCAGGGCTCTCTTCGGTGAGGTAGATAAATGGTTGTGTCGATCCTTGTGACGACCACCTCGACATGCGCTGACAGACCTGCTGTGAAGTGTGGTGATCACCGAATGGTCTTCGTGAGGGTTGCTCTCTCAAGATTCGGAGGTTTACTTCGGTGGGGAGATAAAAACTATGGACGGTGCCTTGACGCAAAGGGAATGTTGTGCAGCGCCTGAGGTTGTACATCACATGCAACTGCTGGGATCATGGAAAAGAGGCGGTGACAACACATATGACATCGATGTTGGCGCTTCTAGTGCTCCGTGGTGAAAGCATACTCGGATATGCTTGGTCTGGTTCTTCCGGGTGAAAACCTAGATTCTAGCCTTGGGTGGTTGGATCCGCTGACGGCGAAGCTTGAGCGTTTTTCCCTTCCTGGAGGCGTTATTGTTGAAGAATCTCGTCGGTCGTGTGATGTCACGGGATGGTTGGTGCGGATATGGTCACTTTTTTAGTTTACTGACCGTAGGTCTGATCGCTTTGTGTTTTTTTATCGCATACGCATAGCTTTGGTCTTATTTGACTTTGCTATTTGTCAGCGTGGGTTTTGGGTGTGTACCTTGATGTTGGTTGTGTGCATCTTAACTATGCAGAGGCCAGGTGTGGGCTCATTATGTTTGTATTCCTTTGATGCTCCATTTTGAGTAAATAAAATCCACCCTTTATCGAAAAAGGTGGGTTCTGAGACAGAAAGGCAATAGGGGAGGCGTTGCTCCAATATCGCCCAGGTGCAACAGGCAGTGGAGGGGCCAGATCATTTCTTGCGGCTGCGCCTTCCCCGTGCAGGGTAAATTTTGGCTTCGCATGTTGCGGGGGGGGGGGGGGGGGGTGTCTTGGCAGCACATGCCTATCCGCGGGCTTGCGGACGACCCACATCAATGTAGTGCCCGATCTGCTTGCTCCAGCCTTGTAGCAGACTGCCGGGGCTTGCAGCAGGACAACCATGGGCTCTCCTATCGGCGGCATGGCGCGGAGGTGTGCAATGGATGCGGCGGTGTGGTGCATTAGGTGGTGATTGTGTACCCGATTTACCCTAGTGGTCCACGGTCAGGCCAAGCGTCGGCGTGAATGCTTCATTGTTTGTGGTGGCTCAGGAGCTTTGGACATGCCATGTGCTTTTGCGGCTTGATCAACGTCCTCTGGATCTAGCGACCATGATTTTTTTCCATCGGTGTATTGTGGGCTTCTGGCTCGCTCTTTGGCAGTGGCTTGGCCGCTTTCCCAAGGCTCGGGTAGGTGGACGGGCTATGGTCTCTAGGCAAAATCCTTGATTTCGATGGGGTTCAAAGGATACCGGTTACGCCAGCACGGTGCTTCCCCATCACTTTGGTTCGGTCGTCGAAGGGTTCCTCTCCTCCTCTAGGCAGTGGTTCACTGGTTTCTCATGGGGGTGTTGATGTGGTCAGACTTTTCTCGAGATTTGATAAGGCAGTTGTAGGTGACCCAAGGTAAAAGCTGAAGTGTTTTACGGGGGTTGATGCTAGTGCCAACGACGTACAAGCGGCTCATTTTCCTTCTTGAAGGCGCCTCTGAAGAGCTAAATTGTTGGGGAACGTAGTATTTTAAAATTTTCCTACGATCACGCAAGATCTTCTACCAGATGCATAGAAACGAGAGGGAAGAGTGTGTCTATGTACCCTCCTAGACCGGAAGCGGAAGCGTCAAGTGACGAGGTTGATGTAGCCGAACTTCTTCGCGATCCAACCGATCAAGCACCGAACGTACGGCACCTCCGCGTTCAGCACACATTCAGATTGATGACTTCCCACGAGCTCTTGATCCAGTTGAGCTTCACGGGAGAGTTTCTTCAGCACGACGGCGTGGTGACGGATATGATGTATCTACCGGCGCAGGGCTTCGCCTAAGCACCACGACGGTATGACCGAGGTGTGTTTCTGTGGAGGCGGGCACCTCACACGGCTAGAACAATTCAACTTGTCTGTCTTTGGGTGCCCCCCTGCCCCCGTATATACAGGATCAAGGGGGGAGGCCGGCCGGCCCTCCTATGGTGCGGCTAGGGCTACAATCCTACTAGGAATAGGATTGCAATCCTATTCCTAGTAGGTATCTACCAAAGAAGGAAAAGGGGGGAAGGAAAGAGAGGGAGAGGGAGAGGGAAAGAGGGGCCGCGCCCCCTTCCGTTAGTCCTATTCGGACTCCTCCTAGGGAAGGGGCGCGCCACCTCCTGGCTGCTGCCCTCTCTCTCCCCTGTGGCCCACCAGGGCCCACCATTCCCCCGGGGGGTTCCGGTAACCCCCCGGCACTCCGGTAAATTCCGAAACTTTCCAGAACACTTCCGGTGTCCGAATATAGTCGTCCAATATATCAATCTTTATGTCTCGGACATTCCGAGACTCCTCGTCATGTCCGTGATCTCATCCGGGACTCCGAACTACCTTCGGTACATCAAAACTCATAAACTCATAATACCGATCGTCATAAAACGTTAAGCGTGCGGACCCTACGGGTTCGAGAACTATGTAGACATGACCGAGACTCATCTCCGGTCAATAACCAATAGCGGAACCAGGATGCTCATATTGGCTCCTACATATTCTACGAAGATCTTTATCGGTCAAACCGCATAACAACATACGTTGTTCCTTTTGTCATCGGTATGTTACTTGCCCGAGATTCGATCGTCGGTATCTCTATACCTAGTTCAATCTTGTTACCGGCAAGTCTCTTTACTCGTTCCGTAATACATCATCTCGTGACTAACTCATTAGTCATTTGCTTGCAAGGCTTATTATGATGTGCATTACCGAGAGGGCCCAGAGATACCTCTCCGACACTCGGAGTGACAAATCCTAATCTTTATCTATGCCAACACCACGAATACTTTCGGAGACACCTGTAGAGCATCTTTATGATCACACAGTTACGTTGTGACGTTTGATAGCACACAAGGTGTTCCTACGGTATTCGGGAGTTGCATAATCTCATAGTCATAGGAACATGTATAAGTCATGAAGAAAGCAATAGCAGTAAAACTAAACGATCAAGGTGCTATGCTAACGGATGGGTCTAGTCCATCACATCATTCTCCTAATGATGTGATCCCGTTGATCAAATGACAACTCATGTCTATGGCTAGGAAACATAGCCATCTTTGATCAATGAGCTAGTCTAGTAGAGGCATACTAGGGACATACTATTTTGTCTATGTATTCACACATGTATCAAGTTTCCGGTTAATACAATTCTAGCATGAATAAAAGACATTTATCATGATATAAGGAAATACAAAATAACATCTTTATTATTGTCTCTAGGGCATATTTCCTTCAGTCTCCCACTTGAACTAGAGTCAATAATCTAGATTACAAAGTGATGATCCTCACACCCATGGAGTCCCGGTGCTGATCATGTTTTGCCCGTGGAAGAGGCTTAGTCAAGGGGTCTGCGACATTCAGATCTGTATGTATTTTGCAAATCTTTGTGTCTCCCTCCTTGACTAGATCGCGGATGGAATTGAAGCGTCTTTTGATGTGCTTTGTTCTCTTGTGAAACCTGGATTCCTTCGCCAAGGCTATTGCTCCAGTGTTGTCACAAAAGATTTTCATTGGACCCGATGCACTAGGTATTACACCTAGATCGGATATGAACTCCTTCATCCAGATTCCTTCATTTGCTGCTTCCGAAGCAGCTATGTATTCCTCTTCACACGTAGATCCCGCCACGACGATTTGCTTGGAACTACACCAACTGACAGCTCCACCGTTCAATAAAAATACATATCCGGTTTGTGACTTAGAGTCATCCGGATCAGTGTCAAAGCTAGAATCAACGTAACCGTTTACGACGAGCTCTTTGTCACCTCCATATACGAGAAACATATCCTTTGTCCTTTTCAGCTATTTCAGGATGTTCTTGACCGCTGTCCAGTGATCCACTCCTGGATTACTTTGGTACCTTCCTGCTAGGCTTATAGCAAGGCACACATCAGGTCTGGTACACAGCATTGCATACATGATAGATCCTATGGCTGAGGCATAGGGAATGACTTTCATTTTCTCTCTATCTTCTGTAGTGGTCGGGCATTGAGTGTTACTCAACTTCATACCTTGTAATACAGGCAAGAACCCTTTCTTTGACTGATCCATTTTGAACTTCTTCAAAATCTTATCAAGGTATGTGCTTTGTGAAAGTCCAATTAAGCGTCTTGATCTATCTCTATAGATCTTGATGCCTAATATATAAGCAGCTTCACCGAGGTCTTTCATTGAAAAACTCTTATTCAAGTATCCTTTTATGCTATCCAGAAATTCTATATCATTTCCAATCAACAATATGTCATCCACATATAATATCAGAAATGCTACAGAGCTCCCACTCACTTTCTTGTAAATACAGGCTTCTCCGAAAGTCTGTATAAAACCATATGCTTTGATCACCTCATCAAAGCATATATTCCATCTCCGAGATGCTTGCACCAGTCCATAGAAGGATCGCTGGAGCTTGCATACTTTGTTAGCACCTTTTGGATCGACAAAACCTTTTGGTTGCATCATATACAACTCTTCTTTGAGATATCCATTCAAGAATGCAGTTTTGACATCCATTTGCCAGATTTCATAATCATAAAATGCGGCAATTGCTAACATGATTCGGACAGACTTAAGCATCGCTATAGGTGAGAAAGTTTCATCGTAGTCAACTCCTTGAACTTGTCGAAACCCTTTCGCAACAAGTCGAGCTTTGTAAACAGTAACATTACCGTCTGCGTCGGTCTTCCTCTTGAAGGTCCATTTATTTTCGATGGCCTGCCGATCATCGGGCAAGTCAACCAAAGTTTACACTTTGTTCTCATACATGGATCCCATCTCAGATTTCATGGCCTCAAGCCATTTTGCGGAATCTGGGCTCATCATCGCTTCCTCATAGTTCATAGGTTCATCATGGTCTAGTAACATGACTTCCAGAACTGGGTTGCCGTACCACTTTGGTGCGGAACGTACTCTGGTTGATCTACGACGTTCAGCAGAAACTTGATCCGAAGTTTCATGATCATCATCATTAACTTCCTCACTGATTGGTGTAGGAATCACTGGAACAATTTTCTGTGATGTACTACTTTCCAATTCGGGAGAAGGTACAATTACCTCATCAAGTTCTACTTTCCTCCCACTCACTTCTTTCGAGAGAAACTCCTTCTCTAGAAAGGATCCATTCTTAGCAACGAATATCTTGCCTTGGGATCTGTGATAGAAGGTGTACCCAACAGTCTCTTTTGGGTATCCTATGAAGACACATTTCTCCGACTTGGGTTCGAGATTATCAGGTTGAAGCTTTTTCACATAAGCATCGCAGCCCCAAACTTTAAGAAACGACAACTTTGGTTTCTTGCCAAACCATAGTTCATAAGGTGTCGTATCAATGGATTTATATGGTGCCCTATTTAACGTGAATGCAGCTGTCTCTAAAGCATAACCCCAAAATGATAGTGGTAAATCGGTAAGAGACATCATAGATCACACCATATCCAATAAAGTACGGTTACGACGTTCGGACACACCATTACGCTGTGGTGTTCCGGGTGGCGTGAGTTGTGAAACTATTCCACATTGTTTCAAATGAAGACCAAACTCGTAACTCAAATATTGTCCTCCACGATCAGATCGTAGAAACTTTATTTTCTTATTACGATGATTCTCTACTTCACTCTAAAATTCTTTGAACTTTTCAAATGTTTCAGACTTGTGCTTCATTAAGTAGATATACCCATATCTGCTTAAATCATCAGTGAAGGTCAGAAAATAACGATACCCGCCGCGAGCCTCAACACTCATTGGCCCACATACATCAGTATGTATGATTTCCAACAAATCTGTTGCTCGCTCCATGGTTCCGGAGAACGGAGTTTTAGTCATCTTGCCCATGAGGCATGGTTCGCAAGCACCAAGTGATTCATAATCAAGTGATTCCAAAAGTCCATCACTATGGAGTTTCTTCATGCGTTTTACACCAATATGACCTAAACGGCAGTGCCACAAATAAGTTGCACTATCATTATTAACCTTGCATCTTTTGGTTTCAATATTATGAATATGTGTATCACTACAATCGAGATCCAATAAGAATAGACCACTCTTCAAGGGTGCATGACCATAAAAGATATTATTCATAAAAATAGAATAACCATTATTCTCTGATTTAAATGAATAACCGTCTTGCAATAAACAAGATCCAGATATAATGTTCATGCTCAACGCTGGCACCAAATAACAATTATTTAGGTCTAAAACTAATCCCGAAGGTAGATGTAGAGGTAGTGTGCCGATGGCGATCATATCGACTTTGGAACCATTTCTCACGCGCATCGTCACCTCGTCCTTAGCCAATCTTTGTTTAATCCGTAGTCCCTGTTTCGAGTTACAAATATTAGCAACCGAACCGGTATCAAATACCCAGGTACTACTACGAGCATTAGTAAGGTACACATCAATAACATGTATATCACATATACCTTTGTTCACCTTGCCATCCTTCTTATCCACCAAATACTAGGGGCAGTTCCGCTTCCAGTGTCTAGTCCCCTTGTAGTAGAAGCACTCAATTTCAGGCTTGGCTCCAGACTTGGGTTTCTTCGTGGGAGTAGCAACTGTCTTGCTATTCTTCTTGAAGTTCCCCTTCTTTCCCTTGCCCTTTTTCTTGAAACTAGTGATTTTGTTAACCATCAACACTTGATGCTCCTTTTTGATTTCTACCTCCGCAGCCTTGAGCATAGCGAAGAGCTCAGGAATTGTCTTTTGCATCCCTTGCATATTATAGTTCATCACGAAGCCTTTATAGATTGGTGGCAGTGATTGAAGAACTCTATCAATAACACTATCCTCGTCAACTTTGCAACCAAGTTGAGTCATATGATTGTAGTACCCAGAAATTCTGAGCAAGTGTTCACTGATAGAACTATTCTCGTCCATCTTGCAGCTGTAGAACTTATTGGAAATCTCATATTTCTCAATCCGGGCATTTGCTTGAAATATTAACTTCAACTCCTGGAACATCTCATATGGTCCATGACGTTCAAAACGTCGTTGAAGTCCCGGTTCTAAGCCGTAAAGCATGGCACACTGAACTATCGTGTAGTCATCAGACCGCGACTGCCAGACGTTCAAAGCGTCTACATTAGCGGGAGGGGGCTTGTCACCTAGCGGTGCTTCAAGGACATAATTCTTCTGTGCAGCAATGAGGATAATCCTCAAGTTACGGACCCAGTCCGTGTAATTGCTACCATCATCTTTCAACTTAGCTTTCTCTAGGAATGCATTAAAATTCAAAGGAACGGTAGCACGGGCCATTGATCTACATCAACATAGATATGCAAAAAACTATCAGGACTAAGTTCATGATAAATTAAAGTTCAATTTAATCATATTATTTAAAGAACTCCCACTTAGATAGACATCCCTCCGGTCATCTAAATGATCATGTGATCCAAATCAACTAAAACATGTCCGATCATCACATGAGATGGAGTAGTTTCAATGGTGAACATCTTATGTTGATCATATCTACTATATGATTCACGCTCGACCTTTCGGTCTCCAGTGTTCCGAGGCCATATCTGCATATGCTAGGCTCGTCAAGTTTAACCCGAGTATTCTACGTGTGCAAAACTGGCTTACACCCGTTGTATTTGAACGTAGAGCTTATCACACCCAATCATCACGTGGTGTCTCGGCACGAAGAACTTTCGCAACGGTGCATACTCAGCGAGAACACTTATACCTTGAAATTTAGTAAGTGATCATCTTATAATGCTGATACGTCTCAAACGTATCTACTTTTCCAAACACTTTTGATATTGTTTTGACCTCATTCTTGCATGATTTGGACTAAACTAACTCGGACTGACGCTGTTTTCAGCAGAGCTGCCTGTATGGTTTATTTGTGTGCAGGAAAACGGATTTTTAACTATCTCAGAAAAATCCACGAAAAATCACAGAAAATCCACGCACCCGAAGGAACCAAATGCCAGAAGTGGGGCCAGAGGGGGGCCAGGGGGTGCCCAGGCGCCCTGTGGGCGCCCCCCCTGGGCCGCGCCGGGGGGGGCGCCTCGGTGGGGCCCACACCCCCTGGTGCCCTACTTTACCCCGTATTTTTACTCCCGACGCAGAAACCCCAGATCAGAAGTTATTTCGTAGTTTTTCGTTGTGGAGCCGCCGCCACCCTCTGTTCTTCCTCGGGAGGGCTAATCTGGAGGCTGATTTGGCCTCCGGAGAGGGAAGATCGTCGCCATCATCATCATCATCACCACTCCATCATCACTCCATGACTTCCCCCTTCATGTGTGAGTAATTTCCCTGCTGTAGGCGAAGGGGATGGTAGGGACTGGATGAGTTAGATCATGTAATAGTTCGTCAGATTGTTGGGGGCATGTTGCCTATCATCTACTATGGTGTTTATCATCTTTGCTACAACTTGTTATTCTTAATGCTTGACACTTAGGGCCCGAGTGCCATGATTTCAGATCTGAACCATATGTGTTTGCATGAATATATTTGTGTTAGTGATCCTATCTATGAGTTGTTTGCACCTGTTACGGTTCGGAACCGCGATCCCAAAAGTGACAGCTTGGGACACCAAAGGGGACGGTCCGTAGTTTGAGGATTACATGTATCCATTGAGTTCATTGCTTTGTTCCGGTGCTCTTTGACATGAGCACCTTAATATCCATAAGTTCCTTTTGGCCCCGTTCGTAGCGGGATGGTTGGACAAAAGATGTTGTGCAAGTTCTTATTGCAAGCACGTACAACTACCTACGGGATACATGCCTAATGTTTGATATTTGCCTAGATGATCATTACTTTTCCGTGTGCCGTGCCGCAAGTTAGAATCTATCTCATCCATGCTGCGCCCAATCATCCGTCTCCCTAGCCTACAGTGTTTTAAATCCTGCTTGTCACTAGTTGTTACTTTTGCCATTTACTACTGCTATTTACTTTTGCTGTTTACTTTTACTATTACTATCATCACTATCATATCACTGTTACCACTTATCTTTTGTTGCAAGTAAGTATATTTCAGGTGTGGTTGAATTGAAAACTCAACTGTCAAAGCTTATAAATACTCGTTGGCTCCCCGTGTGTCGAATCAATAAATTGGGTTATTCTTACCCGCGAAGACTATCTCGATCCCTTATGGTTGAGGGTTATCAAGAACCGTTTTCTGGCGCCGTTGCCGGGGAGCATAGCAATATTTACAAGTCTACTTGAGGTATCCTACCTGCTGCACTTTATCCACTATCGGTAAGAAAGGAGACCCCAAGGTTCCGATCTTACTATCCACTACAAGAAGAGGTACTGCTCTGAGCACTAGTGCTACACTTGATTCACCTTCCGTTATGAGTAAGTTTGCCTCACCACCACCACATGATGCTACTACTGAATCTGTTACTATGTATGATACTCTTGATGATGCTTCTACTACTTTTGATGATATTAGTTCCCTTGGTTATGCTCTTGAGAAACAAATTGCTGCTGCTGCTAAAAAGTCTGGAATTGAACTTCCTGTTACTCGCTACCCTATTGGTGAAACTTATGATTATCCTGATTTGAGTAAACTCAAGGAGAGTCTCCTTGATGATGATTACTATATACTAGATGAAGATTTATGCAGGGAACTGACAGAGTTTTCCGGCTCTGACCCTTAAGCTATTAAGAAACTATTTGAAAAACACTCTTTGTAGAACAAAACCGTTCCTAATCCTGAATTTGCTACATCTCCTATATGCATTGATGATCCTGATTATGATTTCTCTGTTGATCTTTCACTTATACCTATGGTTGAAGCTGACCCCTTTTATGGCAGAGAAAATGATGATGCTATTGCACACCTGACTAAACTCGGTGAGTTGGGTAGCCTGTTTACCACAGATGAGAAGATACGATACTTTTATGTGACCAAGCTTCTTCCTTTCTCCTTGAAGGAGGGTGCTAAAGCATGGTATGATTCACTCCCATGCGGTTCCATTAAGAGTCCTCGGGACTTAGCTCACTCTTTTGTTGATAAGTACTTTCCTGCTCACATGCAACATGCTGCTTTACAAACAATTTATAACTTTAAACAGTTGCAGGATGAGTCCCTCCCTAAAGCTTGGGGGAGGTACTGCGGTCTGATTCGGGCTAGACCAGGACATTAAATCCCTAAGAATGAATTAATTGATATATTCTATGCTGGTCTAACTGATGAATCCAGGTGCTATTTGGACAGTTGTGCTGGTTGTGTTTTCAGGAAAAGAACACCGGACGATGCGGAAGATTTAATAGGCAGGATTGCCAAAAACCATGAAGATTGGTCCGTCCCTGAACCACCTCCACCAACAAAGAAGAGGGGCATGTTTGTTCTAAGCCCCGAGGATATGCGAGAAGCAAAGAAGTCTATTAAAGAGAAAGGTATTAAAGCTGAAGACGTGAAGAATCTACCCCCTATTGAGAAGCTGTGTGAGCCTACCACTCACCCTCCTATGGTAGAGGTACACTCTCTTTTAGATTTCAACGCAAGTGACATCCCTCATGGTAAGCCTCCTGATCAATGTTTAGATGAGTTTGATAATTTTATTATGAAACAAAATCATTTTAATGAGAGGATAGAAAGTCAGTTGCATGATAATTCCCTTGCTATCAAAAGACTGCTTGATGTTTTAGATAGAACAGTTAATGATGTTCAATGTCTTGTGAAGCATTTTCATATGGTTCAAACTCAGCTTGATCAAATTTCTAATGTGCAAAGAGATTTGCTTGCTAACAATGCCAAACAAGATAATTTGCAGGCTTTTGGGATTAAGACACGAGGAGGAACTAGTACTCAAGATCCTCTCTATCCAGAGGGACATCCGAAGAGAATCGAGCAAGATTCTCAAATGCAGGAAGAAGAAATTGTTGTCTCTCCAAATAAGAAGAAGAAACATAAAGAGACTGATAATTCTAATGATCCTATTGAAGATGAAGTGCCAGCTATTGATCCCAACAGTGTATCTATTTCCGATGCTGAGACTGAAGACGGTGCTAAACCTGAAGGTAATAATAATGAGAAGAATGATCCGCCTGAAGTTCGAGAAGAAGAAGCACCTGACAAACGTAAGAGGTACACTAAAGAAGACTTCATCGCAAGAAAACATGGGAAGGAGAGAGAACCATGGGTACAGAAACCCATGCCCTTTCCAAGTAAGTCAATGAAATCCAAAGAAGAAGAGCATTATAATAAGTTTTGTGAATGGATTAAACCTCTTTTTCTTCAAATCCCTTTGACTCATGCTATTAAGTTACTTCCTTATTCAAAATATATGAAAGATATTGTCACTAACAAAAGAAAAGTTCCTAATGATGCAATATCTACTATGCTTGCTAACTACTCTTTCAGTGGCAAAATTCCTGAGAAGCTCGGTGATCCAGGTATACCCACCATTCCTTGCTCCATAATGAATAATTATGTCAAAACTGCTTTATGTGATCTTGGAGCAGGAGTGAGTGTTATGCCACTCTCTCTTTACGAGAGGCTTTGTTTAGAGAATTCCTACAGATATCTCCCTTCAGATGGCTGACAAGTCAACCGCTGTTCCGATAGGTATTTATGAGGATGTTCCAGTAGAAGTTGCTAATTGTTTAATTCTTACTGATTTTGTTGTGCTTGACATGCCCGAGGATGGGAGCATGTCCATTATTCTTGGTAGACCTTTTCTTAACACCGCAGGTGCTATTATTGATTGCAATAAAGGGAAGGTTACTTTCCATGTGAATGATAAAGAACACACGGTATATTTTCCAAAGAAGACCGACAGGAGGCATGCCCTCAACTCTATAGAGAATATCGAGACCGTGAAAATTGGGGAATGGGACTGTCCACTACATGTGCCTCACAAATACAAAACTATCATGGTGGGGACAATGTCCATCAAAGTAAAGGTTCAGTGATTACTTCGTAAGAGGTGAGACTTTTTGCTCTATATATCGCTTGTTTGTTGGTAAGACTTGATCAACCTTACTAGTGGACATGTCTTATATGGATAAAAAGTTGAGCTTGTTATGTTTTCATTTGTTTTTAGTGTTGTCCTACTTGCTGTACCAAGTATTTATGTTTTTGAAGCTTCACAATACTACTAACTGCTTCAAGTTTTCAGAGAGTTTCGCAGCTTTTTGAACTTCGAAAAAATTTCAACAGTGAAGTTTTCAGAAAAATTCCAGAAAAATTATAATAAAAATTTCCACGACGGGAGAGACCCGGAAAGTCCTGGGGCAAGCCAGGGGGGGCCACCAGTGGCCCAGGTGGCCAGCTGGCGCGGCCCAGCCCCTGGCCGCGCCCATAGGGCGCCTGGGGCCCACAGGGCCCCCCTCCAGGTATGTCTTCTTCCTCCCTCTCTCTTTTTCTCCAGAAACCCGAGTTCTGGTCTTGTTCTTGTGTTCTTGCTATTCTTGGAGGCGATTCTTCGATCTCTCTCTACAGCCCATCATTTGAGCTGAAATTTTGAGCAAATACTCCCTGGTATGTGACTCCTCCGCCCCTCCAATTAGATTTTTGATTGGTGGCTTCATTTGTGAGTATTAAGTAGTTCTTGGTGCTGTAGAGATGAGCTTGCATGCATGTGTAGAAAGTTATTTTCCAAGTTTTGATGCAAGTCTATGCCTTGGGCAAGTGAGTTGAGTAGTTTGCCTTAGCTCACTTTGTTTTAATCCTCGTTTTTGTAAATTGTAAAAAATTTCAGAAATGAGTTTGTTAGGAAGGGCAAAAGGATGGCTTGAGAAGAGGAGGCCCGCACACTCCGATCGAGTCACTAGAGCCGCAGCTTGACCATCGACTGGTAGGGTGAGCTATAATGAAGATCATGTGCCCCTGGAGTTGTTGGAAGAGACAAGTCGAGCACGTGCGATGACATTTCCATGTGATGAATTCATGGAAGCTGCGGGAATCAAGGATGAGTTTTATAATCTTTGTGCTAATGCAGGTTTGACACGACTCGTCACGAGCCGTGTTACCCACTATCAAAAACTCACCTCCAGTTTCATTAACAGTTTTAGATATAATCCTGATTCAGGTGCTATTGAGTTTAAAATTTATAATGATCTTATCACCATGACTTTGGGAAATTTTTGTGAAATAATAGGTGTGCCGAACGTTGGGAGGACAGCAAGGATGGCCACTCAGCCCTCCGAGCTGAAAACCATCATCAACTCTCTCTGCAGCATGGGTACGAGGGATATTCATCGGTCGAAGATCTCCAGCATCTTATTTCCTCACCTCAGGTATTTTGCATATTATATTGCCAGATGGTTGTTAGCTCGTGACAACACGAGCAACATTTCTGCTCCGGATATTGCTATCCTGGCAGCAGTCCTCTCAGGGAGGTCTGATTATAATCTGGGTACCTTAATTGCTCGACGCCTTGCTATGAACGGTAACAAGGGGGACTTATATGGTGGCGTTTATGCCACACTTATCTTAGAGCATCTTGGAGGCACCCCACACCCTGATGATACTCCTTTTACTTATTTAAGCTTTGATCTTGCTGCTATGAAAAGGCATAAGTTTGTTACCATGGGTTCTGAGCTTGATAACCTTGTTTATATCTTGCGTTTCGGAACTACTGCGGAACGCGACATCCGTCTACCTGCACCTCTTTTGTTTGATTTTTCTCGCAGGAACGGATGGTCCTTTAATGTTGTCCAGTTCGATGAGTTCATGGTCCAGCATCAGTTTCATAACTGATACGTCTCAAACGTATCTACTTTTCCAAACACTTTTGATATTGTTTTGACCTCATTCTTGCATGATTTGGACTAAACTAACCCGGACTGACGCTGTTTTCAGCAGAGCTGCCTGTATGGTTTATTTGTGTGCAGGAAAACGGATTTTTAACTATCTCAGAAAAATCCACGAAAATTCACAGAAAATCCACGCACCCGAAGAAACCAGGTGTCAGAAGTGGGGCCAGAGGGGGGCCAGGGGGTGCCCAGGCGCCCTGTGGGCGCCCCCCCTGGGCCGTGCCGGGGGGGCGCCTGGGTGGGTCCCACACCCCCTGGTTCCCTACTTTAGCCCGTATTTTTCCTCCCGACGGAGAAACCCCAGATCGGAAGTTCTTTCGCTGTTTTTCGTCGCGGAGCCGCCGCCACCCTCTGTTCTTCTTCGGGAGGGCTAATCTGGAGGCTGAATTGGCCTCCGGAGAGGGGAGATCGTCGCCATCGTCATCATCATCAACACTCCATCATCCTTCCATGACTTCCCCCTTCATGTGTGAGTAATTCCCCTGCTGTTGGCGAAGGGGATGGTAGGGATTGGATGAGTTAGATCATGTAATAGTTCGTCAGATTGTTGGGGGCATGTTGCCTATCATCTAGTATGGTGTTTATCATCTTTGCTACAACTTGTTATTCTTAACGCTTGACACTTAGGGCCCGAGTGCCATGATTTCAGATCTGAACCATATGTGTTTGCATGAATATATTTGTGTTCTTGATCCTATCTATGAGTTGTATGCACCTGTTACGGTTCGGAACCGGCGATCCCAAAAGTGACAGCTTGGGACACCAAAGGGGATGGTCCGTAGTTTGAGGATTACATGTATCCATTGAGTTCATTGCTTTGTTCCGGAGCTCTTTGACAAGAGCACCTTAATATCCATTAGTTCCTTTTGGCCCCGTTCGTAGCGGGATGGTAGGACAAAAGATGTTGTGCAAGTTCTTATTGCAAGCACGTACAACTACCTACGGGATACATGCCTAATGTTTGATATTTGCCTAGATGATCATTACTTTTCCGTGTGCCGTGCCCCAAGTTAGAATCTATCTCATCCATGCAGCGCCCGACCATCCATCTCCCTAGCCTACAGTATTTTAAACCTTGCTTGTCACTAGTTGCTGCTTTTGCCATTTATTACTGCTATTTACTTTTGCTGTTTACTTTTACTATTACTATCATCACTATCATATCACTGTTACCACTTATCTTTTGTTGCAAGTAAGTATATTTCAGGTGCGGTTGAATTGACAACTCAACTGCTAAAGCTTATAAATACTCTTTGGCTCCCCGTGTGTCGAATCAATAAATTGGGTTATTCTTACCCGCGAAGACTATCTCGATCCCTTACGGTTGAGGGTTATCAATAACCCCATGGAGGGGGTTGTGCCCGACGAGGAGAGGCACGGTGAGATACCACATTTTCAGGAAGAGACCGCCACCGAGTTTGGTGAAGGGTCTTCCTCTGTTTGGCGTTCGGAACCTTCCTCGTGGGAGACTCCGAGGAGTTCGGTGTACGCGCCAGCATCCTTCTACGACCCGTGGACTCACCACCATACCCCTGGAGCAGGAGGCTCATGGGGGCAGTAGCTGCTAACCAACTTAGGCCAAAAGCCTAAGCTTGGGGGAGTACGTGCCCTTCTCACTTTTCCATTGTATTATCCATTTTATTCGCTTTGATCTTTTCAAAGTTTTTGCCCGTTCTTCTTTATTTCTCTCTTTGCAAAAACAACAAAAAGATTTTCTCTTTCTTTTGCTTTTTATTCAACCTTTGAAAAATCCAAAAAGATTTCCTTTCTCTCTTTAGTTTGCTTTGTTTTCAGAGATCAGCTCGAGTCCATGATGGCATTTGATTATATTTCCTACGTTCGATCGTGCAACTGACAAGCTATAATGACGAAGATCGACTGAAAGGAAGCAACAAGGAAGACCGGTATGAACTCTTATTGTTTCTACTTTTGTACATATGCCTGTACTTATGATCTAGAGACCAGCTTGTAGCGACATAGTGCTATGTTTACAATGATGTTCCAGTGGTTCATGATTTCCTTGTGGCTAGTCCCGAATAACTAGAGTATATAATGTGTTATTGAAATGATCTACATGCATTGCACTGTTCATAGTCTGGTATACTAAGGTGGTATTTCCCTTTAGAGAATTTTTGGATTGACTTGGCACATGCTTACACATGTTTAAGACTAAAAAGTCTACTCTGCCTTGATGATCTTTGAGTTTTAGAATAGTTATATCACTTTCATGCCCGATTCAATGTTGCTTTGTCGCTCTGCATGATTATGACCGTTATTGCTCTCTAGTTGGTCGCTTCCCAGTCTTTTGATAAACCTCCACCTGTACTAAGCGGAATGACTGCTTGTGCATCCAAACCCTTTAAACATGTTATGCCATATGAGTCCACTATACCTTCCTATACATGGTATTTACCTGCCATTCCTAGCGAAGACTTTCATGTACCATCTCGAAATTAATCAAATGCATTTCTCTTTTTGTGCCTATGTTTTAGCTCATGAGGAAGTAGTAGTTAATTCATGATCTCTTTAAGTTGGACAAGTTTCACCCCTGGATTGCATGTATAATGTGCAAACCCCTAATACAAAAAGGAACTGGCATTGAGTGCGCCCGGCTCAAAAAGATAATATAACAAACAAACCCTCCTTCACGCTTTGTTCATGAGAAATCAGAAAACTTTGGCAGTGATAAACAAAGGAGATTAAGAGGATGTGATCGTCCTCATGCGGGAGCCGTTCCTCGAGACTTTTCTAGCTTAAAAAGTGATTGAGTTATCTGCTAGCATTCCTTGACGAAATATGCACCTCTCAAAAACATATTTACTTCTGTTTTTAAAACCAAGAGCTCTGGTACATGTTTAGTTTTGTTTCCGATCACGGGTTTTCAACTTTGCCAACAAAAGCCACGGTTCGAGAGTCTCACCTTCTTTCTTCAAAGCACCGACTAGGAGAGCATAATTGTCATTCTGAGTGTAATGTGCATTGTCCCAAAGTATTACATTGTCTTCTGCATACTTGTGATATGATTTATTCTGAAATTCTTAGTTCTAGTCTCCTTTAAAACTCTGGAGGAGTATCTGCATGGAGGCTAGCGAGATACCACCCTAATATTCTCAAGCTATGTGCAATGTAATCTTGTCTTGATTTTCAGTAATATGTTATTTACTTTTAAGTATTTGTGACTAGTCACTTGGAAAGAAGGATTGCTCCTTGCATTGTCCTCATAAGTACTGTTTCAATACTTGCTAAACTCTTTTCGTAGTACATGCTTATATACATCTAATGAAGCAAAAGAGTTTGTCAATGTTTTCTTTGTCGCGTTCAGTTCGTTGAACTGAATTGCTTGAGGACAAGCAATATGCTAAGCTTGGGGGAGTTGATACGTCTCAAACGTATCTACTTTTCCAAACACTTTTGATATTGTTTTGACCTCATTCTTGCATGATTTGGACTAAACTAACCCGGACTGACGCTGTTTTCGGCAGAGCTGCCTGTATGGTTTATTTGTGTGCAGGAAAACGGATTTTTAAGTATCTCAGAAAAATCCACGAAAAATCACAGAAAATCCATGCACCCGAAGAAACCAAATGCCAGAAGTGGGGCCAGAGGGGGGCCAGGGGGTGCCCAGGCGCCTTGTGGGCGCCCCCCCCCCCCCTGGGCCGCGCCGGGGGGGCGCCTGGGTGGGGCCCACACCCCCTGGTGCCCTACTTTACCCCGTATTTTTACTCCCGACGCGGAAACCCCAGATCAGAAGTTCTTTCGCAGTTTTTCGTCGCGGAGCCGCCGCCACCCTCTGTTCTTCCTCGGGAGGGCTAATCTGGAGGCTGATTTGGCCTCCGGAGAGGGGAGATCGTCGCCATCGTCATCATCATCACCACTCCATCATCCCTCCATGACTTCCCCCTTCATGTGTGAGTAATTCCCCTGCTGTAGGCGAAGGGGATGGTAGGGATTGGATGAGTTAGATCATGTAATAGTTCGTCAGATTTTTGGGGGCATGTTGCCTATCATCTACTATGGTGTTTATCATCTTTGCTACAACTTGTTATTCTTAATGCTTGACACTTAGGGCCCGAGTGCCATGATTTCAGATCTGAACCATATGTGTTTGCATGAATATATTTGTGTTCGTGATCCTATCTATGAGTTGTTTGCACCTGTTACGGTTCGGAATCGGCGATTCCAAAAGTGACAGCTTGGGACATCAAAGGGGACGGTCCGTAGTTTGAGGATTACATGTATCCATTGAGTTCATTGCTTTGTTCCGGTGCTCTTTGACAGGAGCACCTTAATATCCATAAGTTCCTTTTGGCCCCGTTCGTAGCGGGATGGTAGGACAAAAGATGTTGTGCAAGTTCTTATTGCAAGCACGTACAACTACCTACGGGATACATGCCTAATGTTTGATATTTGCCTAGATGATCATTACTTTTCCATGTGCCGTGCCCCAAGTTAGAATCTATCTCATCCATGCAGTGCCCAACCATCCGTCTCCCTAGCCTACAGTGTTTTAAATCCTGCTTGTCACTAGTTGCTACTTTTGCCATTTACTACTGCTATTTACTTTTGTTGTTTACTTTTACTATTACTATCATCACTATCATATCACTGTTACCACTTATCTTTTGTTGCAAGTAAGTATATATCAGGTGCGATTGAATTGACAACTCAACTGTCAAAGCTTATAAATACTCTTTGGCTCCCCGTGTGTCGAATCAATAAATTGGGTTATTCTTACCCGCGAAGACTATCTCGATCCCTTACGGTTGAGGGTTATCAAATGGTACCATCGTTTTAAGCAAAATAAGAAGCATAATAAGATAAACATCACATGCAATCAAAATATATGACATGATATGGCCATCATCATCTTGTGCTTTTGATCTCCATCTCCAAAGCACCGTCATGATCACCTTCGTCACCGGCGCGACACCTTGATCTCCATCGTAGCATCGTTGTCGTCCCGCCAACTATTGCTTCTACGACTATCGCTACCGCTTAGTGATAAAATAAATCAATTACATGGCGATTGCATTTCATACAATAAAGCGACAACCATATGGCTCCTGCCAGTTGCCGATAACATTACAAAACATGATCATCTCATGCAAAACCGTATAACTCATCATGTCTTGACCATATCACATCACAACATGCCCTGCAAAAACAAGTTAGACGTCCTCTACTTTGTTGTTGCAAGTTTTACGTGGCTGCTACGGGCTTAGCAAGAACCGTTCTTACCTACGTATACAAAACCACAATGATGTTTCATCAAGTATGTGCTGTTTTAACCTTCACAAGGACCGGGCGTAGCCACACTTGATTCAGCTAAAGTGAGAGAGACAGACACCCGCCAGTCACCTTTAAGCAACGAGTGCTCATAACGGTGAAACCAGTCTCGCGTAAGCGTACGCGTAATGTCGGTCCGGGCCGCTTCATCTCACAATACCGCCGAAGCAAAGTATGACATGCTGGAAAGCAGTATGACTAGTATCGCCCACAACTCATTGTGTTCTACTCGTACATATCATCTACGCATAGACCTGGCTCATGATGCCACTGTTGGGGAACGTAGTATTTTAAAATTTTCCTACGATCACGCAAGATCTATCTACCAGATGCATAGCAACGAGAGGGAAGAGTGTGTCTACGTACCCTCGTAGACCGGAAGCGGAAGCGTCAAGTGATGCGGTTGATGTAGTCGAACTTCTTCGCGATCCAACCGATCAAGCACCGAATGTACGGCACCTTCGCGTTCAGCACACGTTCAGCTTGATGACGTCCCACGAGCTCTTGATCCGGTTGAGCTTCACGGGAGAGTTTCGTCAGCATGACGGCGTGGTGACGGATATGATGTATCTACCGGTGCAGGGCTTCGCCTAAGCACCGCGACGGTATGACCGAGGTGTGTTTCTGTGGAGGGGGGCACCGCACACGGCTAGAACAATTCAACTTGTGTGTCTTTGGGTGCCCCCCTGCCCCCGTATATAAAGGAGCAAGGGGGGAGGCCGGCCGGCCCTCCTATGGTGCGGCTAGGGCTGCAATCCTACTAGGAATAGGATTGCAATCCTATTCCTAGTAGGAATCTACCAAAGAAGGAAAAGGGGGGAAGGAAAGAGAGGGAGAGGGAGAGGGAAAGAGGGGCCGCGCCCCCTTCCCTTAGTCCTATTCGGACTCCTCCTAGGGAGGGGGCGCGCCACCTCCTGGCTGCTGCCCTCTCTCTCCCGTGTGGCCCACCAGGGCCCACCATTCCGTGGGGGGGGGTTCCGGTAACCCCCCGGCACTCCGGTAAATTCCGAAACTTTCCAGAACACTTCCGGTGTCCGAATATAGTCATCCAATATATCAATCTTTATGTCTCGGACATTCCGAGACTCCTCGTCATGTCCGTGATCTCATCCGAGACTCCGAACTACCTTCGGTACATCAAAACTCATAAACTCATAATACCGATCGTCATCAAACGTTAAGCGTGCGGACCCTACGGGTTCGAGAACTATGTAGACATGACCGAGACTCATCTCCGGTCAGTAACCAATAGCGGAACCTGGATGCTCATATTGGCTCTTACATATTCTACGAAGATCTTTATCGATCAAACTGCATAACAACATACGTTGTTCCTTTTGTCATCGGTATGTTACTTGCCCGAGATTCGATCGTCGGTATCTCTATACCTAGTTCAATCTTGTTACCGGCAAGTCTCTTTACTCGTTTCGTAATACATCATCTCGTGACTAACTCATTAGTCATTTACTTGCAAGGCTTATTATGATGTGCATTACCGAGAGGGCCCAGAGATACCTCTCCGGCACTCGGAGTGACAAATCCTAATCTTGATCTATGCCAACACCACGAATACTTTCGGAGACACCTGTAGAGCGTCTTTATGATCACCCAGTTACGTTGTGACGTTTGATAGCACACAAGGTGTTCCTACGGTATTCGGGAGTTGCATAATCTCATAGTCATAGGAACATGTATAAGTCATGAAGAAAGCAATAGCAGTAAAACTAAACGATCATGGTGCTATGCAAACGGATGGGTCTAGTCCATCACATCATTCTCCTAATGATGTGATCACGTTGATCAAATGACAACTCATGTCTATGGCTAGGAAACATAGCCATCTTTGATCAATGAGCTAGTCTAGTAGAGGCATACTAGGGACATACTATTTTCTCTATGTATTCACACATGTATCAAGTTTCCGGTTACTACAATTCTAGCATGAATAAAAGACATTTATCATGATATAAGGAAATACAAAATAACATCTTTATTATTGCCTCTAGGGCATATTTCCTTCATAAATAGCTTCTCTTTGGGATGTGGACATGTTGGCGCTATGGCTCGAGTTGGACGTTGTTGGCACTGTTGACATTTTTTTGGTTTCTCTTTCCTTTTTTGTCGTTGGGGTTTTGCACAATTGTCCTTTAACCCGCCGTGTGTCATTTTCGGCCATGTTTTCAATATAAAGTGTGCCAGCTTTATTCTATCATAGGACGACCTTGTCGCGTTGGGGAGGTTGCGGTAAAAAAGACTAAGTGGTGCTTGTATCATGAACTCCTCAAAGAACAATTTTTTTCCTCAGAGTACATATTATTTCTTGCATACTATATTTACGGGAAATATAGTAGGTAAGAAATTTAGTTTTTGTTAGTAAAAAGAAATAAATAGTACTGATCAACACTGCAACCAGATTATCTGAAAATGTCGTACAACCATTCATTGTGGCAAAACGCAAATGAACAGTAAAATTAGACATGCCTTGTCAAACGAATCAAGCATGCCTTTCATGGTAGTGATGAAGCTAGAAAATAAACCCGATGGTGTCATCTCTATTACACCAGGTTCAACTTTCACGAAAAAGCAACCCGTACTCTGCTAATTAAGTAGGATTTGGTGAAGGATTTGTAAAAGTCATTGGGGACAGGCAACCTGGTCCAATATATATAGGCAGCTTAGTCGCTGTTTCCCCTCGCAAAAAAAAAAAAAAAAAAAAAAAATTCACCATGTTTCATGGTGTGTTTAATTTGTACTGGCCTGGATTATCTAGGGCACGCCATTATCTTGGATTTGCTGAAGTTGAGAGAATAAGTGGCTACAGCTCATCTTCAAGCTTATTTGCTGCCAACATACCACAAGTCATAGCATCGCGCGCAATGTCTTGCATTCTTAATGCTAAACTGTTGATGTCACATCAACATCATGAATAACACCATGGGCCTCTTGCAATGCACATGTACACCTGCAGTTTGTTGTAAGATCTTTCTCTTAGGCTTCTCCATTTAGCAACATATTATAGTGAGAGCGACCATAGTGAGATGTTTCTCTTGCAATGCGATAACACATGCAATAGATGGAAATTCATATTAGTGAGAGCGACCATGATTCCACACCTATTTCTAAAATAAACATAAGATTCATTCTCCCAATATGTGTTGTCTTGCTCCCCTTTTAAAAAAATACTATTGGCAAGAAAAATGGCATGGCTATGCATCGTGTGACCTCGCCTGGTCAGGGGTTGGTTTGCCAGTGGCCGGCGGTAGTCTTTGAGTCGTGCCCCCCCCCCCGGTCCACCTGGCATTGGCTGGGGACGCAGGTGTGGGTGCCTCCCTAATCTCTCTGGCGGGCATCATTGTGGTGGTGGTGGCTCATCTCCCGGGTTGTGTGGACAATGGGAGGGGTGGCAATTGGTAGCTCGGACGTGCCCTTTCTTCGGTGGGGTGGCATCCTGATCCGGATCTGGGGTGCTGGCTTCACCGCGCTCCTCCTGGCGGCCTCTTGGGGGCATGGATGAGTTGCCGGGCAAAATCTCCATGCCATAATGGCGCCAATGACGACGACACCCGTGGGTGCCGTTCTCTTCTTGAAGATGTCGATGTGGTTCTTCTCATCGTGCCTAGGCTCCGGGTGAAGACTTTTGTCCGTTTGGACTCGGCAGCGGCGACGCTCTACGCCGTCTTCCCTCCTGGGAGCGTTGTCGTGGAGCTTAGGTGTGCTAGGTTGTAGCGTGGGGGTGTTTGGTGCTTCCGGTGCTTGTAGCTGGTAGCATAATCGTGTGCGTCTGTGTCTGCCGGATATCTTAGGATCGGCTTTGTAAGAGGGCTACCTCACCATCTTGTATCATTCTGCAATGTACTTCTGTGGTTGGTGCTTTATATATAAAGCGGGACGAAAGCCTGTTTCGAGAAAAATGGCATGGCTTGCTTGGGATAACATGATTCTTCCAAAATCTGTGGGTCATGCAGGGTTTAGATACATGAGAGCTTCTAATTCGGCATGACTAGCTAAGTAGGGATGGATGCTACTCAAGGTTCCTCAAGGTCTCATTGCAAAACTTCTACATGTAATTAATACCCAAGGAATCTAGTCAACTAAAAAAACTAGGAATCTGGTGGACATTGTATTTAATGGCATCAGTCTGCTGTTTGGCGTCTCAGTCGGCTTTCATGCCGGATAGAAATATCCTGGAAGGGGTGGTTGTCCTGCATGAAACTCTCCATGAAATCCACACGAAAAAACTTGATGGGGTTATTTTCAAGGTGGATTTTGAAAAGGCATATGATAAGGTCAAGTGGCCGTTCCTTCAGCAAGCTTTAAGGATGAAAGGATTCGATCCATCCTGGAGAAAACAGGTGGATTCCTTTACTCAACAAGGCTGTGTCGGAATAAAGGTCAATGACGATATTGGTCATTTCTTCCAGACTCACAAGGGTTTAAGACAGGGGGACCCGATGTCTCCTATCTTATTTAACATCGTAGCAGACATGTTAACAATCCTTATTGGTAGAGCAAAGGAGAATGAGCAGGTAGGTGGTCTTGTTCCTCATCTAGTGGATGGAGGACTCTCTATTCTACAGTATGCGGATGATACGATTCTTTTCATGGAGCACGACTTGGATAAGGCGAGAAATATGAAACTTGTGCTTTGCCTTTTTGAGCAACTCTCGGGGTTAAAGATTAACTTCCATAAGAGTGAACTGTTCTGCTTTGGAAGAGCCAAAGATGAACAAGAAGCCTACATGCAGCTTTTTGGATGCGGGGTAGGGTCGTTACCTTTCACATACCTTGGCATCCCGATCCACCATCGGAAACTCTCTAATAAAGAGTGGAAGAGTCTAGAAGACCGCTTCGAGAAGAAACTTAGCTGCTGGAAGGGCAAGTTATTGTCGTACGGGGGCCGATTGATTTTAATTAATTCGGTACTTACGAGTATGCCCATGTTTCTTCTTTCCTTTCTCTTGATCCCAGTAGGGGTGAGGAAACGACTTGATTTCTATCGGTCGCGGTTCTTTTGGCAGAGTGATGAGGTGAAGCGCAAGTATAGGTTGGCTAGATGGGATGTTATTTGCAGACCGAAGGATCAAGGTGGGCTCGGAATTGAAAATTTGGAGGTTAAAAATAGGTGCTTACTCAGCAAGTGGCTGTTTAAGTTACTCTCTGAGACTCAAGCCACTTGGGCCCAGATTCTACATAACAAATACCTTGCAATCAAGACACTAGCTCAGGTGAAAGCTAGACCAACTGATTCACCCTTTTGGAAAGGACTGATGAAAGTAAAGTCGGCCTTTTTCAATAGAACTCAGTTCTTGATTGGCAATGGGGGATCCACAAGATTCTGGGAGGACACTTGGTTGGGTGAGACGCCACTAGCCACTCAATATCCTTCTCTTTACAACATTGCTCAACGTAAAGAAGACTACGTTGCATCAGTGTTACAGTCAACCCCTCTTAATATTCAATTCCGAAGGGCGCTGGTTGGACACCGTTGGGAAGCCTGGCTCCATCTGGTGAGAAGACTGATGGATGTTCAGTTGACTCAACAGGCAGACCGTATTCATTGGAAACTGACTAAGAACGGGATGTTTTCAGTGAAATCGATGTACTTAGATTTAATTGATTCGGTGCCTATCCCTAGGTCTACACACATTTGGAAAGTCAAGGTGCCCTTACGAATTAAAGTGTTTATGTGGTTTGTGCATAAACAAGTTATTCTCACTAAGGATAACCTAGCCAAGCGCAACTGGGGTGGGTCTTTGCGATGTTGCTTCTGTGATAAGGATGAATCCATTAAACACCTCTTGCTCGATTGTCCTATGGCTAAAGTTTTATGGCGTTCGGTTCATATAGCCTTTAATATCACTCCACCGACTAGTATCAACACGCTTTTTGGGACGTGGTTGAATGGAGTCGCGAAAGAATCAGCGAGCCATATACGTGTGGGCGTGTGTGCACTACTTTGGGCTATCTGGAAATGCAGGAATGATTTGGTTTTTAACAGATCAACAAATGTTCATTTTTTGCAGGTTATTCACAGGGCCACTGCTTTGATCCGTTTGTGGTCGCTACTCACTCCGATGGATGCCAGGGAGCGTTTGGTTACTGGGTCTATCCGATGGGAGATGGTAGCTCGGGCTATCTTCAGCCGGTTTGGATGGCGGTCATGTAATAGGCTAGGAGTCTAGGCTCTGTTTACATTATCGCATCCGGTTGTGGGGTTCCCACGTTTTTTATCTAGCTCAGTCTGAGCATTTTGTACTTTTATTTCGCACACTTTGGAGACCTTGCCCTTTTTTATTAATAAGATGGCCGTATGCATCAGTTTGATGCAGAGGCCGGGGAATGCCCCTTTTCTAAAAAAAAAAAAAATGACAGAGTTGGCACTGGAAAATTAATCAGAACTTGGTGAGACTTCTGGATCCCAATATGTCCTTCCTTTGGCTGATATCCGCAAAGTGGCGATGTCGTCACAGTAGGGTATCAGACTTTCTAGACCTCAAAACAGCTAGTTCGAATGTACAACTGCTCAAGGAGCACTTTCTTCTACCAATCGATGTGGAGGCTACCAATAGGCACATCGCCGAGATAGAAAGATGATTATGTGAGATGGTTCCCTTTGAAACATGGACTATTCTCAGTTAGAAGTGCCTGGCACCTTCAAATGTGGTTGCATGTGCAGTGATCCACCTCTGTTACGTGTAGCACACACCACGAAGGTGATCAATCCTACCGGAAAATAATTTTGTAGGCCAGTGCGAAATAAATGAAAATGATGGCATGGCAGGCGATTGTTGTTGCTATGGCAACCAATCAATGCAAATACAATTGCCACATTAGTGTGTTGCCGGTCTGTTAGCATTGCACCAAGGAAACAAAAATTCTCATCATGCCCTGATCACATGCCCACATCAGCACGGCACCCATCTCTGGAAGTTGATGCACGAAGAATGTTATTTAACTTGAACAAATTCCAAACATGGGTGATGGCTGGTTGCTGCAGCTCCTGTACCCGACGAGGTGCGCACTGTGATTATCATGGTAATTTGGAGAACTGGATTAGGGAGTCTTTTTAGTTTGGATGAACTTGGTTCATGAAAAAAGTGTACCCCCACTTTGAGGTATCAAGGAACTTTTTATGCAGCTACGGTGCGTCGTTGCCTCAAATCCCCAGTTGGTGCATTCTCCATATGTAAATCCCCTCAGTTTGAGAAGCAATGACTTCCGTGGCCTCGTCCACCTCAGGAGCGATGATCATTGATGCTTATAGACAACTTATTTTGCATGAATGCACTCAAAGCTGAAACTAGTGTGTGTGCAAACGCCACCAGAGAGAGGGCCTACGTTTGGCAGTGACCACCATACAGAGAGCGCATACTGATGTTTATTATTATTATATATTTCCAGAACCATGCGATGCTTGCTATGAAGAGGCGGCCCAAATGTATCTGGTGAGTCTGTTCAAGGACACTAATCTGTGTGATGCCCATGCCAAGCCTGTGTCCATCATGTACAAAGATATCCAGCTGGCTAAGAGGATTCGCGTCAAGAGGATTCATGTTCAAAACATTTTCTGTGACTGGCGACGGGCATCGACTTGGATTTGCCTTGAAGACTACTATTAATACGTAGTATGATACGGTAGTGTATAATCGAGTTATATATATGCCAAAAATTCTTAGATGTAATATATTTCACATAACTATGATGATGTGTACTATCCGACCGACTTTATAGACACGCCGTGACTGATTCTCACTTCAATAAGGAGTGGAGCACTTGGAATATTCTTTGCCATGATTACATACCTCAATGCTACAAATTTCACAATCACAAAGGTCCGCCTTGTGGTAACCAAATAGTCGTACAAAGTCTCAAATTCACATCAAGTTAACAATTTAACATGCACTGATACACACATCAATTTAAATTTATGCAGTGTATATATTTCTGTAGTTGCTATGTACTCTATGAATGTTTTCACAAAGAAGTCCACATTTCAACCTCGAACTAACCACTCAGTTCGATTTATAGCCCTTACCTTTGAAACCGGGCGTATTGCACCCTCAACTTACCACCAAGTTCAAAAGATAACCTTGGTCTCGGTTTTGACTTTAGCCAAGGCTGACTAGGCGCTGACAACCAACGCATGCAACATCTAAACCTACCCTCCCCCCCTCTTGATTCAATCCACCTCAAGCCCGACCCAGCTGCATGAGACGCCACACTGCCAAGATCCCCCGCCGGTGACCGGAGATCGGCGCCGCTGCCACACCGCCCTAGCGTTGTACCCGCAAACCATCTCCAACCCCAAGCAGATCCATCCCAGCAGAATCGATGCCGCCCAGAGGAAGGTCGATGGTGCGGGTAAGGGGGGAGGGGACAAGCTCCACGCCCGACCGCGTTTGTGGCTCTGCTGTGCTTGTTCGTGCAAGGACGGAACATGGGTGATGCGAAGGAGGAGTTGTGGTCTGTGGCTGGACAAGGAGGACGATCTGGCGCCACTGCTGGAGGGCCTCTCCCGTGCGCGCTCGCGCGGGTGCTATGCCGACTTAGGCGGCATGAGGATCTTCCCATGCAAGGTCCTAGCGGGGGCCGGCGCGGAAGAAGAGGCGTGGTGGTCCGATGTGGCCGGAGAAACAAGAACGCCTCTTGCTCTTCCCCAGCTGCTTTTGATGTGTTCGATCTCGCCTCCATCCATCGTTCTATAGTTTCAATTCGACCTCCCCTTTTCAGATTGATGCTACTACTTGTAACAGTGACTTTGGTGGATCAATTGAGTAGTAGTCTTAAGATTTCCTGTCTGGATTTCAATTTCTCGGCATGCATTAAGAAAATAGGGCTTATACTAATGGCAACTGGCATGAGAGTGAACAATAATTGTGCGTCTGAATGGTGCAGACAGGTAGGTTACATTTTTTGAGAGGCGGGGATCGGTTCTCTCCATGTGCGGCGCCATTTCGACGGGGACGAGCTCGTAGCCTGCAACACCGGCCTCCACCAGGCACAACAACACCACCCATCTATTTCTCACCCATCAGAGCTCATGTGCTGTCGGCGCCCAGTCAGCTATGACTTTGGTCAAAATGGGTTCACCAGCCCAAAACCAGGACTAGGGTTGTCTTTGAACTTTGTACTAAGTTAAGGGTGCAATACGACCGGTTTCAAAGATGAGGGTTGTAAATTAAATCTAGTGGATTGTTCGGGATTGAAATGTGGACTTTTCTCATGTTGTTATGAACGCACATCTAATAGGATGGCTATAAAATATGACTTGTCTCTCAACACATCAGATTTAACTTAATATTTGATCTTGGTTAATTACCACTTGGTCATTTCCAAAATATTTTTTAAGCATGTTACTTTAGTACTTATAGAAGCAAATATAGAAAGTTATATTGTCTCAGAGAAGAACAGTACACATCCGTCCACACCTAACTCCCAGGACTTTCGCCTGAAGTAATTCATACGAATAATGCCAATCAAAATCAAGATTCATTATTTCTGACTTTAGAAGAACTGTGCTCCGTTTATACTAAGAGACCATGCAGAAAAACCGCACTTGACTGCGCCAGGACAATCATGCTTCTTTTCGACAGAAAATGTTCATCTTCCAAATTAGACTATCTACTTTAACAAAAATCTTGAGCATAATCAAAGCATATGCTTTCTATCAGAGAATTATGTATAATACATACAACATATGTTTTACATTGGATTTCTTTTTATTTGCCACAATATATTTTTTTGGGTTGACTTTTTAGTTCGCCATGGCAATATCCCAAACCCGGAAATGTTATGTTCATTACCAAATTTGCAAATGATAGGACATATATACCAGTTGCTTTTGGAGTGTGCTAACTTAGCAAGAACAATAATCGCTGGTTTATACAGAACTTGAATCATGTAGAAAGTATAGATGGTAATACCCATATTAACCTCTTCAAGGCCATGGTCGTAAGTACTCCATCTGTTCCTAAATATAAGTCTTTGTAGAGATTTCACTATGAACCACATACGGATGTATATAGATGCATTTTAAAATGTAGATTCACTCATTTTGCTCCGTATGTAGTCCATAGTGGAATCCCTACGAAGAATTATATTTAGGAACGGAGGGAGTAAAACACAAAACCATGTTTAAATGAATCTATCGCGTGATTGGCTTATTGCAATACAGGTACAAATATGAAATTAGAAGATAATTTCACCAAACACCAGCAGAGAAAAATAATTGTTTCATCTCATCTAACAAAAAAAATACATCCAAAGGAATAGGGGTATCCTCTGTTTCAAATACCAAACGCCAAATTGTACAAGCCCAACCCAATCAATCTCAACACCCTGTAAAATATTGCATGTGAACTAAATTGCACAAACAACTAACCGTTCTAGGAACTGAATTGCACAAACAACTAACTGAACCTGCAAAATAAGTAAAATAATAGTTGGGCAGGAGCATACTCCAGAACCGTTGTTGATAGAGCTCTGACAAAGGTAGTGCCAAACAAAAACAACGGGAAATGTACGAGTTTCGCTTAGAGTTTTCCAGGTAAACAACAATAATCTTGGCGATCCCACAAATATAAATAGTGGAGCGTAGCTTTAATGATAATATACCATTTTGATGTTCCTTTTTAGTTAAGGTGGAGCAAAATCTTCAAGAGTATATTTTCTTCTTTAATGCTGCTATTAACATAAGTAGATAAATATGAGACACATCCGTAAAATGTATTTTCTCCTTTAATTCTGCTCTCCAGACAAAGAATCTCTCTAAGCAAACAAGTAGGAAATTAAAAAGTTTAGACATATTTAAATATCAAGACATCTGTCTGTGTGGTTTAACACGGGAAATAACATAATATATTGCATCTTACTAATTTTGTAATTAGTAATGCTTTGTTGGTAGCTATACCTAGCTAGAAATAGTTGAATAACTGTCATACAAACATTAGTGATGGTGTGGAGCTTGAAATTATTTACCAAAAACACACCATGAGGTATTTCTTGGTTTTTAGTAGCCATGCAAAATCCAAAATATAACATCACACAAATTTCCACCTCAAAAAGCCTAACATTTCCGAATGTCTTCCCATCATTGTTCCTATGGTCGAATAATGACAGGCGGCACACGCACGGGATAACAGGCCAACATGAGTCAGAGCAGCGGAGACAACATTGGTTCCCAATGACTTGTGGGGGTGATGCAGTCAGGCGGGCCACAGTCTACCTCATTGTGCCTCCCGGATCTGGACGCACGTGAAAATGAGAAGAAGGTTTGACTAGGCAAGGAGATGCGTGGAGCAAAGCTGAGATGCAAGCTGAGCGGAGTGGCATGTGGAGATGGGAGGGTGGGAACCGCAAACCAGAGCATGAAGGGCGCTCCGCTCACTGTTAGAAAATTAGGGTTTGTGGTCTACCCCCTATTCCTCTGCGCTTATCCGTGGTGTCGCTCATAATTCGCATATTTGAGGCTAGGGGGTAGGGACCTTCTTATATTGTCTTTTCAAAGAGTCCACCTCTTATACATATATAAGATTCCTAGTTTTTTCCATTAGTTTCCGAGATAGAGTCCAGATCAAATTATCAACCACGATCATATTTGTCTGTTAACGGATTCTACCCGTTATGTCCCCGAAGCACGCGCTTGTGAGCAACGCGTCATAATAGAGTGTAAATTCCTCTACTCATGTAGATCAACATTAGGGCTGTAATCTAACTATACGATCTAGCGTCTTCCCATTATCACTGTACCCGGGTAGTTTTTCCAATATAAGTAGTATATTGTATTCCACTGATAATCGACCAGCTTCTTTAAGCATATAACTTAAGTACATTCCAACAGATGATAATTCCATGATAATCATGTAAAGTAATTCCATGCACAAATGCATGTATAATTCCATAATGAGGTATTCCGAATATTTAGTTATTACTAGTAATTTAAATATAGTTGCAGGACACATAATTCCAACACTCACCAGTTAAGAAGAACACATTGATAGCTGCATAGCCGACCAAGTTTTGTAGAGACTATGTTTGGCTTGACATTACTTATTTGTATTTAATTATAAATAATAAAACACTTGATTGGAGGCCAAAAAAAACAGTAACCAAAAAATCTAACTACAACAGGTAGTATAAGATCCTTAATTTACACATAACAAAAAGAACTAGCAACAAAGTAAAAACTAAGTCGTACATATATGAAACGAACAATTCCATCGATAAATCAAAAGCACTGGATAAGTAGTACTCCCTTCGTCCGAAAATACTTGTCCTCAAAATGGGCAAAAAGGGACGTGTACGACATTGACAACTTCTGTGTACGTACACACCAGCAGGTAGACCTTCCTTGTCTAAAAAAACAGGTAAACCTTCCGATTATCATCATCAAACATAAAAGAACCATTCAAAAAACATAAAAGAAGTAGACATTTCTTAAAGAATGAAAAACGCTTATGTTCACCCGGCTGATTGTCGTGCGCGCGATACGCATCCCACTCGTGGGGCCCACCCTGGGCCACCCACCCTAATAATTCCTCTCACTCTAGCCATCTTATCAGTTCGCCTATCCCTTTCTGCTCCGTTCTGTGAGCCCTCTAATTTCCCAATCCCCGCTTTCCAGCATGCTTCTCCTCCCCTTCACCTTCCTCTAATGCAAGAACCGATCTCTAATGATCCCTATCAATGGTTAATTAAAAATTAGTAATTAGGAGTAGGAGCCAACGTTAATCTGAAAGGAGGACTCACGAGAGGCAGGCTACCTAGTTTATAGCCATGAAGGACCTCGAGGATGGAAGCCATGAGATCCCCTTGTACGACCAAGCAGCATGGGATCGCTTGGGATCGAGTCAGCAGGCAGTGGCCTGGCTCCCACCTCGACTTAAGCGGAGCCACGGACATCAGCCGCCCAGAGCGCCAGGCTCAGTGACAGGTTTTTTAATTGAGAAAATACATACTAGGGTTGTAAAATTCGGCGGCGGCAAAAATTATGGCCATGTGCGGGCCGCACACTTTGAGCACTTGTGGGCCCGGCCATACTAACGTATCAATGCTGGCACCACAAGCTCATCATGCCGCCCACTCCAACACAACACACCACCCATGCGAGCGCCCGGGGGTACTACAAGTTGGGGCGCTCACCACGTAGCAGCACTATCCAATGTTGCGAGTTGTTGGGATGTCTGCGATGAGTATGTTGCATAGTGTCTAGCTTCTGTTTTGCAACATCACGAACCTGGAGGTGACTGCAGCATGGTCCGTGTTGCAACGGGTGACCAAAGTCCGGTGTCTTTTTGTATCATCAGGTGGCCGACTATGCTGCAATGGGCCACCACAACATGGTCCATGTTGCAATGGGTAACCGCAACATGATCCATGTGGCATTGGGCGATACTGGCCTTCGAGCATCTTCATCCGTTGCGCCCCCAAGACGCGCCGAAAATCGCCGCTTGGGGGCAAGCCAGCGCTAATTTCGGCTTGGGTGCCAGTGCGCCCCCAGCCGCCGGCCCCCAGGTCGCCCCCAGCCACTGATATCGGCCCAGTTTCGGCGCTTTCAGCCCCATTTTCGACGCTGGATTGGCCCAATTTCCGCCGCAAAACGTCCCACCTCTCGACGTGTTTCGGCGCCTATTGAAATAAAATCACAGAAGGAAGAATCTAGGCCAAATAAAACCACAGAAGGAAGAATCTAGGCGCAAATAAAATCATCACAGAAAATCAAATAGTTCACCACATAGTTCTACAAATTTAGTTCAAACAAATAATAAGAACACTCATATTTCATTGCACGTCCAGCTAGGCGTTGCCCTTGAGCCTCCATAGGTGCTCCACTAGATCCTGCTGCAGCTGATGATGCACCTGTGGGTCTCAGATCTCCTGACGCATGTTGATGAAGGTCGTCCATGTTGCAGGGAGCTGGTGATCCACTTCGGCTAGAGGACCCTGCCTGTAATATCGTTCAGTGTCAAACACTGGCTCTTCCTGCTCGCTCTCAATGATCATGTTGTGCACAATGACACAATAAGTCATGATCTCTCACATTTCATCTTTCGACCAAGTCTTAGCGGGGTACCGGACAACAGCAAATCGAGATTGGAGCACGCCAAATGCTCGCTCGACATCCGTCCTGCAAGCCTCCTGAACCTTCGAAAAGTGGGAGTTCTTGCCTCCTGGCACAGGGCTTGAGATGGTCTTCACAAATGTTGACCATCTCAGATAGATGCCATCTGCTAGGTAGTACCCCTTGTTGTATTGGTGCCCATTGATCTCGAAGTTCACCGGAGGAGAATGGCCCTCAACGAGCTTGGCAAAAACAGGAGAGCACTGCAGCACGTTGATGTCATTGCGAGTTCCTGGCATATCAAAGAAAGCGTGCCAAATCCAGAGGTCCTGTGTGGCCACAGCCTCAAGTATCACACTACAAGCTCCTTTGGCACCTTTGTACATCCCTTGCGAAGCAAACGGGCAGTTCTTCCATGCCCAATGCATGCAATCGATGCTTCCAAGCATACCAGGAAATCCTCTAGCTTCATTCCGTGCCAGGATCCGAGTAGTGTCTTCAGCATTGGGTGATCGCAAGTACCTCAGTCCAAACACTGTCACCACAGCCCTGCAGAACTTGTAGACGCATTCAATGATCGTGGACTCGGCCATGCGCCCATAGTCGTCGAGTGAATCACCTGGAGCCCCGTATGCAGGCATTCTCATAGCTATCGTGTACTTCCGGATTGAGGTGAATCCAAGTGTGCCGGTGCAATCCTTCTTGCACCTGAAGTAGTTGTCGTACTCCCTGAGTTCATTGACAATCCCGAGGAAAAGCTTTCGGCCCATCTGATAACGACGCCGGAAAACTTTGTCGCCGTGCAGGGGAGCGTCGGCGAAGTAGTCGGAGTAGTTGTCGTGGGGATCTTTCTTTGTTTCCCGGTGAGGCTAGCGAGATAGCGGCGGCGCCGGCGGAGAGGTGGCTGACGACGCCGGGATCGGCAAGGTGTCGGGGAAGGAGATGGGAAAACGGGGGCGAATCAGTGCGACTTTTCGCCTGACAGTGGGGACCCGGGCGATTTTCCCTTCCGCCGGTGCCCCCGAGCGCCCCCAGTGCGCCGGGTTCAGTCTGGACGCACTGGGTCAGAAAACGGGCCGAGCCGGCGGATTTCAATGTCTTGGGGACGCGACTGGGCCGTTTTTTCGGCGCCGGCGCTAAAAAAAGCGGCCTGGGGGCGCCTTGGGGGCGCGGCTGGAGATGCTCTTACCTTGTGAGCATGCAAGTGCAACAAGGTTTTTGTTGCCAAGCATTGCAAATGTTACAGCTAACGCAGCAGGAGAAGAACAACGGCCCTGGGCTCAATCCCACGGCTGCCCAAAGCGGTCGTTCTTCTCATATTATCACCAGACCGACACATAGTGTTGTCCTGAAAACTATAAGCAGTGCTCAACACATTCAATTGTATCATTATGTTCCTCATAATTTTTATATTCTCTCGTATGCGTATTTTAACTTGATGGGGCAAAGAAAAACAATATAAAAAGTAGCTAATAATTTACCATCATGATAATATTGACATTTATGAATTTCAAAAATAAATCTTAACATTTTAAGCAATCTAACAAAAACACTCATGACGATATACAGCCGCCCCAGACGAGGAAGGCACTTGTGGAAGTAAAAAAACGAATCCAAATCAGAGTCCACATAATCAGGAGCAAAAAATGATTGTATCCTATTTTTTTCTAGCATCGTTATGAAAACCCACAAGAATTAACTCGACGGTGCATTAAAGTCATCAAACCAATGACAATATTTAATGCATGAATGATAGAAAATTAAGGCTGCAACTACCTAAGAAACAATTTTGCAAGGCGAAGTTGTGATATGCCTTTGCCATATTTACCAAACATCTCCAGTTTAGAAGCCCGGATCACTCGGATTATCGCCCAACTTGAGCCTGGATTAAATTACAGCAACCACTTGAGAAAAGTGGCATTCTCATCACCTCAAAGACCAGCTCTTTGACTTTGTCAATGGGGGAGTACCTTTTTGTTGTAACGAGCATAGAACCCACTCAAAAAATAGCATGCCATTGGCGTGTTGAGAATTGTCGCGCTAAACTGATCAATGAACAATCTCTCGCTAATAGCACACTATAGCACGCTAATAGCATATCTTCAGGGGTCGCCCTGTTTTGTATAGCGTGCTATTATAATCTGATGCATTCTAAGGCAGGGACACATGTGTTTATTAATAGAGCTAACTATTTTCTCCAATAGAACGATCTCCAACATAGGGTGGTTGGCGAGCACGGTGCGGAGAGCATCCTCCACAAGAATGGCTGAGCTCCTACAAGAGCAAGAAGTTGTGCAGTTGGGCGGCGAACTGTAGAGTTTGAACATGGCCACACGGAGTGCGAGCCAGTTAGGAACCATAGAGCTGGTATTGGACAAGCCGGAGCTCCTCGAGGTGTACGAGGCCCTTGGTCACGGACCCAACCATTTTCCTTACGAGGCGTCCATATGCCAAGTGCCAGACTGACACCGTTGTGCCATGTCAACCAACTTGCATGCCTACCTGCAAGCAAAGCAGGCGCACCACACCCCATTATTGCATGTCCCTGTTCCCGTCACCTAACCACGCCCTCTACTCACCTAACCACTCCCTCCACTATGGCAACGCAACCTAACCATGATTTTGGTTTAAATCCTAAAGCCAACTGAATTTCTCAATTAACCGAAATATTGGTTTGTTGATTTTAGCTATCAGTACCACTTTTTTTAACTGAAATTAATTTTCTTATTATTTCTTAATTTTTGTTGTTGGGACACAAAACATATTGGACGTCTACATTAAATGCTGATGGTTGGTGACCATTCTCGAGGCAATATCTTGGTGCCCGTTCACTCCCAGGGTCGATGAACCATTGTTGGCACGCTGCCCATGATGGGCATTACTGACGGGGCTGCTTGCAGTGCTGCTCGAAGCAACGGGAGAAGCCCTTGCAACACACCCCTGATTCAATGCACGCATCTAGCTCAAACTAGCTGCAACGGTGGAGCTGCTCGGCCTGGCTCCCACCTCGACTTAAGCGGAGCCACGGACATTAGCCGCCCAGCGCGCCAGGCTCAGTGACAGGTTTTTTTTATTGAGAAAATACATACTAGGGTTGTAAGATTCGGCGACGGCAAAAATTATGGCCATGTGCAGGCCGCAAACTTTGAGCACTTGTGGGCCCGGCCATACTAACGTATCAACGCTGGCACCACAGAAGCTCATCACGCCGCCCACTCCAACACAACACACCACCCATGCGAGCACCCGGGGGTACTACAAGTTAGGGCGCTCACCACGTAGCAGCACTATCCAATGTTGCGAGTTGTTGGGATGTCTGCGATGAGTATGTTGCATAGTGTCTAGCTTCTGTTTTGCAACATCACGAACCTGGAGGTGACTGCAGCATGGTCCATGTTGCAACAGGTGAACCAAAGTCTGGTGTGTTTTTGCATCATCAGGTGGCCGACTATGTTGCAATGGGCCACCACAACATGGTCCATGTTGCAACGGGTTACCAAAGGCTCACTTTAGGATATTTGGAAGGGATGACAACATGGTACATTTTGCAATGGATAACCTCAACATGATCCATGTGGCAATGGGCGATACTGGCATTACCATGTGACCACGCAAGTGCAACAAGGTTTTTGTTGAGATGCATGCAAATGTTATAGCTAACGCAGCAGGAGACGAACAACGGCCCTGGGCTCATTCCAACGGTTGCCCGAGGCGGTCGATCTTCTCATATTATCACCAGACTGACACATAGTGTTGTCCTGAAAACTATAAGCAGTGCTCAACACATTCAATTGTATCATCATGTTCCTCATAATATTTATATTCTCGTGTGCGTATTTTAACTTGCTGGGGCAAAGATTTTTTTTTGTAAACAGTAGCTAGTAATTTACCATCATGATTATCCGGACATTTAAGCATCTGAAAAAAAATCTTAACATTTTAAGCAATCTAACAAAAACACTCATGACGATATACAGCCGCCCCAAACGAGGAAGGCACTTGAGGAAGTATTAAAAATGCATCCAAATCAGAGTCCACATAATCAGGAGCCTTTGTATCCTATTTTTTTCTAGCATCGTTATGAAAACCCACAAGAGTTAACTCAACGGTGCATTAAAGTCATCAAACCAATGACAATCATTTCCCGTAAAAAGAAAATAAAACAATTGGTTATCTATAATAATACTAGCTTGCATATTTAATGCATGAATGTTAGAAAATTAAGGCCGCAACTACCTAAGAAACTATTTTGCAAGAAGTTGTGATATGCCTTTGCCCTATGGACCAAACATCTCCAGTTTAGAAGCCCGGACCACTCGGATTATCGCCGAACTTGAGCCTGGATTAAATTATAGAAACCACTTGAGGAAAGTGGCATTCTCATCACCTCAAAGACCAGATCTTTGATTTTGTCAGTGGGAGAGTACTTGTTTGTTGTAACGAGCATAGAACCCACTAAGAAAGTAGCACGCCATAGCGTCGCTGATAGCAAGCTATGGCGTGTTGAGAATTGTCGCGCTAAATTGATCAGTCCAGAATCTCTCGCTAATAGCATGCTATAACACGCTAATAGCATATCTACAGGGGTCACCCTGTTTTGTATTGCGTGCTATTAGAATCTGATGCATTCTAAGGCAGGGACACATGTGGTTGTTTATAGAGCCAACAATTTTCTTCAATAGAACGATCTCCAACAGAGGGTGGTTGGCGAGCACGGTGCGGAGAGCATCCTCCGCAAGAATGGCGGAGCTCTTGCAGGAGCAAGAAGTTGTGCAGTTGGGCGGCGGACTGTAGCGGTGCAACGTGGCCACACGGATTGCGAGCCAGTTAGAAACCATAGAGGCGTCCATATGCCAAGTGCCCGGCTGACACCGTTGTGCCATGTTGACCAACTTGCATGCCTACGGCTACTTCCAATGCATTGGTGCTTGCATGAGGTGCTAAGCACATTAAAAACTTTAGCAACTAGAGCCCACAAAGCATATGTGCTTAACTTGTTGGTGCTAAGTAGCCTTCATTTAATGATTTGCAACTAAAGTTCTTTATGCATTGGTGGGATTCTTTCATTTAAATGTTTTGCTTGGGTTCTCGCGTTTGGCATTGCTTCTTCCTAGGGTCACCACACTCATCTATCTCCTCTTAATTACCTTGCCACATCAGATTTTTTGCCTACATGGTAGTCTTAGCACCTGTACAAGGTGGAGCATTGGGAGGGGCCTACATGCACGCAAAGCAGGCGCACCACACCCCATTATTGCATGTCCCTGTCCCCGTCACCTAATAACCAAGCCCTCCAATCACCTAACCACGCCCTCCACTCTGTTAACGCAACCTAACCATGATTTTTGTTTAAATCCTAAAGCCAACTGAATTTCCCAATTAACCGAAATATTGGTTTGTTGAATTTAGCTATCAGTACTACTTTTTACTAACTGAAAATAATTTTCCTATTATTTTTTAATTTTGGTTGTTGGGAAACAAAACATATTGGAAGTCTAAATCAATTGTTGATGGTTGGTGACCATTCTCGAGGCAATTTCTTGGTGCCCATTCGCTCCCAGGGTCGATGAACCATTGTTGGCACGCCACCCATGATGGGCATCACTCATGGGACTGCTTGCAGCGCTGCTCGAAGCAACGGGAGAAGCCCTTGCAATACACCCCTGATTCCATGCACGCATCCAGCTCCAACTAGCAGCAATGGTGCGGCTGCTCATACTGCTCGAGATAACGCCCCACTGTACCCCCTCCTGACGCATCGTCGGCTGCAGCACCCCCACCTCACCGGCGAGGATACTCGCAGTTTGAAGGCACCGCGGGTGGTGATCATGGCAATTGTTCCCCGTCTTCTACGACCTATATATGGTTGCCGGTTGCAGTGCTCCACCCCTCGTGAGAAGTCGCTACCACACCATCCAGTTAGAACTCTTGTCGTAGCCTTCGCGATGGCCGTTCCAACATCCGATTATTCCTGTTGTAGCAACCCTCCTTGTCGTGGTCACTGCTAGAAGCTCCCGATGGTCGTTGTTCTAGCTTTTGTACGTCGTGGTTCCAACATTCGGTCGTTGTTGTTCCAACATCTAGCCGTCGGGGTTGCAACATTACCAGTCCTAGTCACAACAGATGGCTCCCGTGTACGTAGGCTCGCAACAACCGTCAAAACATAGTTTCCAACATTCAGAGGTGGCGTGGGGCACCAATGTCGGTCATGGTCACCACCTAGGCCTCCCATTGATGGGGTCGTATCAACTCATGGAAACATGGGTTCCAGCATCTAGCCATTGTGATTCCTGCTTCCGGATACGGCGGTTTCAGGAACGCCGGTCGTGGTCACATGGAGGGCTCCCATGTTCTCGGGGCAACAATGAGCTGTCAAAACACCGGTTCCAACATCTTGCCCTTGTTATTCCAGTATCCGCGTGAGGTAGTTGTAGCACCCCACAAACCATGTGGCATTCATCATTGCATCACCAGAGAGGCCTTGACCTCCGTCTGCAGCACCGCCGGCTTCCGATTGGAGCTTCTTCAGCACGCGGTTACAACTTCATGGTGGGCCAGTCACAGCATCATGCGCTCGTCGTCGAGTATGCCCACATGTGTTGCTACGTCACCGCCACACGCCCCATCGCAGCTCCTAGCATCTCAGGTTGAAGCATGAACTCTTGCCAGTCGCATCATTAGTCCCATGCTCCTGGGCACCGACACAACATTGCCTGCGTAGCTCGGTTGAGTAGCTCGCCGCTTCGCTCTCGCAGCAGCCATACCGCATCATCACAGCTTGTTGAAGTACCGCTCATAGCTCGCCCTTCTTGGGAACGCATTGGCGTGGCTCGTCTGGGCGGAGGTAGGAGTCCATGGGGGCAACATCCTATCCTAGAAAAAAAGGATGATGGCTTCCAGCCGCTTGCGAGAGGTAGCGTCTGATCTCGCATGATGGAATGTCTCACGCGCGACCGGCATGATTCTTGGCCAGTCGGCCTGCTGGGATTGTTTACCTTAGCAATTTGTGTAAAGTTCAATTGATAGTGAATTGTTATAAACTTATATTTTCCTTTTTTGGGGAAAAAACTTTTTTTTCTGGCGTAGTAGTGGTCGTTCAATGGTCTTGGAATCTCGATTTAATTTTTATTATGTTTGAGTTGCTTTGTATTTGCGATGAACTTTTATAGTAATAGATCTGATCCTTTCCATAAAAATAGTGCTTTATTGGTCAAAACCAAAAACTCACCAAAAGAAACACACCCTACGTCCCGATGAATCCACAATCCTTGTCATGGTAAGACCGACCAATAGCCTTGCTCCTAATACCCATATTGATCCGCGTGACCAATAATCTGAGCCGTTCGATTAATCTAACTGCCAATCAATCTCGCACAAACTAAGGAATCTAATCTAATCTTACACGATCCTTCCCTCCATGTCGGTTCGTGTAGCCCCTTGGTGCCGCCTTTAAATACCCCTGCTCTCACGCTGCTTTTTCCCTAACATCACATCACAACAGATCAGGAGTCGTCGTGCTTCAGCCAGAACAAAGTATTCGTCCACAAGCTAGAGCAAAGCTATATAACCACTACGTGAGGTAAAGGTAAATGAGCAGTTTTAGCATGGTCCCTCTTACCCCCTCTTTTCATTCCTTGGTTGTTTCAGTCGTTATTTCTTTCTTTCTGTGCATGCATGTATGTGCTGGTCGTCAACATGCATGCAAATTTTAGCTGATGTAGACATGCAGTACCTTGGTTTCTGTCCTAGGTAATTCCTATCTCTGAGAATGGCTGTTGATAATCTGATCTGCATTGAATATTGCCACACGTAAATTTACTTATGTCTTAGAACAATTTTGTGATTTTTGCCAAAGTGGAAGGGAACTGGTTTGGTAGTAGAAGGGTCTAGATGTGAGATATTATCCATGGGAGCGACTTTAAAAAAAATCAAGGGTGAGAGAGTTATTATCCCACATCTAGATGTGAGATATTACCTCACATCTAGATGTGAAATAGCAAACCCGTTTTTCAATTGATGAAATCAGATGCATGGGACGTTCAGTAATTAACATCGCCTTCCCCTGTTTCAATAGGATTTGAACCGTTACATTATTTCTTGAGGCAGCCATTTTTTATTTTTGTTATTAGTTAATGTTGTAACTAACAAATACTACTTTGTGGATGATGTCTTTACAATCTTCTTCATAGGATGGCTCGAACTAAAATCACAGCTCGTCAGTCCACCGGAGGGAAGGCTCCCACGAAGCAGCTCAGGGCATTCTATGTATAACTTCACCTCTTGTTTGTCTTCACTCTTTATACTACTACACATATATAGTTTTTCTTCCATTGCAATTCTAGCAACTCGTTCATTTTTTCGCAAAAAGAAACATATCTTTTGTAATGGTTTGTTGGACAATAACTTAGGCTGCGGCTCGTAAGACCGCTCCCGCAACCGGAGGAGTGAAGAAGCCTCGCCGGTACCGCCCTGGAACTGTCGCCCTACGGTATGTGGTGCATCATATATTTTCGTCGTTGTGATGTTCTTATTTCATGCATGTAATGCAATTGTCGAGGATGCAAATTATTTATTAATTATCTCATTATGTCATCTTAAGTAACTTCCGTAGTATAAATGGCTTTCATGCATGTTTTCTTACAGTGAAATACACAAGTATCAGAAGGGCACTGAGCTGCTCATCAGGAAGATTCCCTTTCAGAGGCTTGTCCGAGAGATTGCTCAGTTTTCCAAGGTATAATTCGTGAAGTCACGCGTACCTTAAAGCTGTGGTGCTTGGCACTGCAATATTTTTGGATTAAGATTAAGTATTTGTGATACTGATGATGACCATATTATTATTACTATCATAATAATATTTATTTACCCTTGGTATATTTGTAGAGTGACCTGCGTTTCCAGAGCCATGCGGTGCTAGCTCTGCAAGAGGCGGCAGAAGCATACCTAGTCGGTCTGTTTGAGGACACCAATCTATGTGCTATCCATGCCAAGCGTGTGACCATCATGTCCAAAGATATTCAACTGGCTAGGAGGATCCGTGGTGAAAGAATGTAATCGGCTCAACTCCAACATATTGCTTATTTTCCATGTATCTGCGACCGCAACAATGAATACCGAATTTGATGTGCCTTGAATGTTATATTACAAGACATAGTACGGTATAGTATAATATATATCGACTTATATATGCCAAAACTTCTTAGATGCAAAGTACGACGCATAGTTGTGATGTCGCATATTCCCACCAAGACATTCGACACACTTGATGGGTAGGCCAGCTACGCCGTGGTGGTGAACTCTTGCACCAATAAATAAGCAGAGCACTACGGTTATTCTTTCCCACACCTCGATACCTGTGATGCTACAAATGGCTTTATTTATTACAGAAATGAAGACAATAAAATTTACATCAAGCAAACAATTTAATATGCATCACTCTACGTATCAATTTAACATGCTATTTCTAGAATTGGTATGTCTTTGAAAAACTGAATGTAGGATCACCCTTCTAACATGATATAACATGATTTGCCTCTAGAAATATCAGATTCAACTTAAATTTGCCTCTCAACCAGTCATATTCAACTTAATAATTGAGATTGATTAATTAGCACCCGATCATTTTCCAAAACACTGTTAATCAATTTAATCCTCTACGACAGAAGCAAAAAATAGAGAAGTATATATGCACCCACACCTCATTCTCAGGACTTTGGATTGAAGTAATTCATAAGAAAACCGCTGGTAAAAATCAAGAGTCATTATATTCCTTATCTCTGGATTTAGAACATTATTATTTATTATGGATAAGTAAATATGTTTGATTTTCCCTAAAAAAGATACCGTGCACAAAAATGGTTTAAAGGCATCTCCAACGGCAACCCGCAAAATTCCTCCTATATCCGTCCAAGGAATGGGGGACCAGTCCGCGCAAACAGATGCGGGAGGCTGCCATCCAACCATAGCCGCGTACATTTTAACAACTGTTTGAAACAACCAGACGAAAGTCATTCAAACACGTCCATATTTTATATAAGCACGTACGGATTTCATATAAACATGACGGATTTCATACAAACATCACTGATTTCATTACATTTATATCAAAGCCGTGCTAGTCCGGCTCGGCAGGTATAATCTAAATGGTAGCTGGCGCCCGTTCCCCGTGTCCGGCTATGAACCCCAAGAACTGAAGCTTCGTCGTCCCTAGTTCTGCCTCGGTGCTCTCTAGCTGCTCCTCCGGAGGCCCGAGAAGTGAAGTTGTTTACCTCCACATCACCACTAAGAAACTAACAGGTCGCCGATGCTGAGCCCACCAAGCTTGGCGTCGACGGGAGGCGATGAGCGGTGGCCTTCCAGGGACACAAGCGGCGGCGACCTACATTGTAGTACTCTTCCTCGATGCCGGTGGTGCCCGCAGACGTGTTGGCTTCATGGTTGTCACGGCAGGGCGTGGACTCAATGATGTCCTACTCCTCGCCGTTGGTCTCACCGAACACATCCTCGCTCGCGTCGTCGCCCTCCTTGTAGGCGGCTGCCACATCCGGCACCCACTGGCGGAACCGCCAGTGGGCGAGGCGGATCTCGCAGACGAAGCGCTAGGACTCGAGTAGAGCCTCCCTTCTGCCAGGTTCGCGTCTGGCGTGGCCGCCCTGTCGATGGTGAGCTGCTCCTCCACTTGCACATGCTCCTGAAGGAGGTGGTTGCTGTAGACGATGTTGGCCTGCGCCTACCAGAACTGCTCCACCGGCAACATGTCCATGTACTACGCACGAGCCTCGCCGATGGTCATGGTGCAATGCACGGGCGAGGTTGGCACGGAGGAGGAGGAGGGTGGCGCCGGTTCGTTGGCGGCAACGTCCTCCATTGGGGCATCGTCATCCTTCGGTTGCCTACCGGCTAGCCAGCCGGCAGCAATCGCGACCATCTCCTTCTTTTTGTCTGAAGTTAGACCATCCCAGAGAGCTTTAGCGGGGGAGTAATCCATGGTGGGAGTGACGCCGAGAGGGATCAGAGGTGGATGACCACGACTATGGATGTGGCAGCAGTTTTTATAGCAATGGTGGGAGGCAGAGGGACATATGTGTGGCGCCGGAGGAGATGCCTCGGCAACCATATGCCATCAATGTGGGCGGAAGACGGACGGATGGGCAGCCGTCGTGTCGTTTGAACGCGCGACAGTCGCCTACACAGGTAAGGGCCGCAGGCGGCGCTCACTCTCGGCCAGCACACACTACTTCAATGGGGGCGTCGGTGAGCGGCCGCGTCCGCTCTGGCCATTTAATATCATGCGGGCGCTGATGCTCTGGAGCGGCGCCGCTGTCCAAAGACGCGCGGTAGGGGGGAGGGGTTTTGGGTGGGCCAAGACCATCACACTAGTAGATAAAGGGTCTTTAGCCCCGGTTCATTTGGGCCTTTTAGCCCCGGTTCCAGAACCGGGACAAGAGGGTCGGTACTAATGCTCTGACCCTTTAGTCCCGGTTCAATCCAGAACCGGGGCAGAAGGGTGTCCACATGGCCTGTGCACCGAGTCCAGGCAGGAGGGGCTTTAGTCCCGGTTGGTGGTACCAACCGGGACCAAAAGGCTTCCACGCGTCAGCATTTCTGTGGCTGTGGTTTCTGTTTTTTTTTTTGAAAGGGGAGGGGGGTTTTAGGTTTTGGTGGGTTAATTTAGGTGTTTCATATATTGTGTTAGCTAGCTAATTAATAGAGAGAAGTGTTCTCTCTTATGTCCGTGCTTGGTCGACGCTACATACTACACATACATATATAGAGAGGACTAGAGTCACGCTAGCTAGCTAGCTAGCTGCTAGCTACTAAGCAAACGAAGGAAACAGAAGATCGTATAATCAACATATATATATATATATATATATATATATATATATATATATATATATATATATATATATATATATATATATATATATATATATATATGCATACAGAGAGAAGTAATATCGACCACCTCTCCTTCTCCGAGAGATTGGTCGAACAACAAGTTCTCGTATATCTATCCGACACTACCGGGCACATATATACAATAATTATCTCTTACAAAAATAATCTCCTAACACATGGATGCATGGTCCACATAGTATTCTCCGTCTTCAGCGATCACGTGTTCAAGGAAGAATGCCGCCAATTCCTCTTGAATTGCTCGCAGTCGATCTGGTGTTAGGAGTTCATCCCGCATCCGAAACATCTAATTTGAAGTAGGGGTCAATACATGAAATGATGCTATAAATTTGTGAATATTATTGATTGCTTACGCACTTCAAATTGTTCATCAGTGTAGCCCCGCTCACTGGTCGTGTGGCGGATGGACTCGCAAATGTAGTATCCACAATAATCATTCCCGGGTTCCTGCCACAACCACTTTACAAGAAATAGAGGTCAATCAAACTGATAAGCAAGAATGCCAAATTGGTATTGATGAAACTAGCGCTTGAATCAATATATAGGAGATGCGCGCGCGGAACATGCTACTATATAATACTTACTTTCGGGTATCTAAATTGTAGCTTCTTCGGCAGTCCCGGAGCTTTTTTGGTGAATTTTTTCCAAGCCCTGCCAGACAAAGAAATCAATTAGTTGATATCAGAAATGAAGTTGCTGATATATATGCATGGTGGATAATATTGATCGATTTAACTTACCTGGCTAGCATTTGAGTCATGTCCACATACTCCTCGGGATCTTTACGTTTAGAGTCGAAGACAGTTACTACTCCCTTCTCAAGCTTAATCTCTAAGAGAATATAGTGGAAGCTGCGCACGAATGCATGAGATCATCAATTACATCACTATAACCTTGACTGATATATAAGGGAAACCAAATATGCACAAGACATTAACACTCACTTGAAGTTGTAAGGAAAGAGTATTATATCTTTGTTTTCATTTACCACCAACGATCGTAGCAAGTTGGTCTCGGTATCGTCGGGACGCAATTTAACCTCGGTTGCATCTATGAGGTATGTGTTAATAAACCCAATATCACCTACTTGTCTTTTCTTCAATTCGACGATCTTCAATCTGCATAATATAGTGAGGATAATTTTAAATACATGCAATGAAGATCAGCTATATAGATAAACTTAATGACAGAAGTAGTACTACTTACAGACAGTAGCAGGTGACCGTTGTTTTATCGAGGGCCAATTGATTGAAAAATTGATAGAACTCCTCAAATGGAACAGGCAACAGGTCAATTCCAACGAGGTCATGCTCCGGTTTAACTCTCAAATACAAGTTATTCCTCCCCCCAGACTCTCTGCAGATTTTCAAGTACCAATCATGCAATCTTCGCATATTCGTTGATAGAGATCTTTCATTTTTGACGAGAGGCTTCCCGTACTCGTATCTTTGTATCTGCACTTCCAAGAAATCATAGTGTACATGGTTGGACGCGTAATCTGCAAGATTGGTATAACCGGGCACCATCCTCGGATCATTAGCGACCATGTCGCTAGACACCTTGAGCGGGGGGCACGATTGGTTCGCTTGTTCGCCGAGCTCGGCAATTTGTTTCCCAGCTCGTCCTTCTGCTAACCTCTGATCACCTTTTGTACTTCCCGACCGCTTGGCATCTTGAAATGTCTTTTGAATCATGCGGTCATAGTTGCCCTTCGGCTTACTTTTCGCTGGTTGCTTCAGGGCAGCAAGAGTGCGCTTTGCTTTCACTGCATCTATCTTCTCCTCCGGAGGTGGATGTCTCTGTGCTTTCAACCCTTCAAAAAAGTCCTTCACTTTGCCTTCAGCGATCTTCGTGTTTTCCTCGTCGGACCTCTCGTACGGTAACTTCTCTAGAGGCGTGAGAGAAGGACCGAATCTGCATCGCTTCCCGCCTCTGGCTGTACTGGTAGACGTCGCCGGACCAGACGAAGCGGCTGTCTTTTTTACTTGCTTAGGCGCCGGAGCAGGAGCAGCCCGAACGGCGGCAGGTCTCTTCCGCCCTTGCTGATTAGGCGGAGAAGGAGGAGCAGGCTGGCTGCTCGGGCGCGCCGGCGGCGAAGGAGGCGGAGTGCCGCCACGCGCCGGAGAAGGAGCCGGAGTGCCCTGATGGTCACTCGCCGGAGGAGGAGGCGGTGGAGGAGGCGGAGTGCCCTGACTCGTCGGAGGAGGAGGAGGAGGCGGAGGCGTCCAGTTGAGAATGTTGATTAGATCCTTCCGCCATAGGCATGGAGTCTTCAGTGAAGAACCCAGCCGAGTCTCCCCTTCACCGGTAGGGTGGTCAAGCTGGAGCTCCTCAAATCCCTCCGTTATTTTGTCGACCATCACCCTAGCATATCCTTCTGGAATCGGCCGGCAGTGAAAAGTGTCGTCGGGTCCAGAAGGATAAACAGAGCCAGCAGCCGCCTTGACCTTCAGATTCATCCACTGTGCCATAAGGTGGCAATTTTGTGCCTGCGTGATATCATCCACAGGATTCCTGGCAGTAGCCGTCAAAGCAGGCTCTGGCTGAAGCAGCTTGGTGGAAGCCACGCTGCTTCTCCGCTGAGATGGCGGGGTAGCTTCGGGGGAAGCTTCGGCAATTCTTTTCTCCCGATTAGCTTCCCGTTCCTCTATCGCTTGTATTCTGGCCCGCAGCGCCTGAATTTCGGTCTGCTCCATTTTCTTCCTCCTGTCGTGGCATTTGTAGCCTCCTGCGTCCGGAAACCCAGCACGCCACGGAAGGGAGCCTGGCGTGCCTCGTGTCCGTCCAGGGTGCTCAGGATTCCCGAGGGCCATTGTCAGCTCGTCGTTCTCTCTGTCGGGGAAGAACGTCCCTTCATGCGCTGCTTTGATATACTACCGCATCTTCCTGAGTGGTGTTTCCAATTGCTTGTCCGTCCAAATGTACCACCCTGTTACAGGGTCCAAGGTTCCGCCAGCCCCGAAGAACCAAGTCCGGCAACGTTCTGGCCAGTGCATTGTCTCTGGTTCGATCCCTTTCTGAAGCAGATCATTCTCAGCCTTGGCCCACTTAGGCCGGGCTACGAGGTAGCCGCCCGACCCCGTGCGATGGTGATGCATCTTCTTCGCAGCATTTATCCGGTTTGTCTCCGACATCTTCTGACTCTTTTCCGACTTCTTATGGGCCACAAATGCGGGCCAGTCATCTTTGATCTTCTCATATATGCCCACGAATTCTGGAGTGGTTTTATCTCTGACAAACTTATTCAGTTTTTTCTTCCATGCCCTGAATTGGTCTGCCATCTTCGAAAGTGCAGCTGACTTGATTAACTCCTCTATAACTGGGTTCGCCGGATCAACCTCTCGCGGTAGGACGAAATTTGACTTCAGCTCAGTCCAAAGATCTTCTTTCTGCATATCAGTGACATAAGTCACCTGAGCGTCGTTTGCAGCCGGCTTTAACCATTGATGGCTGCTGATCGGGATCTTGTCCCTAACCAGAACCCCGCACTGATTAACAAATGCGTTCTTTGTGCGGATGGGTGCAATCGGCTCGCCGGAGCGCGAGATTTTTGAGATCTCAAACTTTTCATCCGGCCTCAACTTTTTCTTCGCTCCTCGTCTCTTTACCGAAGATTTGCTCGATCCGGAGGGCTAGAAAAGGAACAAAGACGAGAGTTAATGAATGAATCAATTAACTAGTCAGCACATGCTTAACTAACATATATACCTGCTGGCCGGACTCGGTTCGGTCACCGGAGCCAGCATCACGGTCTCCTTCTTGCACCGGCATTGGGTCACCGGAGCCGTCCTCACGGTCTACTTCTTCCATGTGCATTGGGTCACCGAATTCATCAATATCATAGCCTAGATCTTCCAGCCGCAGCTCTTGTTCGACCTGCTCATCGGTGTCGTTGAGATACGACCTGACGGCATTTTGTCCGTGTGCGATTATGTCCATCAACATCGCTTCTTGTGCTAGGTCTCGGGTGTTGTCGTCCATTGTTTCTACAAATATTTACAACATGCCAATTATTATTCAAACATGACAGATGGATATATTAATGGCAAACGTAGAACTAGCTTCAACCCTCGACTGCTCGGCGATCCACAAACCCTAGACCCCCTCATGTCACATTTTGTCTAGCTAGTGTCAAAGGATTCAACAAAACCAATACTTCATCATTAGGCAAAAGTAACAGTAGAATGATGGTACGAAGCTCTCCAAAGTTGTTTTGGAACGGAGTCCCAGATAAGATAATCCGTAACAAAAGACGGATTATCCTATCAGGAACTCCGTTCCAGAACATCTTTGCATAACTTCGTACCAACATGCCCCGGTTACTTCTGGCAAATGATGAAGTCATGGAATTTTTCAATACTTTGACACTAGCTAGGCAACCTCTCTCGACCCCTCGACCCCCGACTGCTCGGCGATCCACAAACCCTAGACCCCCTCATGTCACATTTTGTCTAGCTATAGTGTCAAAGGATTCAACAAAACCAATACTTCATCATTAGGCGAAAGTAACAGTAGCATGATGGTACGAAGCTCTCCAAAGTTATTTTGGAACGGAGTCCCCGATAGGATAATTCGTAACAAAAGACGGATTATTCTATCAGGAACTCCGTTTCAAAATATCTTTGCATAACTTTGTACCAAAATGCCCCGGTTACTTCTGGCTAATGATGAAGTCATGGAATTCTTCAATACTTTGACACTAGCTAGGCAACCTCTCTCGACCCCTCGACCCCCGACTGCTCGGCGATCCACAACCCATATTGAAGAAGGATGGTGGGAACACAAGCTCGAAACTGACAAGACATTGCGTCACATCACTCCTTAGCCTTGGTACGATTTCTGGATCGATCACCTTCTGAGAGATTGCATTGAGGAATGCACATAGTTTCACAATGGCTAATCGGACGTTTTCCGGTAGAAGCCCCCTCAATGCAACCGGAAGCAGTTGCGTCATAATCACATGGCAGTCATGAGACTTTAGGTTCTGGAACTTTTTCTCTGCCATATTTATTATTCCCTTTATATTCGACGAGAAGCCAGTCGGGACCTTCATACTGAGAAGGCATTCAAAGAAGATTTCTTTCTCTTCTTTCGTAAGAGCATAGCTGGCAGGACCTTCATACTGCTTCGGAGGGATGCCGTCTTTTTCGTGCAAACGTTGCAGGTCCTCCCGTGCCTCAGCTGTATCTTTTGTCTTTCCATACACGCCCAAGAAGCCTAGCAGGTTCACGCAAAGGTTCTTCGTCACGTGCATCACGTCGATTGAAGAGCGGACCTCTAGGTCTTTCCAGTAGGGTAGGTCCCAAAATATAGATTTCTTCTTCCAGATGGGTGCGTGTCCCTCATCGTCATTCGGAACAGCTAGTGCGCCGGGGCCCTTTCCGAAGATTACATGTAAATCATTGACCATAGCAAGTACGTGATCACCGGTACGCATGGCGGGCTTCTTCCGGTGATCTGCCTCGCCTTTGAAATGCTTGCCTTTCTTTCGACATTGATGGTTGGTCGGAAGAAATCGACGATGGCCCAGGTACACATTCTTCCTGCACTTGTCCAGGTATATACTTTCAGTGTCATCTAAACAGTGCGTGCATGCGTGGTATCCTTTGTTTGTCTGTCCTGAAAGGTTATTGAGAGCGGGCCAATCGTTGATGGTCACGAACAGCAACGCCTTTAGGTCAAATTCCTCCTGTTTGTGCTCATCCCACGCACGTACACCGTTTCCATTCCACAGTTGTAAAAGTTCTTCAACTAATGGCCTTAGGTACACATCAATGTCGTTGCCGGGTTGCTAAGGGCCTTGGATGAGAACTGGCATCATAATGAACTTCCGCTTCATGCACATCCAAGGAGGAAGGTTATACATACATAGAGTCACGGGCCAGGTGCTGTGATTGCTGCTCTGCTCCCCGAAAGGATTAATGCCATCCGCGCTTAGAGCAAACCATACGTTCCTTGCGTCCTTTGCAAACTCCTCACAGTACTTTCTCTCGATTTTTCTCCATTGCGACCCGTCAGCGGGTGCTCTCAACTTCCCGTCTTTCTTACGGTCCTCACTGTGCCATCGCATCAACTTGGCATGCTCTCTGTTTCTAAACAAACGTTTCAACCGTGGTATTATAGGAGCATACCACATCACCTTCGCAGGAACCCTCTTCCTGGCGGGCTCGCCATCAACATCACCAGGGTCATCTCGTCTGATCTTATACCGCAATGCACCGCATACCGGGCATGCGTTCAGATCGTTGTATGCACCGCGGTAGAGGATGCAGTCATTAGGGCATGCATGTATCTTCTGCACCTCCAATCCTAGAGGGCATACGACCTTCTTTGCTGTGTATGTACTGTCGGGCAATTCGTTATCCTTCGGAAGCTTCTTCTTCAATATTTTCAGTAGCTTCTCAAATCCTTTGTCAGCCACAGCATTCTCTGCCTTCCACTGCAGCAATTCCAGTACGGTACCGAGCTTTGTGTTGCCATCTTCGTAATTGGGGTACAACCCTTTTTTGTGATCCTCTAACATGCGATCGAACTTCAGCTTCTCCTTTTGACTTTCGCATTGTGTCCTTGCATCGACAATGACCCGGCGAAGATCATCATTTGGTTCCTCTTGATCTTCAGCAGCTTCACCCGTTGCAGCATCATTGGGCACATCGTCTGTTTCCTCTTGATCTTCACCAGCTCCCCCCATTGCAGCATCACCGTATTCAGGGGGCACATAGTTGTCATCGTACTCTTCTTCTTCGCCGTCTTCCATCATAACCCCTATTTCTCCGTGCCTCGTCCAAACATTATAGTGTGGCATGAAACCCTTGTAAAGCAGGTGGGAGTGAAGGATTTTTCGGTTAGAGTAAGACATCGTATTCACACATTTAGTGCATGGACAACACATAAAACCATTCTGCTTGTTCGCCTCTGCCGCATTTAGAAACTCACGCACGCCCTTAATGTACTCGGAGGTGTGTCTGTCACCGTACATCCATTGGCGGTTCATCTGCGTGCATTTATATATAATTAAGTGTGTCAAAAACCATTACAGAACATCATAAATAGATAATTAAGTGACCAAATGGATAAAAGTTCATCATCACATTAAAACCAAAGTACATACATATATAGTTCTCATCTAACAACATATAGCTCTCCATACACATCGAAACTATGTAAAACATTTCAACGCGAAAACAAATGCTATCATAATTGCAACCAAGGTAACAATTGATCCAACGGCATAATGATACCAAGCCTCGGTATTAATGGCATATTTTCTAATCTTTTTAATCTTCAACCGCATTGCATCCATCTTGATCTTGTGATCATCGACGACATCCGCAACATGCAACTCCAATATCATCTTCTCGTCCACAATTTTTTTTATTTTTTCCTTCAAGAATTTGTTTTCTTCTTCAACTAAATTTAACCTCTCGACAATAGGGTCCATCTTGATCTTGTGATCATCGATAACTTCCGCAACATGCAACTCCAATTCCATCTTCTCCTCCTCCATTTTTTCCAATTTTTTCTTTAACGAAATGTTTTCCTCTTCAACTAAATTTAACCTCTCCACAAGAGGGTCGGTTGGAATTTCCGGTTCAACTACCTCCTAGACATAATAAAACATCTATGCATGTCAGGTTGGTCGGCATAACTATCATAAGCACTAAAACAAATAGTTATAAATTAAAGATAATATACCACATCTGAATCGTAGACCGGACGAGGGCCCACGTGGGCGGATATCAAAACCATCTCACTATATAATAACAAGCAATAATAAACGTAAGAAAATTAGACAAACATCTATCTAAAGCAATAATAAAAGTAAGAAAAGCATGGACATAACAAGAGGCTCACCACGGTGGTGGCGGTGACGAGATCGGCGGGGGCGATCGACGGCGGCGAAGACGGGGACGGGACGTGACGGACCGCTAAACCTAGACAAATCTCGGAGAAAATAAAGCTTCGAGAGGAGAAAAGCTTAACTAGTGTGGCTCGGGCATTCCACCGAACACGTTGTGTGCATAGGAGGTGAGCTAGAGCACCACTAACCCCTCTCCTCCTCGGCCAGAAAAAAAAACAGAGCAGTGAGCTCTGCTCTTGAGTGAGGGGTTATATATAGGCACCTCATTGGTCCCGGTTGGTGCTATGAACCGGGGCTAAAGGGTTGCCTTTGGTCCCGGTTCATATCACTAACCGGGACCAATGGTGGTGGGCCAGGACCAAGAGCCATTGGTCCCGGTTTGTCGCTCCAACCGGGACCAAAAGGTCCAAACGAACCGGGACCAATGGCCCACGTGGCCCGGCCGCCCCCCTGGGCTAACGAACCGGGTCCAGTACCCCCATTGGTCCCGGTTCTAGATTGAACCGGGGCTAATGGGCTGGACCAATGCTCTGTTTTCTACTAGTGATGGGTCGGGATGGGTTTTGGGTGGGTGGGGGTGTCGGAGTTCTATGTGTCTTATGTTCAGACTCCCGCAAAGCCCACCAGTTTGTCTCGGGTTTGCCGAAAAAGTGCATCCATACCGCTCGACGGACTGATACAGGACTGTATTGGATAGCTAAACATTGTCCGGACCACACAGTCCGAATAGTTGTGGGTGGTTTGATGGTCCACTTTGTAGATGCCCTAACGCGAAATCGTGCACCACCGAGGGCAGAGCACCGCCACAAGACCGCCCTAACAGAAACAAAGTACAAATTAAGTGATGGGAAAGAAACTTACATGACCGTATGTTCACCGAAACAGTCGTGGAAGCAAGACCTAGAAACCATTTCCGCTCGTCACTTCACCGGTGATCTCAAACTCTCAATGTGATTTTTATTCACTAGTAGAAAACAGGGCATTGGTCCAGCCCATTAGCCCCGGTTCAATCTAGAACCGGGACCAATGGGGGTACTGGACCCGGTTCGTTAGCCCAGGGGGCCGGCCGGGCCACGTGGGCCATTGGTCCCGGTTCGTTTGGACCTTTTGGTCCCGGTTGGAGCGACAAACCGGGACCAATGATGCTGCAACGGGTGAAGCTGCTGAAGATCAAGAGGAACCAAATGATGATCTTCGCCGGGTCATTGTCGATGCAAGGACACAATGCGAAAGTCAAAAGGAGAAGCTGAAGTTCGATCGCATGTTAGAGGATCACAAAAAAGGGTTGTACCCCAATTGCGAAGATGGCAACACAAAGCTCGGTACCGTACTGGAATTGCTGCAGTGGAAGGCAGAGAATGCTGTGGCTGACAAAGGATTTGAGAAGCTACTGAAAATATTGAAGAAGAAGCTTCCGAAGGATAACGAATTGCCCGACAGTACATACGCAGCAAAGAAGGTCGTATGCCCTCTAGGATTGGAGGTGCAGAAGATACATGCATGCCCTAATGACTGCATCCTCTACCGCGGTGCATACAACGATCTGAACGCATGCCCGGTATGCGGTGCATTGCGGTATAAGATCAGACGAGATGACCCTGGTGATGTTGATGGCGAGCCCGCCAGGAAGAGGGTTCCTGCGATGGTGATGTGGTATGCTCCTATAATACCACGGTTGAAACGTTTGTTTAGAAACAGAGAGCATGCCAAGTTGATGCGATGGCACAGTGAGGACCGTAAGAAAGACGGGAAATTGAGAGCACCCGCTGACGGGTCGCAATGGAGAAAAATCGAGAGAAAGTACTGGGAGGAGTTTGCAAAGGACGCAAGGAACGTATGGTTTGCTTTAAGCGCGGATGGCATTAATCCTTTCGGGGAGCAGAGCAGCAATCACAGCACCTGGCCCGTGACTCTATGTATGTATAACCTTCCTCCTTGGATGTGCATGAAGCGGAAGTTCATTATGATGCCAGTTCTCATCCAAGGCCCTAAGCAACCCGGCAACGACATTGATGTCTACCTAAGGCCATTAGTTGAAGAACTTTTACAGCTGTGGAATGGAAACGGTGTACGTGCGTGGGATGAGAACAAACAGGAGGAATTTGACCTAAAGGCGTTGCTGTTCGTGACCATCAACGATTGGCCCGCTCTCCGTAACCTTTCAGGACAGACAAACAAAGGATACCACGCATGCACGCACTGTTTAGATGACACTGAAAGTATATACCTGGACAAGTGCAGGAAGAATGTGTACCTGGGCCATCATCGATTTCTTCTGACCAACCATCAATGTCGAAAGAAAGGCAAGCATTTCAAAGGCGAGGCAGATCACCGGAAGAAGCCCGCCATGCGTACCGGTGATCACGTACTTGCTATGGTCAATGATTTACACGTAATCTTTGGAAAGGGCCCCGGCGCACTAGCTGTTCCGAATGACGATGAGGGACACGCACCCATGTGGAAGAAGAAATCTATATTTTGGGACCTACCCTACTGGAAAGACCTAGAGGTCCGCTCTTCAATCGACGTGATGCACGTGACGAAGAACCTTTGCGTGAACCCGCTAGGCTTCTTGGGCGTGTATGGAAAGACAAAAGATACAGCTGAGGCACGGGAGGACCTGCAACGTTTGCACGAAAAAGACGGCATCCCTCCGAAGCAGTATGAAGGTCCTGCCAGCTATGCTCTTACGAAAGAAGAGAAAGAAATCTTCTTTGAATGCCTTCTCAGTATGAAGGTCCCGACTGGCTTCTCGTCGAATATAAAGGGAATAATAAATATGGCAGAGAAAAAGTTCCAGAACCTAAAGTCTCATGACTGCCATGTGATTATGACGCAACTGCTTCCGGTTGCATTGAGGGGGCTTCTACCGGAAAACGTCCGATTAGCCATTGTGAAACTATGTGCATTCCTCAATGCAATCTCTCAGAAGGTGATCGATCCAGAAATCGTACCAAGGCTAAGGAGTGATGTGACGCAATGTCTTGTCAGTTTCGAGCTTGTGTTCCCACCATC
>LR738716.1:17235603-17287753 GCA_902687465.1 Secale cereale
TGCTCCAGCTGCCAACAGACAAGCAATGTTACAGAAACCAATTGAGGCATTTCACTAAGTAAAGCTACAAAACCATTTAGTAAAATCAACGGGAACTATCCAATCACATGACTGAATCAATGAAACATAACAACAGCTGCAGAAATCACTCCAGATCTTTTCACAAACCAAAGGTAGCATTTTAGGTACTAACTAAACCTGGGCCATATATTACCATTTAGTCAAATAACCGAATCAAAGAAACTTGATAGGAAGAGAAGGAACGGGGGTGTTTTAGAACCATGGCTACACATACATGGTATACATCTGAAAAAGGAAAAATGAACAGCCTGCATACAAACTTGAAGGGAACAGAATAAAATAACCTGATGTATGAACCTTAATATGATGAATTAATAGCTTATGAATAGGAAGAACTTGGAAACAAGGATGAAATTAAATCTGGAAAGGAAACAAGAATAAAATCAAATCTGAAAGAAATAGTTGCATCATCGTTGGTACTGATCAATCAAAAATCCATTGTCACTGGGAGTGGCGAGACCCGTCATCCACGTCGGTGCTTGGACATTCCCATCCACGAGATGATGTAGGCAAGGATGGGAACGGTTGGAGGAAAGTGAGAATCAAGGAAAAGGGAAGGGGAGGAGAATCCATACCTGGGTCCTCTGACCGCTGTAACTCATGGTCGAAGGTGAAGAGGCGGCTGCGCACCGGAGGATGGGGATTTTTTGGGGGCCTCCTCGTCCAGCCGTGGTCATCAAGGTCGAGCTCCTCCTCCGGCGACGATCGATACCGACAAAACAGGCAATGAGAAGTGATTTACCTGGGCTCTGTATCCATAGATGACCCGGTGCGCCAAATGGCGCAGAAACCCATTTGAAACCATGTTCGTGTTGAGAAATATTTGCCTTTTTTAGTAACTTTATGTTTGATCAAGGATAGAGACAATGTCAAACCCGAAGTGTTTTGAACGTGTATTTGGACAATGTGCCATTTAGCTCTATGTTACCCAAGTAAGGTGCAAGGTCCAAATTCAAGCATCAAGGGTAATGATTCTAAACCTTTTGTAACAGAAACCTTTGCATTTCTTAGTAACTTCCGAGTTTTTTAGTAACTTCGAGTTTTAGCAAGCACTGAGGGTAATAATTCTAAACCTTTTACATGAAAAATTAAGGAGTACCTATGTTCAAACTATATACTTTAGCATGTGAAACTAATTCAAACTGTGCAAGTTGAAATATTTAGAAACCGATCATAAAATTGCCGGCTCCACTCTACTGCAACGCGAGGGCCGGCTTGCTGCACCTTCCCCACATTATTGGCCAGAAGGTACTTTAAAATTTTCAGTTGTCTACATTAGTATTTCTTAGACACCATATAGGAGATGAGAGAATAGTAAAAAAAATGTTAAATGAAAACTATGTACCTTACCTATCTAATGCTTATGAAAACCGCAATCTTGAAAGAGGAAAACAACATTAGAAATCTTAATGTTTCTGGTCCTGAATAGTGTATTCGTCTAAATATGTAGTTGATCACCCGGTGCAAAGTAAAAAACTTCTCATGATATACCGCTGGGAACCTAAAAGCAAGTGATCACACATACGGCGAGCAGCAGCCCATAGTGATGGCCGGCTCCATTCGACCATGACGCGAGCAACGCCGGAGCTCCGGCCTGGCTGCTCCTTCTCCATGCCCGTCCTACTCCCCTGCTTCTCCACACCAAGCATGCACCAGACAGGCTCTCTAATGGCGACGACCTGCGCCCGATCCAGAATCCTTGCTGCACAAGGAAATAGATGACCCGAAGCAGTCCAATAATTAGTAGTATCAGAGATCTCATACGTAGCGCATTCAGAAATATAACGGTTTACATTCTGGTCAATGGCAGCATGAAGTCCAAAAGCATCAAGTGAAGCAAGAAGAAAGGTTTAAAGATAGTTCAAGGTAAAGAAAATCCTTACGGATATTTACAACAATTTATTTAGGTTGCTTTCATAAAGCATAGTGCGACACCATCCAGTTAACAACATGAAGTGGATGGCCGTCTCAATTCCTTGCTTCACGCGATGAGCAAATCTGTATAAAAATACACAATGCTAGTTACTGCATGGACACAATGTGTTGGAAAGTTGACCGAAAACGGTAATTATATTACTTTATCATAGGTTATGAGAGTAATCAATGCATATTCCATCGGTACCAAAGATTAGCTAAAATAACTATTTTCTAAGAAACAAATGAACAATCTATCTGGTGTAGATATATACTATAGATGCATTGTTTTCAGCAAACCAATTAGCTTTACACTTAGAACCCAGCTCAGAATAAAAAGGGGGACTTATAATGAGAAAGGAGGGAATTTTATAAGCATTTTAATCTCTACATCATAGACTCTTTGTGAATCTGGACCATTATTTGTCGGGGGAAACTGTCCGCCACGAACACCTATGGGACCGGAGCCCCTTGTCTGTGCGGTACGAGGGCGGAGGGAGCACAAAGAGCAGATCGTAGCGAGCGCGCGGGCAGTTTTACCCAGGTTCGGGCCGCGGTAGACGCGTAAAACCCTACTCCTGCTTGGTTGTATATTAAGTTGGAGAGCTCGGGAGCTTGAAGAAGCAGCTACATCGAGCGTGAGAGTGATCTAGGTTCCGAACCCCCTCCACGTTGTGCACGGGCCTCCTTTTATAGTGCAAGGGGTCACCGACAGGTGTCAACGTAGGAGAAAGGGGTAAAAACGTAAAAGAGGTGGTAGTTGTAATAGTGCGGGAACAGTGGAGCTACAGTACAGAACAGTGGTCTGTACCTACTTTAACAGTGGGGGACAAGGGCATTCAATGCCCGTCGCCGTCGACCCCAAAAGCTCCCGCCCTTGCGTCTCCGTCCGCCACGGCGATGGATCCACCACCGTGGAGTGCCACCGTGTCCCCCTAGGCTGCACAGCCATCCGCCACGCATCCCTGGACAGGCCCCAGGGCGACGCGTGGGCCGATGAGCTGGAGCGCGGGCACACAGCGCAGCCTTCCCGACAAGCACCTTGCCGGGGCCTTGATCTTGCCGGGCCCGGGAGCTTGCCGCTCCCCGGGCCCTTGCCGGGGCGCATATAGCGCCGAGGCGTTGTCTTCTAGTCTTCCTGGCGGGCCCCTCTTGCCAGGGCCTTGTGCTAGTGAGGTAGTCTTGAGCCTGGTACGGCCTTCCCGGCAAGCTCCTCTTGCCGGGGTCTCGATCTTCTTTCTTGTATACTTTGTTTTTGAATGGTTTAATAAGGAGCAGGAAGGTCTCCAGCGAGCACGCGGTAAACCTTGCCGCGGGAAGCTGCGACTGCCCATGCACAAGTTGGGGTACTGAGGTACCCCTACCTTAGTACACCGACAGGAGCCCCCGGGCCTGGGCCACACACGGTGCCGAGCGCTGTTGGGCCAGGCCCAAAACAGTGCACGGGCACCCGCGGCCCGCGACGCGCCGAATCCACTTCCGTATCCGCCGCACCCCACCGTAACGGCACGCGTCGATCGCGGCGTCGTGGGATGGGACGTGCCCACGATCTCTTAATGGAAAGGGCGAAACGCCCCCCACTCCCCCATAAAAGCAGAGGAAGCGGGCGTGGTTCCCCTCCTTGCGCTTTCATTGCATCGTCTCCTTTCTCCAGAGATCTCTCTTGCGCTCTGCCTCCAGACCTCCGCCGCTGCCGAGCTCTTCGTCCCCCTCCTTCCGCCGCGTCCGCCATGGCCCCAAAGACCGACAAGGCGAAGGCGGAGAAATCCAAGAGGGAGAAGTCGGAGCAAGCGGCGAAGCTCGCCGCGTACCGGAAGCAGCACCTCGTCTTTCCGCCGAAGCTTGGCGTGCGGGAGCTCTGGAACAAGTACTACTTGTTCTGGGCCAAGGAAACCAAGGCGCACCCCCGCACCCTAGCATATCCGGCCGCCGCCAAGGACAGCTATCCCGGCGGGTATTACTTCTTTGCTGCCTTCTTTCATTGTGGTCTCTGCCCACCTTTCTCAAACTTCTTCTGCGACATTATGAACACATACGGCTTCCATCTGCTTGACTTCACCCCCAACGCCATCCTCACCATGGCGGTTTTCGCACACATGTGCGAAAACTTCATAGGAGTACACCCAAACGTAGCGCTTTTTAGGCACTTCTTCACTCCTAGAGCCGAGGCCGATGCCCCCCTCTCCGGAGGAATTTCTTGGGTTTTCCGTCTGAATAAGAAGGGATCCTACTTGCCGGGGGAGCTCCGCGGCAAGTGGGAGGAGTGGCGCGCGGAGTGGTGCTGGATCGTCGAAGATGCGCCGCAGCCCTTCACCGCGCCGCGCACAACTCCCATCGTGCGCGGCAGGGATTGGAGCGAGCTGGACTCGGACGATATCAAGCTCGACATCGCCCTCGTCCGGATTCTTCGTCTTCGGATGGCCAAGCTGTCAGTTGCAGAGGTGGGCGCGGATTTCCTCCGCCGGCGCATCGCCCCTCTCCAAGACCGGAAGAGGCCGGCCTGGGAGTACGGCGGCCCGGCAGACATAATGAGGCTGCGCCCCGGGCTCAACTTCAACTTCACCACGCTGGAGCTGAAGGGGATGGTCCGGGAACTCTTCAAGTACGACCCGGCACACCCTGAGTGGTTCAGGCCTCCCCGGGAAGTGGTGCCGCTCTGCAACAACATCGTTCGGGACCGTATCCTCGCCATGATGCCCATGTGTGACTCGCACGGCGTGGACCGCACGTGGATCGCGCCCAGGCCCATTGACGTCCTCAACTTCTACGACAACCTCGCGGAGGTGGCGAAGAACAAGAACGACCTCAAGGAGCATACGCGGGACACCACCGACCAGGAGATCGCCTACATGGCTTCTCGGGCTGAAGAGGCCGCCGCAGCCGCGGCGGCAGGAATTTTTGGATACACGCCTGAAGAGGCGAAGGTTGCGGATGCGACCAGCCAGGCTGAGGAGGCGGAGATCCGCAGATTGCTGCAGCTCCCTCCCGACGCGCTCGCCGGAGTCCCCTCTCTGAGGCACTCCGGAATCCACGGAATCGTGGCCGAGGCCGCGGCAATGGAAGGTGCCGCCGGAGGGAGCAGAGGCGCCGCGAGGGGCGGAGGCGCCAAGGGAAAGGGGGCCGCAGCGCAGGACGCTGGGCCCAGTGAGCCGGCCGGGGAAGAGGAGGAGGAGGAGGAGGCCGAGGACTCTGGCGGATCCACGGAGCTCTACGCCGACGACCTCTCCTCGTCGGAGAGCTCCCCGCCCCCGGCAAGCCCAAGGCAGTCCCCACCGAAGCGTCTCCGCAAGACGGCGACGGGGGAGAGGGCGCAGGCGCCCCGGCAACAGCCAGCTCGCCGGGCAGCTCCCCGGGGGAGCCAAGCCGCGCCAAGGCCGACAGGCGCACCAGCCGCAGCGGAGGCGGCCCGCGCGCGGACCACGACGGAGGCGCCTCGCAGGCCGGCGCCGAGCCGGCAAGGGTCTTCTCGGAGCGGAGCAGCGGCTCCGCCCGCTCCTCGGGCGCCGGCTACCACAGGGGCTGGGTCTTCGCAGCCCCCAGCCCCGGTGAACACCAAGCGCGCGAGGGAGTCTTCATCTTCCGCTCCTCGCGCCGACGCGCCCACGGTGGAGTACGACTTCTCCGCCCTGAGCGAGGACGACGAGGAGGACCAGGAGTAAGGATCCAGGACCTTACACCTTCTCGCTTTTTGTTTTGTTTTTGTTGATGCTGACTCTGTTCATTGCTCTGATTTCAGGACCTTGACTCAGCGCGCGGCGAAGAAGGCCAAGGCGCCCGCGGTCGAGGTCGCGGAAGACTCAGCAGCTGCGGCAACAGGAGGCGTGCCGGAGCCGAGCCTGCCGGACCCGAGCGCTGCTCCGGGGAGCAGCCCCCGGCGCAGCCCCCAGCGCAGCCCCCAGCGTAAGTCTGGGGTTTACTCTTTCGCTTATCGGGGTACGCCTGAGGGTTGGTCTTGTCTTCATATCTTAATGTTTCTTGTCTTGATTCGTGCATAGGTGGAGCCACAGCGGGAAGAGCGCCCGGAGACCGTTGTCGAGGAGCCACAGGCCCCGCCGTCCCCGCCAAGGCAGAACTCTCCGGCGAGGGAGAGTGCTCCGCCAAGGGTGGGTACTCCGCCAAGGCAGAGTACCCCGCCAAGGGCGAGCAGCCCGGCGAGGGCGGCCACTCCGCCAAGGCCGAGCTCCCCGGCGAGGGAGCCCGCCGCTGAGGACGTCCGCCAAGGTATGTTCTGTAGCTTGTCTTCTTGGCCTTGCCTCTTTTTGGATATTTGCTTGAATCTTGAACTTCTTTTTCTTCTTCTTCTTTTTAGATCTTCCTCCTCCTGAGCCCATGGAGACGGAGGTTATCAACCTTGAGGAGGAGGGCGCGCAGGGCGGCGGTGGTGACGTCCCTGCCACCGAGGAGATGGCTGAGGCCGCCGAGCCGGCCGCGCAGGAGACTGCTCCGGCTGCGGACGCAGCGGCCGGGGAGGGGGACGGCGGCCGCACCGCCGACCGGGAGGCGGCGGGAGCATCGGATGCTGCACCGGCCGCCGACCCCTCCGCCAGCAAGGAGCAGGGGTACTACCTTGAGGCCCCCAACGGCGTCTTCATCCAGATGCCTTGGGGGTCTTCATCGCGAGCTCCCGCGGAGGGCGAGGCGTTCGACGGAGAAGTCCTCGCCTCCGCAGGTCTGAAGATCGTCGAGGCGCCCGGCGGGAGCGATGGGCCCGAGGAGGAGAAGCTGCTCCACCAGCTCCTGGCCCTTTACCGGGCCAGGCAGGCGAAGCTCGCCTCCCGGGAAGCCCTTGCCGCCAAGGCCGCCGCGGAGATGGAGAAGCGCGCGGCGGAGCTCAGCGCCGCCAACCAGGCGGCCCTCCGCGAGGTGGCGGAGGAGCGCGAGCGTCTCGCCGGCGAGTACCAGGAGTGGGTGCTCGAGAAGGCTGAAGCTGAGGAACAACAGCGGCTCGCCGGGGTGGAGATGTCCCGGCGAGAGGGAGAGCTCGCGCAGCGGAAGGTCGAGCTCGACTCCCATGAGGAGGACCTTGCCGCTCGCGAGGCGGCCCTTGGCGGAGAATTGAAGGAGGCGAAAGCCGCCGCGGTTGCCGCGGAAGACGCCAAGAAGGAGCTCGCCGCCAAGGTTGTACAGCTAGAGAAGGCGCTGAAGGTGAGCGCGGAGAAGGTTGCCGCGCTCATCACAGAGCGCGAGAAGGACGCCCACACAAATTCTGAGCTCCAGGTGAGCCTCTCCAAGAGGGGCGACGAGTTGAAGGCCGCCAAGGACTCCATCGAGGACTTGGATCTGAAGGTCACCACTCTGAAGGATTCGCTCGACGCTGCCCGGGCTCAGGAGAACAAGCTGAAGGAGGAGCTCCGCAAGGAGCGGACCTTGGTGGACAGCGTCAACAAAGCATCCGAGCTCTTCCGCCAGACCATTGAGGTATGGACCGAAGACTTGGTTTCTTCTGCGTCCAACATTGACCAGGAGCTGCTGGCGCTGAAGGTTGAACATCTCATCTACTCGCCGGAACCGGACCTCCCGCATAGCGCCAAGCTCAGCCTCTTCTTCAGAGGGATCGCGCCGGCCCTTGCAGGTCTCCGGAACCGAATCCCCGCGCAGCTGGCCGAGGAGTCGCGCCTGCTCTGCGCGGGAACTCTGGAGCGGGTGCTGACGAAGATCGTGTACCGCAACCCGGGGATCAATCTCACCAACGTTCTTCGCAGCCTGCCGGCTGATGCGGACACGGAGGCCCTGAAGGAGCAAGTCGCCCATATCATCGCCAAGGTGGCTAAACTCGGCAGGAAGGAGGGCGATCGCGTAGATTAGGGCTCCGTTATCTTTATCTCTTTTTTGCTGCACATTATGTCATGAACTCATTAGTCCATCGCGACAAGTTATCCTTTGTAAGATATTTATCTTATTTTGATCAATCAGTGCAATGTTATCTTCCTTGTCTCAATCTTTGACTTTGTATGCTTTTCACCCTACGCTCCCGGGGAGCTTGCCGGCAAGGGGCCTTTGCCGCGAGCGCTGAGTGCTGGACTCTGAGCAGCCTGCTGGCCAAGGTCTTCGCCGGCAAGCAACCTTGCCGCAGCTAGTCGCAACGCACTTAGCTTGCTGAGCGTACTCGGAAACGAAGCAAGGGCGCGACACTTGTTGCAGCTCACTTAAATCGTTGAGCGAACTCGGAAACAAGATAAGGGTGCGGCAAGCTACGGGTAGGTTCCTCCGCGCACAGGTTTTCCATACAAAGTGTGACTGTTCAAGGAAGACAACTAAAATTTAAAATTTGAACTGGTCAAATTCTAACAACTTATCTTTCATAAATTGCTTGCTTATATTGCTTGCTTTCCGGTAAGGCTTCTCTTTCTTGAACAGCACTTGGTTCCTCCTTCACCTCCTTCCCCCCCCCGGCAAACTTGTGCGCGAGGAACGTTCCTTCTGTTTAAGAGGAAAGAAAAGGGAGAGGGGAACAAGCATATGGCCTTTCGGCGTGCTAGTGCTTACCGTATATCTGAGTGTCGCACCAAATGCCAAACAGAACATGCAAATAGCAAAGAGAAGCATGCAAAAGGCAATCGGTGCGAAAAACACAAAAACTTTACTGATGCACGGGGTCTGCGCCCGGCTTTGTACAAAGGGTTACATGCAACAGCGGCAAGGCTTGTACAAAAGGTGGTTGCCGGAGCGGATCACGGCAACCGCGCCTTATGGGTGAAACTTGCGAAGATGCTCTATGTTCCAGGAGTTGCTCACCGGTAAGCCTTCTTCGGTCTCGAGGCGGACAGCGCCGGGCCTCGTGACTTGCCTCACCCGATAAGGGCCTTCCCACTTCGGCGTCAACTTGTTGGAATTCTTGGCGGACTGAACACGCCGAAGAACAAGGTCGCCTTCCTCGAGACTCCTGGCCTTGACTTTGCGGCTATGGTAGCGGCGCAAAGCTTGCTGGTATCGAGCAGCTCGTACAGCAGCCTGGAGACGTCCCTCCTCGAGGAGCAATGCGTCATCTTGCCGCAGTTGCTCTTGCTCGAGCTCATCATAAGCGAGCACTCGAGGAGATCCGTATACGAGTTCCGTGGGGAGAACTGCCTCTGCTCCATAGACTAGAGCAAAGGGTGTCTGTCCGGTGGCTCGACTTGGTGTCGTTCTGATTGACCAAAGAGCCGCCGGTAGCTCCTCTATCCAATTTCTTCCACACTTGCGCAGCCTGTCAAAGGTCCTTGTCTTGAGTCCGCGCAGCACTTCAGCATTCGCCCTCTCCGCTTGACCGTTGCTCCTCGGGTGAGCAACAGAAGCGAAACAGACCTTGGCGCCAAGGTCTTGGACGTACTGCATGAAGGTGCGACTAGTGAATTGCGTACCGTTGTCGGTGATGATCCTGTTAGGGATCCCGAAGCGGCAAACAATCGACCTGAAGAACCTGACTGCTGACTGTGCTGTCACCTTTCTCACCGGCTCCACTTCTGGCCACTTTGTGAACTTGTCGATTGCAACGTACAAGTACTCAAAGCCCCCGACAGCACGAGGGAAAGGGCCGAGGATATCGAGCCCCCAGACCGAGAAGGGCCATGACAAAGGGATTGTTTGGAGAGCTTGAGCTGGCTGATGAATCTGCTTCGCATGGAACTGGCACGCTTCACACTTGGTTACTAGTGCAGTTGCATCTTGGAGGGCTTCTTGCCAAAAGAACCCTTGCCGGAAAGCTTTCCCGGCAAGCGCCCTTGCGCCAATGTGGTGGCCGCATATGCCTCCGTGTATTTCCGCCAACAGCTTCTGTCCATCTTCCCTGGAGATGCATTTCAACCTGACACCATTGAGTCGTCTTCTGTACAGTTCGTTATCCACGAACTGGTACATACTTGACTGCCTGGTTATCTTCTCTATTTCTTGTGGGTCGTCGGGAAGTTCTCCAGTTTGAAGGAAACGGACGATCTGCTGTGCCCATGCCGGAGCCTGAGGCTCGACGGCAAGGACTAAAGGCTCAAGGGCCGCTGCGGGAACCTCAGCTTCTACGGCGAGGACCTCTGGCCCTGGCGGAGCTGATGGTCCCCCGGCAAGCTCGCCGGGGCGAGGCTTGTCGGGAACACTTGCTTCAACTGTACAAGCCCGAGGGCTTGCAGGAGCAATCTGTTCCTCAGCGTTTTTGTTGTTGATCTTGTGGACCTTGGCGGCGGTTTCTGGAAGATCCGCCGGCAAGTAGTCGTCGGAGACCAACTTTATCTTCTTGGACTGCCCAACTGATGGTGTAACGGATGGCTGAGTCAGCTTGAGCAAGAAGGTCCCTGGTTCCACAGGTAACTTCATCGAAGCACACTTTGAAAGGCCATCTGCAATCTCATTCTGAGCTCTCGGGACGTGCTCCATCTGCAGACCTTCAAAGTGCTCTTCAAGCTTTCTCACTTCATCGACATAAGCCTCCATCAAAGGGCTCTGGTAGCTCTTGTTAACTTGCCGGACCACCAACTGAGAATCTCCCCGCACAATCAGCTTCCTGATCCCAAGTTCGGCCGCAATCCTGAGGCCGGCAAGCAAGCCTTCATATTCTGCGGTGTTGTTTGTCGCTTGCTCCCTGGGAAAGTGCATCTGGATAACATATTTGAGGTGCTCTCCGGTGGGCGCGATGAGTACCACGCCAGCACCGGCGCCTTGCAGCGAGAAGGCACCATCAAAATACATTACCCATTCACTTGTCGCTTCTTGTACGGGTGTGCTTGTTTCTTGAACTTCCTCGTCGGGCGTTGGGGTCCACTCAGCTATGAATTCTGCCAAAGCTCGGCTCTGTATAGTTGAAGTACTTTCGAACTTGAGTCCAAAGCTTGACAGCTCCAGTGCCCACTCAACGATCCTGCCTGTTGCTTTCGGATTGTGCAATATCCTCTTCAGCGGAAAGCGAGTGACCACTGTTATCTCATGGGCTTGGAAGTAATGGCGCAGCTTTCTCGAGGCCATGAGAAGGCCGAAAAGCAATTTTTGCACACCAGAGTATCTTGATCTAGCCCCCTGGAGAAGGGAACTTACAAAATACACTGGGCGCTGCACCATCTTCTTCCGCACCTCATCCTGTTCCTGCGCAGAGTCTTCCTTGTCGGGGCCAGAGCTTGCCGGAGCAGCCCCCTGCTTGTCGCTGGATTCGCTTGCCGGTGGTGCTGACTCCTCGTCGGACTCCCTCTCCGCTACTAACGCAGCACTAACCACCTGGTTGGTTGCCGCTAGGTATAGCAACAACTTTTCCTGTGGTCTAGGTGCGACAAGTATAGGAGTGGAGGACAGGTACCGTTTCAAATCCTGCAGCGCCGCCTCCGCTTCCGGAGTCCACTTCATGGGACCTGCCTTCTTCAAGATCTTGAAGAAAGGTAGGGCGCGTTCTGCAGACTTTGAAATGAACCTACTGAGGGCAGCCACACAACCTGCAAGCCTCCTGACATCCTTGACGCGCTTTGGGGCCTCTATCTGCTCAATGGCTTTAATCTTGTCGGGGTTGGCTTCAATCCCCCTCTGCGATACAAAGAACCCGAGAAGCTTGCCGGAGGGGACTCCAAAGACGCACTTCTCGGGGTTCAACTTGAGCTGTATTCTGCGCAGGTTCTGAAACGTTTCTTCCAAGTCTTGAATCAGGGTTTCCTTGCTCTTGCTCTTCACCACGATGTCATCCATGTAAGCTTCTACATTTTTGTGGATCTGTGGCTCAAAAGCAGTGTACACTACCCTTGCAAAGGTTGAGCCTGCATTCTTCAATCCAAATGGCATGCGAATAAAGCAATAAGTGCCACATGGAGTGATAAATGCAGTCTTCTCTTCATCTTCCTTGGCCATGAAAATCTGATGATAGCCTGAGTATGCATCAAGAAAACAGAGTAGCTCACATCCGGCAGTGGAGTCAACGATCTGGTCAATGCGCGGCAAAGGGAATGGATCCTTGGGACATGCTTTATTCACATCGGTGAAGTCTATACACAGTCTCCACTTCCCGTTGGCCTTGTGCACGACGACTGGGTTTGCCAACCACGTCGGATGGATCACACCTCTAACTAGGCCTGCTGCTTCTAGCTTCTTGATCTCTTCGTTGATGAACTCTTGGCGTTCCACGGCTTGCTTCCTCACTTTCTGTTTGATGGGCCGCGCATGAGGACAGACAGCAAGCTTGTGCTCAATTACCTTCCTGGGAACGCCGGGGATGTCAGATGGTTGCCAGGCAAACACATCGACATTCGCCCGCAGGAAGGCAACGAGCGCGCTTTCCTATTTGCTGTCAAGGGTGGCACTGATGGTGAAGGTACCACCAGTGTCGTCCTCCTTGGCGGACACCTTCTTGGTTGCCGGAGGAGCAGCCATTCCTTTCTTACTCTTGCCGGTGGAGCTCGACGGAACGTCCTCGACGGCAGCGCAGCACTCCGAGGAGGTGCGGTTGCCGGAGTGGGTCCCAGAGCACTTGCCGGACTTGGTCTTCGTCTTCTTCCCCCCGGGAGCTTCAGCGGCAAGAGTATCCTTCTCGGCCGCAGCTGCCGCGTCCCGGTAGATCTTGTCGGCGCAGACAAGCGCATCCTTCTTGTCGCCGTGGACAGTGATGACGCTTATCGGCCCCGGCATCTTCAGTACGTTGTAGGCATAATGGGAAGCTGCCATGAACTTGGCGAGGGCAGGACGGCCAAGTATTCCATTGTAGGGTAACGGAATATCGGCGACGTCGAAAGTGATGCGCTCAGTTCTGAAGTTGAGCTCCCCGCCAAAGGTCACCGGCAGAGTGATCTTTCCCTTGGGCTTGCTCCTTCCCGGGTTGATTCCTTGGAATGAACCGGTCTCTTCGAGCTCGCCATCTGGAATCTGGAGTTTCTTGATCACAGCAGAGGAGATCAAGTTCAGCCCGGCCCCGCCGTCAACCAGCATTTTGGTGACCTTGAGGTTGCGGATGGTGGGAGAAACCAGCATCGGCAAACACCCGACCGCAGTGGTGCGGTCAGGGTGATCCTCAAGATCAAAAACGATGGGCGTGCTGGACCATTTGAGCAGCCTGCGCGACTCCACGGGCGGCTCCGCTGCATTCACCTCACGCACCCACTGCTTGAGTTGGCGGTGGGAGGTGTGCAGAGAGGCGCCACCGTCGACGCACAGGACCTCCGTGGCCTTCTGGAACTCCTGCTCGCTGTTATCCTCGTCCTCCATGTCTTCATCGTCGTCCTCTTCGTCCTTGTCGCGGCCCCGGGGAGGTCGATCTCCTTGCCGCTGCTTGGCCTTGCCGCGGCGCCCCCCCGGCCGTTGAACGGCCGCTTCTTGCTCGTCTCTTCCCCGCCACCTTGGGCCACGAGATATTCGACGCGCTTGCAGTTGGAGAGATCGTGACCCTTGGTACGGTGGATCTTACAATATTGCTTGTCGGAGCTGCCCGGCTTGTCGGCCGCCGCTGCAGGGGCAGGCTCCTTGCCGGAGCCGCCAGCCTGCGCTTGCTTGGCGGGGGCCTCCTTGCCGGACTTCTCGACGGCAAGCACCTCCTTCTTGCCCTTCCTTCTGTTGTTCCGCCGCCGGCTCTTCTTTGCCGGGGCGGCGTCGTCGCTGTCGCTTCCTCCTGCGCCAGCATCCTCTCCGGGGAGTCTCCTCCCCTCTTCTGCGCGTGCGCACTTGTCAGCCAGAGCATAGAGCTCGCTGACATCCCGAATCTTCGTCATCGCCATCTCTTCACGCATGCGGCGGTTACGCACGTTCTGGTGGAACGCGCTGATAACCGCGGCAGGGTGGACATCAGGGATGTTGTGCTGCACACGGCTGAAGCGTTGGATGTACTTGCGCAGGGTCTCGCCTTCCTTCTGGGCCAGAATGTGGAGATCACTCTCCTGGCCGTGGGGTTTGTGGCCGCCGGTGAAGGCGCCAACAAACTGGTGGCAAAGGTCGGCCCAAGAAGAGATAGAACCTTCCGGCAAGTGCATAAGCCACGAACGGACGTTCGGCTTTAGCACGAGCGGGAAGTAGTTCGCCAAGATCTTCTCGTCGCGCCCCCCGGCAGCTTGCACTGCGATGGTATAGACGCTGAGGAATTCCGAGGGGTGCGTCTTGCCGTCGTACTTCTCCGGTACGTCGGGCTTAAAATTCTTCATGCTGGGCCACTGGACGCGCCGCAGCTCGCGGGTGAACGCAGGGCAACCTGCCGCGTACGGCAAGTCGCCTGGCTCACCGGGCGCGTGCGCGTCGACAGTGTTCCCAACTCTCTTGTCTGATTGTCGCCGAGCTTCTCGGCGGCGCTCGATCGTGGTCCGAGCGTCTTCTTCTCACCGGTCGTCGAGGACCTGGCGCTGGTCCCGACGGGCCCGCGGGTCCGACGAGGCCGTGGAGCCGTCATCGGCGTTGTTCCGGCGGGGCGGCGTCTTCTGCTTCTGCGGCGGGGAATGCACGCTTGTCGCACCCCCGGCAGTCTTGTCGCCGTCAGGCTTCGTCTTCTCAGCTTGCCGCGGCCGCGAGGTCGACGGCTGCTGTGGAGAATCGTTGTTGGCGAAGTCTATCAGGCTCCGGATGGTGGCCCTCCATTCTTCGGCTTTGTCGGCCGCTGGAGGGAAGTCGAGGAGCAGTTGCGCTCTTGCGAGCGCTTCTGCCGGAGTGGAGGGGAACGCGGGCGAGCGGTGCGAGGAGCGGGATACGCTCGGACTTCTAACGACATTAGAAGGAGCGGGGTCCCGCGCCGGCGCCTTCGCTTTGCTTGTGCCCGGACGGGGGTCCGGGGCGTCCCGCGAGCCTCCGGTTTGGCCTTGCCCCAGCAAGCGGATGCCACCTCCTGTGACATGGCGCTGCTGGGTCGTCGTGTGCTGAGATGGACGCGGCGCGTCCACGGAGACCGAGGTTCGGTCGTCCGTCCTGTTCTTGGATCTGGTGGCGCCGTGAGTGTCCTCACCGGCGGCCACCCTTCCGACGGCATCTCCCCCGCCCACCGTTGGCTCTGGTGGCGGCGGGTGAGACGCAGACGGGCCTCCAACCTCCGAAGCCTTCTTCTTCGGGGCCATGGAGTTGTCGCTGGTGAAGTTGCTGAATTCGGAGAGGTTGATGAAGAATGCGCCCGCGCGAGCGCCGGATCAGGTTCGCACAACCTCGACGCCCCCTACCTGGCGCGCCAAAGATGTCGGGGGAAACTGTCCGCCACGAACACCTATGGGACCGGAGCCCCTTGTCTGTGCGGTACGAGGGCGGTGGGAGCACAAAGAGCAGATCGTAGCGAGCGCGCGGGCAGTTTTACCCAGGTTCGGGCCGCGGTAGACGCGTAAAACCCTACTCCTGCTTGGTTGTATATTAAGTTGGAGAGCTCGGGAGCTTGAAGAAGCAGCTACACCGAGCGTGAGAGTGATCTAGGTTCCGAACCCCCTCCACGTTGTGCACGGGCCTCCTTTTATAGTGCAAGGGGTCACCGACAGGTGTCAACGTAGGAGAAAGGGGTAAAAACGTAAAAGAGGTGGTAGTTGTAATAGTGCGGGAACAGTGGAGCTACAGTACAGAACAGTGGTCTGTACCTACTTTAACAGTGGGGGACAAGGGCATTCAATGCCCGTCGCCGTCGACCCCAAAAGCTCCCGCCCTTGCGTCTCCGTCCGCCACGGCGATGGATCCACCACCGTGGAGTGCCACCGTGTCCCCCTAGGCTGCACAGCCATCCGCCACGCGTCCCTGGACAGGCCCCAGGGCGACGCGTGGGCCGATGAGCTGGAGCGCGGGCACACAGCGCAGCCTTCCCGACAAGCACCTTGCCGGGGCCTTGATCTTGCCGGGCCCGGGAGCTTGCCGCTCCCCGGGCCCTTGCCGGGGCGCATATAGCGCCGAGGCGTTGTCTTCTAGTCTTCCTGGCGGGCCCCTCTTGCCAGGGCCTTGTGCTAGTGAGGTAGTCTTGAGCCTGGTACGGCCTTCCCGGCAAGCTCCTCTTGCCGGGGTCTCGATCTTCTTTCTTGTATACTTTGTTTTTGAATGGTTTAATAAGGAGCAGGAAGGTCTCCGGCGAGCACGCGGTAAACCTTGCCGCGGGAAGCTGCGACTGCCCGTGCACAAGTTGGGGTACTGAGGTACCCCTACCTTAGTACACCGACATTATTAATAATTTAACATGTCATGACCTATTTTGTTCTTATGTCAATGGAAAGAAACACCTACTCACACATGTAAAAAGGCTAAAGCTACCACTGAACCAAAGCTATGAAGAAACCTCAATTCTAATGATGTGTGAAAAAACCTTTTGTCAGAACAAACCAAGCCTATGCAAAACTGTCATGCAAATTACAGAATAAACTTAGTAACACAACTCCACTCAAAAAAAAAATCTTAGTAACACAACTATTTGTTTGTTTGATGGCAAATTTTAATTCTACGAACGAAAGCAAAATGCTAAGAGACTTATCAAGGGATACCTGAATTTCATTGGCGTGTGCAATTTCTAGGAGTAAAGAACTCTGTTGCTCACATTCATATACATCTTCTAATCAAGAATAGCCTACAAAAATGCATGCTAATTAAGATGTAGTCTGAAGAAAACAATTATAAGTATGCCCAAACCAGAAAATCAATGTAATATCTTGTAAAACAAATATCAAAGTCATGCCCAATTTCACCTTTTAGGGATTAGAGCAAGATTCAGAAATAGAACCAACCTTATTAAATGCTCTCTGCTATGAACCAAAGTTTCAGAATGATTCTGAAAGTACAAATGCCTAGAGGCTTCTTGATGTAAATTTGGAACAAATATGAATCCAATGTATGGAGAAATAAGACAGAGGCCAATTTTTTTTGCTACTAAGCTGTATCTTGTATGAAACTGCACCCAGATACAATTGGTATCAAACAATTTGGTTCCAGGTATTAAAAGGAAAAGGTAACCTCCTTATTTTTCAGGTAATATCAAATATGTGGGTCTACAGAAGATTTAATAGACCTACAGAGTTAGTTTCTGAGCTACCAATTTAAATAATTTAATGAGAAAGCTAATCCCACGACCAAAGTGTGTCTGTATGTTGTGCTAACTACACTTTAAGGCTTGAAGAAAATGTACATATATGTTAGGCGACGTAACAATGTGATGGTTGTATGCATCGATTGATGCAGAGGCCGGGGGGTTTAACCTCCTTTTCCAAGAAAAAATATGAGCCATTCATTCATTAAAAAATTGCAACCAAGTATAGAACCGGCAAATTAAACAATATTTGGATCCATCCTCTAAGAATTGCTATTAATCAAACATCATACCTTGCGTCGTTGGCATAAGTTGATGGCAAGCTAGGACAGCAAATAAAAGTAGATCCGCTAGTTCTAGTAATTCTACCAGACACCTGCATGGAGAAAACATGGCATCAGAGGTTAACGATCAAACACGTGGCAAGCATCAAGCAAGGCCATCAACCATTTAAGTAATAATACAGGAAAAGAACCACCATATATGTGAAGGAGCGAGCTTTTGTGAAATAGAACATCGCTGAGGCAAGTTGGCTAATGCGTTTCAATTAGGATAGGATAGGAGTGACAGTTAGTACTTAGAAGCTCTCTTGCTCCTCTTAAGAACTTAAAAGGTTCTTTCTTTTATTTTCTCGACAATACGTGTTGGGAGACCAGCTCATGAACAGAAAGCATTCCAGCGAGGATGTACATACTTAATATGGTTTGGCTCATAACATAGTTTAAATTCGTTGTCTCCATAGTGCTTCACATTAATTTTGGTAGAAACATATTTCACATTAATTTTGGTAGAAACATATTTCACATTAATTTTAATTAAGAGGAGCAGGGGCATTTCCTCAATGAGATGGCAGATGCAAGCAATTGTGATCAGCAGAAAATGCTAAATCGTCAGGGTGCCGACGACATAGATCAATGGAATAAATGCTCACAAATGAAATGACAGTGAAGGGGATATGAATCTTGACTCTGGGTTGAACAAAATAAATGGGATAAGCTTACCTTGCCACAGAGACGACTGACGCCCAACTTCAAGAAAAAAGGCAAAATCTGCAAGGGAAATCTTAATTCACACATGGTACCACCTGGACATAGCAAGATATCATCCGGATGTCTAAAATGCACCTCACCTGCTGGAATCACCCTCGCCTCAATGAAAGAAACATAGCCCAGTTTGACCCTGAATATGAAGTAAAAAGACATAATGAGACATGCCGAACCTGAAATGAATGAATGAATTGTCTGAACCTACACTGGATAGCTCATGTCTTGATTGTCGCTCACGCTCTTGTCCAGCTTGCTACACCGTGCGCAGTGCTCACTGGCGCTCGCCATCTCCCAGCCGGCGAGCCTTCTTACTAATGCATCGATTACATGTATGAATTTTTCTCCAATTCCACAGATACGAAGAAGGCATTGCAGTGATACAATTTTCCAAACTCATGGCATGATTCGAGACGATATAGAAATGGGGAAAAAGTACAGTAGTGAAAAGGGAAGTTGTCTCCATTGTTGGTATAGACTAATGGCCTCTTGAGTGTGTGAACAAATATAAAAAATCCGCAACTGAGGTTGCTTAAATGTAAACATATATATATATAGATCTCAAGTTCTACTTATTATGCTATTTCTTTGAAGCTGTAAGTATGTTTTCTTTTAGCTCTCTGCATCATCTCATGTTCTTGTACTTCTGCTTGTCTATGCAAGGCTAAAACTTATGGTTTATCGTATCTAGAACTGATTGTGTCTTGCTTTCTCTCTATCTATTCTCAGCTAGAAAGTGTAGGATTCATACTCTTTTAACTCTGCAAATCTTCTCTCTATTCTAATTTCTTAGTTACTCTCTCATTCTTTTTACTCTTAAAACTACGACTTGCTGTTCTATTCTATTCTTTGCTGCTTCTTATCTTAGTGCTCTCTCTTCTAAACACGTTTAATCTCTCTTATTACTTCATATTTCAATAGTCCAATAAGGAGCGTGTCCCGAGATCCTCTCTTCCTCCTGCTGGTCTACTTCTTCATCCAAACACAGAGCAAATCATGGCACAAGCAATCAGAGCAGGAGGGGGGTTAAACGGGATCTGACCTAGATCGGGGAGAGAGGAAGAGGAACTTGTCGCGGTGGCCGACCTTCCTCGCACCATCCGCTGCTGGGCCGTCGTCGCCGGGGAGTACCCCAAGTGCCAGCATGGCCTGGTGGGGATCTGCTGCATCTCTGAGCGCCGCGATGCCCACGAGCGCCGCCACCATCGCCGGGAAGCTCACCTCCGCACCCGGGGCGGACGAGATGCGGGGGGAGGGGCGGAGGAGGAGGGGACGGCGGTGGGAGGAGGGGGAGGAGGCGGCGATGGGAGGAGATGGAGGAGGGGCGACGAGGAGGGGAGGCGAGTGGGACGGGAGGCGGCGGCGAGGGTTTCGCATCGTGGGTGGCTGTGATTTAGATTTATACCCCCTGCATGTGAAAAGACTAAAATGCCCTTAGCAGGGAACGAAATTTACATGCGGTGGCAGCAGCAGCGCACCACTGTTCATCGCGAATTAGGAGCGATGTGGCTACCTTCATCCTGCCTGTCTCTTCTTCAGGGTTTATATCTTCAATATTTTGGTCATGGAAATGTCGATCCAGACCTATTTGACAAAAAGAAAGTACATTTGAAACGTTTCAGCATGACCAACACAACTATATATCATACATTTTTTTTGGAACGAAGGCTCAAGAAGAGCCCGACTTTGAATTAACAAAGCCATCAACCGGACAGGATTACAACCACAACATAACAAGCTCGAACAAAAAAACAGAAAACACGACAAGATACAAAGGTGCTGGAAGTCATCTCTCACAACCTCACACACTACAGCTAGAAGATATCACAAGAAAAGCACAAGCTGGAGCACACAGAGGCCCTCGTCCACCCAAGTATCACCAGGGAAGAAGAAATGGGGCTCCGGGAAACGCCCGCCGTCGAGGATAGGGTGTGTCGGCACCTAACAAACAAGGCCCTGGAACAAACATCACCATCCATTCCCACTGTCGAAGGAGGCCCCTCCCTCCTCGCCTGGCTCGAAAGGCGCCGAACCGTCGACAGATGGGGTTGCTCACCCTAGAACATGGACGAAGGATGCAACCAGAGGCAACAAAGGAGTAGGAACAGAGCACACCCTACCTGACTAAGGAACTTCGCCAGAAACACCGCATCACCGCTGCCCACTGACGATCCTCTGGAGAGGAGAAAGATGCCGGTCAGACCACAACACAGTGTCCAGGGATGAAGGAGCATGAGGAGGCATGTCCAAGGTCAAGGAATGACGCTCCGGCTCTCACAACTCGCACTGATGTAGCCGCCGGAGGAGGGGAGCCCGATCCCCTCCTGGCCAGAAGCCGCCGGACCAAACTGACACCAGATGCACAAAGAGCACCATAAGAAAGCCCGACCGCTGCCAGACCAGCCGAGCTGCCGCCGCCGCCACTGGGGACACACTGTCGCCGCCGCCTGACCACCACCACACCGCAATGCCCACAGTCCAAGAAGCATCCAAGGCGACGACTTCAAGAAGCAAACGGCGCCAAGAGCACCATCGCCGCCCAACAAGGTTCAGGTTTTCACCGGGGAGGCTAGGGGAAGGGGAGGGTGGAGCAAAGGACCTGAATGACGCCTCCAAGAAGGGGAGCGGCGTCCATGGACATCGCCGCCATGGATTTCTCCCGGTCAAGGCTCACCGCCAACACCGCATCCAGCTCCAGGCACCGGAGAACCAAGTCAACCCGGTCCAGATCTGAAGTGGTGGAGCACGCAGGGCAACAGAGGGGGAAGGAGGTGGCCAGATTTGAAGCTGCAAGAGGCTGGGAGCCCCACCGACGGCGCCGCAAATCTCGACCGCCGGGAAGCTTGCTGCCCGCGCAGCCAAGCCCACCGGACCACACCCGCGCCACCAAACAACCGGGGGATGGTGGCGCCTCATCGAACGAGGCCGCCGCCCCAGATGCCGACAACCCCCGCTGGAGAAACGGAGCAGCAGAGGCCCCGCCGCCACCTTCCTTGGCGACGCCCCGGGCTTGCCCGGCGGGTGCCTCTGGCGGCGGCGAGGAGGTAGGGGAGGAAGGGGGGAGGCGGCGGGGGCTAGGGGTCTCGCCCTCGAGCCGCCCGAGAGGGGCGACGCGGGGGAAGGAGGAAGGGAGGAGTATATATCATACATAGGTCAAGGACCTCAAGTATCGGGCAAAGTAAACTTAAGAAATCGAGACCGTAGCTACATGCGTTCACATGCGTTCATTCGCGTGGGGATCTGGTCCCTCCTCTTACCTCATTTGCATTTTCACTTCTTTGTTCATTTGATGCTTATTTCCTCTTATAGAGAAAGTGGACCATCGCGGGCTACAAGGTGGCAGTACTAGGCTGTCAAGCGCGCAGCCCAGTAGGCTTGGACCACCGGCTTTGGCCCATGCGGTTCCAGGAATTCCAGGGAGAACCTTTTTCTGAAGGTTCGAGCCTTTCCTCTTTTTTTTTTCTCACGCCTTTGTTTTTAGTTGTCTGTCAAGACATTGTAGGTCACGTTTACGCAGCCCCTTGGCGCTGCAGCTGCAGAAAACAGCTGGCTCATACTCCAGCAGGTTCCCGGCATACGGCACAGGCGGTCTTCTGCCGCTCGCCGACCGAGGAAATAAGCATCAAATAAACATCTACTGCTGGACATAGCTGCAAGCTGATTAACTGCGGAAGACAGGGCGAGTAGCGGTTGGTGTTTGGCCTGATGGATTTTAGACGGCTTTGTAGCGACGCCCAGCTCGTCGCGCGCCGTACGATCTGCGTATCGCCAGACTCAAAAGCTAGCAGACGACCACGGGTTCGTGATCAACAAGACCAAAAGTTGAAAGCATGGACCAATGCTTAGAAAGATGCATATGAGCGGACAGTACAAGACAAAAATCACTTACATTGTTTTTTTAGGGAGCGCACAGTAAAATCATGCACGCTCGACCCGCGGGAGGAGTGGACGTGTTTTCTCCTGATGACATGGCATTTTTCTTGTCTTTGCTTTTTTTAGCAGTATTTTTTATGTCTTTGGTTTTGTACATTGTACGGATTTCGAATCATTGGGTTTGTCCGGTCAGATTTTCAAAAGCCAACAAACCGGCCCAAACGGCTTCACTGCCCTGCCACTCCACGCTACATACTGTCGACCGTCATGCAAAAACTTGACCAAGCAGTGGGTAGGGATGTAAGTGACAAAAAAATGGCATCCGCAAGTCTCATCTACTTAGTTTTTGCTAGCTCAATAGTTCATTTTTCCCAAAAAAAACAAAACACTTTCTGCACTATCATGCCATAGTGGACTTCAAACGGGTTTAAATGGGATCCAGTTTACATCCCTCCAACCGAAAAACCAAACCAAACAATCAATCTTACTCCCTCCGTTCCTTAATATAAGGTGTATTATTTTTTCAAAAAGTCAAACTTGTCTAACTTTGACCAAGTTTATAGACAAAAATATCAATGTCTAGACTACCAAACCATTATCACTAGATTGCTCATGAAGTATATTTTTATATTTTATATATTTTGTATTGTAAATCTTTATATATTTTTCTATAAAGTTGGTCAAACATAGGTTACGTTTGACTTTTTTTGAAAAACTAATACACCTTATATTTAGGAACGGAGGGAGTATAAAACATAAATCCCTCCCCCTCTCCGCACAAGCATCCACTACATGCCTTCATTCATTCCCACTTCCCACAGGAACACACCCACCTCCCGCACCGGCAGCAAACATACGTGGGCGCCCTATTCAACACAAGTCACACGCGTGCACAGTGCTTTTTGAACAAATTGAACCTAGGTTGCAATTTTGATTATACTTATAGTTTTTTTAATTTAGATGACTTAATTTTTTGTATTTTTTCCTTTGTTTTGTGAAATCGTCTTTATTAAAATAAGTATCAAAGTCATCGCCTTCATTCGGTGCACGTTTGAGTTGGATCGGTGACAATGAAGAACTGGGAATCATCACTTGACTTCAGCGCTTACCGTATCCTCTCTCGAATGTAGTCATAGCTTAAAAATTTGGACGGGTGGACGAACCGGTAAAACCAAAATGGACGGCCTTAGAGGTTTTTTTATTTGACCATTGTTTCAAACTACATCAACACATATATTACTCAACATAGATTATTTTATTGCTTAAAAAACCGACAATCGAACCGGTGAGCCGGCGGTTTGACCAGTTAAAAACCTTAACCGGCAACCTTTCCACACAGAGAGAGAGAGAGAGAGACCTCGGATAAAGCAAGGAGACACACACACACACACAGAAAGAGAGAGACCCAAGGTGCTACTGCGATGGGTGCAACGTTCGTCGAAGAGAAAGGTGTCCGGTCCAATTAAAAAGAGTGCACTCATATGAGTATGCATGGTTTATGTAAATGTATAATGAAGGTATTATGAATATACATCGATACAAGACCCCCATGACTGGTGTGACTTGCATGTTTTCAATTACAATTATCTGTTTTTATTATGTTTGTTTTCTCCTAAGTGTCGTTAATCACTTCAGAGGGACCGGGACCACGAGATAAACCGGGGGTGGTACTTCGATGGATAGAACATTTATGGAAGAGAAAGGTGCCCGGTCCAAAATAAAAAGAGTGCAGTCATACAAGCGTGTAGTGTTTGTGTAATTGAAAATGAAGGTTCTCCTGTCATTATGACTATACATCGATAAGGCTATAAAAAAAGAGTGTGACCCCGATTGGTACAACGTTCATGGTAGAAAAATGAGGCCCAGTCCAATTAAAAACAAGTGCACTCATATGAGAGTGTAGGGTTTGTGCTATCAGTAATGAGAGTCCCCGTGCCATTTATGACGTTACAAAAACACCATGAAGGGGATGACTTGCACGTCAAAGTGTTGGCGCCTGGCTAGTCAAAAAAGGTGAGAGATGGAGGGATCGGTATCACTGAAGGGAACATGGTGCTAATCCGATGGGTACATCATTTTAGGGTAGGAAAAGGTGCATAGTATGATTTAAAAAAGGCCCCCATATACAAGGACACCACGAGGCGTGTGAGAACCCTTCTTTTATTTTGTCGGAACCTCACCCACACCGATGGGGGAACCCTCTGTGACGCGCGAGGAACCTTCTAGGACCATACGTACATAGCGACGAAACAAACGGCACACATATGCTCTCACAAAAAGGTCCGTGGACTCATCACAGCTTCCATGGAAAAACAGTTGGCCCCATTTTTTCATTCTCACAACAACCCGCGTGTGCACGATTAGGCACCTCACGAAAGGACCAAGCAGGCCACCTATCTCGTCGAGTGAGAACCCTCCTTTTATATTGTCAGAACCTCACGCACACCGATCGAGGAACCCTCTGAGACGAGCGAGGAACCTTCGCGGGCAACACTACATAAACGAGTGTCGGTTTCATAAAACATTCACCCCCCTCCCCCCTTACCACTGAAACGATCCCTGTCATGACATTTCTTTTGTCATAAGGATCCCCGTTCCATGCGCTGCGGGGCACTTATATGTTGTGCGTTCATGAAACGTTCTTTCAATATATGCAGCGGCACGTGTTAACCACTTCCATGTTGTCGAAGTTGGTGGCAAACGCACCTACACCAACGCCGATTGGGTCGACTGCGCGGACACCCATCGTTTGACCTCTGGATACTGTGTCTTCCTTGGTAACACACTCATTTCTTGGTCCAACAAGCGGCGACCTACGGTCTCTCGGCCGAGGGCCGAAGCTGAATATCGAGCCGTGGCCAATGCGGTTGCTGAATGCTGCTGGGTGCGTCAACTTCTCCGTGAGCGCCACTCCGACCTGGGCAAGGCTACGGTCATTTTCTACGACAACGTGTCCGCTGTTTATCTCTCACAGAATCCAATACATCATCGCCGAACCAAGCACATTGAGCTTGATGTGCACTTTGTATGTGAGAAGGTTGCACTCGGCCAAGTTCGTGTTCATCATGTACCAACCAACAAGCAATTCACGGATATTATGATGAAGGGGCTCCCTGCTGGTACGTTTGCTTATTTCCGCTGCAGTCTGTGTGCCGTCGACGCCACCACCGCCGCTCAAACTGGGGGTGGGCCTGCCGGAGGAAAGCTGACGCCGCGGACGCCGCATGCCGTGCAGAGTCCAAAGAAAAAACGCATCTCTTGCGGGGTGTGGCTTCAGTGGGCTGGGGCCTGGGGCGACAGCGTGGCTCGCATCCGGCTGAGAATTCAACTGGCACACGGGTCATATGCGTATTCCTTTATTTTATGTGAAAAAATTATCTAGCGGGTTGTGCTGCCGACCCGCATTGAGTGCTCTTAGTCTTATCTGTTGTCGTCTCCCGTTTTAAAACACATCACGAAGATCATATGCAGGGGCGAATCCACTTAGAAGGTTGTGGGGGCCCACTCGTTTTTTTGGCCCACTTGTACCCAGCCTAGGATATCGAGCTTTGCCCCCGCTCAGCCCAAGATATTTGCCCCCGCTCACTTTTTTATTGCTCTGTCATGTAAAGCCCATCGGCCCATGCGTGAGAAATGTAGCAGTGGAGCAGCCCATCTAGAGAGAATACATCTAGCCGCTAAAGAAAAAACATCTCAAATCGCTAGAAACGTAAATGTTCGTCTGTCGCCCGGCTCCTGACTAATCTGCATCTCGTGCGACTGCCGCCATGACGACCCGAAGCCGCCAATGCCCGACGCCCAACACGCCGCCCCTCTGATGGACAACCACTATCTGCACCGCACAGGCCTGCCGGCCGGCCAGGTCGCCGTGCCTAAGGAAAAAAAAGACGCCCGCCACTCATCAAGCCCTATGTTCAGTTCTCATCTTTTCCTTTCTACTCCCTCCGTAAACTAACGTAAAAGCGTTTAGATCACTACTTTAATTATCTAAACACTCTTATATTAGTTTACAGATGGAGTAATTTCTATATTATTAGTCTATTCTGATTCCATGTTTAGAAGGTACAAATTGGTAATTGGCTTGATTGAATCTAGCTTCATATAACAATTTCGTATGAATAAGTTTGAGCACGTGGGAGTATAACTAATTCTATGGAATATAGTAATATTCTGCCTTCATGTACGTCTATTGACCTAACATTCAACTACTTCACATTGACAGGAAAGCTAATGGAAGGCAAGAAATTAGGAAGGTGCCAGCAAAGAGGAACAACATATTCATATTTGTCAAGTTATTGTGCCTCAAGTGGTTAGTTCACTTTTATCTTGGCAATGAACTTGTCATAGTTATGTGTGATGACATTATCTTGTAAGGAATTATATGATTTTGCTTCTTACACACTATATGCATGATTTGTGTGGTTGGTTTATATAAATGATCTAGCCATTAGTTGCGTATACATGTTTGTAGAAAAAAAAATCATATACCTCTTTGCCCCCTCTTGTTTTTTATCCTGGCTCCGCCCCTTATCATATGAATCCGTGACTGTTCGGGGCAGTGCGCTACTGCGCTATAGCATGATCTTACTGTGCTATACCACGGATTTTACTGGAGAAAAGTCAATGCTCATCCCCCGAAACAAAACGCCTGCGTCATGGCTCCTTGAATATGGGGATGGGAGATTGCCTGACGTTTTTTGTCTGCTCTCCCTTGAACTTGTTCGGCATACAGCAAGGGTGGTCCGTAATCCCACTCATGTGGCATAAAGTGAATGCTCATCTGAGATACCTCTCTACGGACCATCTTCATTTATGTAATATGCACCTATATATCAAACGATCAATTACGGCATCTCCAACGGCTGTAAGATATGTGTTGGTAAATTTGACATCTAGGACATTGTGATGATGTGGCATGTAATAAATGTGGAGAGAGAGCAAAGTTGTATGTAGAATAACCAACAATCTTTGCACAAGCTCTAAGGTGAAATAGAGAGCAATTACATTTATTTTCTCATCATCTATTGGATAGCTTAGATACAACCTATTGGAGTAGTTGTATAATAGATTGTTGGTTGATGACATAGACATTTTACCAACAAGACTAACATACAATCTATTGGAGATGCCCTTATGTACGCTTAAACTGGGTATTTGTACTGCAACGTGTTTTCAATCATTCAGAGATTGAAGACACAGAGACTGGGATGTAATAATTATTTATGTAAAGAAACACCCAGGACACGAGAAGCAGCCCGCGCCACACACCTCGCGCGAGGAGACGACGGGCCCCATTGCCGCTGGCGACGACCAAGTTTCACCCGCTCGCGCCCCTGGCGGCGGCGAGGGAGGATGGAGAGGAGGAGGAGAGGCTCGACGGCGGTGCTAGGGTTAGCCTCCCGGATACTCGAGGAAGCGTCGCGGGAGGAGGGGTGGCTAGATGCTACTCTCCTCAATTGTCCTGAGTGCTAAAGAAACATTCTAAGGTTTTGTTAATTGCATGCGTGTTTCTGAATCAGAAAGCAGTGCAACACACATGATTCTACATTCTCCCGGGGAGATTGGTACGATCATGGTGAACATACATAATCAGTTACACATATTTATGAAGGTAGGCGGTCGTGCAGGATTTGATACGGAAAAAAGATCATAATAACGAGACAGTGTCATAGGTGAAGCCCGAGATCCACCGCCACCCCAACCAAAGAGACGAGCGGAAATGTCCCACCTTACGCACCCCTGGCCGACCCCCAACGCGGAGACCCAATAGGCCAGCCACCACCAGGCGCAAGACGAGCTTGGTCCTGCATCACCGTGCGCGAGACGAGCTCGGCCCTGCCGCACCTTGCGCGAGACGAGTTCGGTCCTGCTGCACCGGGCGCGAGACAAGTGATGGACCGCAGTTGGGAGAAGGCCAGCCCTTCGACGAAAGTAGCTCCCGGATGAAGAGGAAAGGGATCGAAAGTCGAACAAGCCGCCTACGGACGAGCCGGCGCCGAAACATGCCAGCCGCCGCCGCAGCCGACCTGCCAAGCTGCCGTGGAGCCATCCACGGCCGGAGCAGCCGCCACACCGGACCACTGCCCAACCCGCGCTGCCCGCCGAGCTCCAAGCGTCGGAGCCGCCGGACACGCACCTCCCGCTTCCGGCAAGCCACCTGCAGCCACCCAAACACACCGGACCGGGCCACCACGAGCTAGCACGCCGAAGCTACCATCACGTCGGAGCCTTCACCACGCCGGAGCGCGCAAAGGCGGCCAACCCGCGCCGCCCACGGCCCTCGCCGCGAGGTGCAGCAGCGGACAGATCTGGCCGAGGCCATCCGCCACCACTGGGCCCCGCACGCGCCTTCATCCTGCCCGCCGTCTGAAGCACGACGAGCACACCGACGACCTCCAGCCATGGCCCCCGCCGCCACGGCCCGCATCGCCCACGTGCAGCCCGCCGGAGGGACCTGATCCGGATCTGGATCAAGAGGCCCAGCCCTGCCGTCCACGTGCAGGCACGCCCCACCTGCGCAGCCACCGCTGACAGCACGCCAGCCAACGCCGCATGCGCGCCTCGCCGCCGCCGCGCCCCACGCCGAGCACGGCGCTCCCGCCGACCACCGCGTCTCGCGCCGCGCGTCGCCAAGCCAGGAGGGAGGAGCGTCCCGCCGCCGCCGACGCGGACCAGGCTTTGCCCGGCCACGCCCTCCGGCGGCGGCGAGGAGAAAGAGAGGAAGGGGGAGGGCTAGGGCCGGCGGCGCCTAGGGCTTCGCCCAGCCGCTCGCGGGAGCGGTCGGGCTTCCTGGTCTAATTCGACCGACATCTAATTCATCAAACATTTTTTTTTAGAAACTGACACTCACACAATTTCTGGATGGTGGAACACTTGCAGCACATCATCAAACAAAGTGTTGGTGCCAGTTTGCACGGAAACTAAGCTCTCGTGGGCGTCTACGGCCAGGTTTCTCCGATGCATCGCCGTTTGCCTTGCCTTGTACTGTCGCCATTTGTAGTCGGGGTTAATAAAAAACATGGCATGGTTATTGTCAATACCCAACAAAATATACAACTCTTGCTTTCTTCTGAAGATCCAAGCTTGTAGCATATATTCACTAGAGAAAACAGTGAGTGATGCTGTTGTAGTTTGTCACAATACTGCAAAGACAAGACATGGTAGCATGATTTAGTTCTACCAACGCAATTCGCATGACAGAATTCTGCCTCTGTATAGAGCCATTCACTAAAATGTACTAGTCAACATCGCTACCTGTGTTTTGAAGTGATTTTGATTCAGGGTAATGCAAACAAATGAACGTAGCTGCTACAACACCACTGACCCGGCTGTACGAATTGGCACGTTGCCTGCATGTACTTGGATTCAAGCATCCTAATAAATGACGACAGTTAATTCAAAATTGTTGATTTGGGGGCCAAGTTATAGTTAATGCACCGGATGGCAAACGATGATGAACCGTATCTAATGCAAGATGGAGGTGTCAGAATTTACATACCCAAACTAGCAAGATTTTTTATGGAACCTTTAGTAGATGACACCCCAGCATATACTTTAATGGTTGCCCGAAGTAGCTACTGGCCATGCCCATTATCTTCAAAAGTTTTCTGCAACCTTGCTCTGACAGAGCCTGAAAACGCAGGTACTAGGCTGCCATTTGAGGAGGCTCTATGCGTAAAGATTCATCTGACATATCCGCTTTGGTCATGGCGAAAATCAACAAATCAATAATTCGGAACCTTATCCACTCAAGGGTGCAAATCACGATGCATACAAACGGTTCCGATAGCCACCTCCACAACAAGTGTTGATAGCAAATCCATGCTCTATATATATTATAGGTTTGTTGCTTCCGTATTTTTTTCAAGATTTTTAGAAACATTTACACCGTCGAAAACCTTAACTAGTTCTGTGGCAAGCTATTGTAGAAAATCCTACTCCGTCACCCCGGGTGAAGAATACTTATTTCTCACACCAGTCCAATCTCACGGGAAGACTTGAAAACGTAAGAAATAGAATCCCTGATGTAAGATTACAGTGGGAAGGAAAGAAACCGGTCTCCCACCGTACAAAAAGAGCTGATGTAATCTTACGAAATGCATGGTTGTAAGTTACCCCATGTCCCTGAGAAACGTGCAGCAAAATCATACTGTAAAAACAAAAGATAGTGTTGTAATCTTACGGTTATGAATGGGGAGGTGTTCATATTTTTTGTATATGATATAAGCAGCTTGCATTCCTATATTATAAGTATTTTTCCTTAAGTAATTTGATTGATGACCATTATAAAATACTAGCATACATGAGGCATTTGGATGTCCAGGGCACAAGAAAAATCTGCACAGGAGGCATTTGGAAAAGCATGACGTACGAAAAATCTGTAGCCAACTTACAGGTTATGGGAACCTGTCGAAAAGGGGATAATCAGGCCCGTGAGAGCCATTAATGTACATAATTTGAGAGCCAACTCAAGAAGTAGCCTGATGCATGGCCTTCAAAACATATACTCTAGATAATCATTACTACAGAACTAAATACTACCGGGCTAATTACATCAGGATGCGAAGAGATTTGGAGGCGCAACTTCAGTGCCATCTTACAGGTTTGAGCTTGGTCTTCGTGCTGCTTAATTTGCAGGGGGGCAAAGATTTCTCATCAATTTCATCTGTCCAACAATCTCTCCGGCGACTGGAACATTCATATCCATGGGTTGGAAGCAACATAGTATCCGATTAATCGATCTGAAGCCTTTGGGTTTACTTTTCTTGTCACCAATCTAAAAAATTTCTACTGTAAAGGAAGGTACCAAAATTTAAATCTAACATTACTTGCACCCTCCATACAATAAAATAATAAGGAATGTTCCAGAAATCCACTTCAGTTTGCAATAAAATACTGTACATTTTATCCCTTGTATATTAGCAATCATCCACTTGAATAGACACCTGAGAAAACATACTCAGCTGTCAGAAGCATAACAGGAAGAGGCCGCCAAGACGCCAACACACAAGAAAATATAGCATTCGTGGATTAACTGAATGAAGCAGTAAACGAAACAGAGCAAATACTCATATAAATATGCACATGGTCAAAATGAGCAGATTATACAAGAACAAAGGGAACCTTAAAATTCCGATTTCCTCTTCTTATACTAATCAAAAGTCTGTAAGATTATGAGCAAAAAGCTTGACATGAAAATTTACATTCATGAACAAATTTGTACACAACATTTTCTTTTTCAAGGAACGTAAGAATAGACTCGTACAAACTAGTCTGTAACCGGGAATTTCAATCAGTAATGGAGATGCATGCCATCAGTCTATCTAGTCTAGATTAAAATAAGCTAGTAGTCAAAATAAACCATCACAAGAAGCCAGAAGTCATTGAAGATTCAGTTTTTGGGGACAAAATCTACTCTTTTCGGTCACCTTAATCTACAGTTTCATTTATTGGGAAATCAAACTTTTAGGCAACATGTAAATGGTATATGATGGTACAAATTCTACCCCCCTTCCCTCGATCATGCACTGTATCAAGCTTTTTAAGGCATCATGTTTGTGGTATATGCCAATGCAGAACACTCTTCCTCCCATATCAATGGTGAATGGAAAAAAATAGCATTTTCTTATTATAAGAAGGATATGGGCACAAAGTAATATAAATATATAAATATAGCCATAAAACTATGAATTGACATATACATGTCGATTAAAGGTAAATTATAAATGAAACTATTTATGAACAAAAACAAGAAAAAACTCTGACCAAGCACATACAACTGGGCAAAAGAAAATATGACACCCTGAGTACTAAACTTGTCGGAGAGCTATGCCCAAAATGCCATATATTCAGGGACGAGATCAAAATAGAATACATAATGCTTCAGCTCTGCATTTGGGGACGTAATCCATCCAAATTCAGGAAAATAGATTTCTTATTTAATATAACTTAATTCAAGGTGGTATGGGAGAGTAGATCGACACATACTCATGTGAAGTGACGGAGAGGGAGCGATACAGAAGAGCTATGGTGGCGGACACCTAATTGCCATGTGAGGACATGCATGCAGCCCTCATCAAGCAGAATGCCAACCATTACGGTACCCTGACACCAATGACCACCGGTGATGCTAAAAGATTATACAAAAACTGAAGTTGCTACATGTAAACAGTAAAGACACATAATTCGAGCAGATACATTAGATGGGAGAGTAAATAGACACAATACTCATATAAGTTGATGGAGACAGGGTGATACTAATTGCATAATCGTGGTCATAGAAGGTGGTAAATTAGTGGAAGTGCATTGTAGTTTCTTTTTTGGGTTATTAGTGTATACAATTGCGGATTTATCCAATAATCTATGCGGTGAGCTTTTGAGCTAACTCAATATTTTGTTGTTCTAATTTATAGATGACCTGCTAGCCTTATATAAAATTTCAAGTTGTGCGTAAAGAAATTTCCCAGCTGCTAACTCAATATTTATGCAGAGGGGTCTGGTAAGCTGAAACAAAATCAAAATGCATACGGTGATTGCCATTAGTCTAGTTGATTTTTTTCTCACTCCTTAGAACCAAAACGGAACTCTGGGATCAGAATTCATGTTATCTAAATATTACAATTTGGACAGGACAATTGTAGAACCTTCACCCAACCATTTTTTTTTCTTTGGTTTGTAGAGCTATCACTATATTTTGGAGGCAATGCTATCCCTGTACTAAGAAGAGCAAACTCGAAAACGGAAGAGCGCTACTGAATACCCGATTTGCTGGAACTACCAAAGGCACTAGTTCTGACGCCAATTAAATAGCTCATAATGTTTTGTAAGATGAAATTCAGTTAACTAAAATTCCTTACTAAATCTTTTTTTGTGTGGGAGAAATTCCTTACTAAATCTAACCATATTTGGAGAAAGAGAATAAATGTACACGTACTCTTGCTAATTTAGTGAGAGGGGGCGATCCTGAAGAGCCCCAGCGGCGAAGGACTGGTTGTGGTCCGTCGTGTTGGGCGGAGACGCAGACCGCATGAACAAGCAAGCAACAACGGCTGCTCGGACAGTCGGACTGCTGCAAATTGATCACAACCTGGCACACTGCAAGAATGGGAGATTGTTTGTAATGAAAACCAATTGGTCAGTCCACGCGCAACAATTTAAACTCATTCAATCATATTTATAGATAACCGGAGAGCAAACTGGAGCCTCTTCAAAAACTCAGCGCACCAAGGAGGGGAGAAAAGGCCAAAAAAGAAACTGAAGCAGTAGCAATGATGTTGCCTGTCTCGGTGTCTCCTCCCATGAACTCACATACCCAGCAATAACTAATCCAAACGCAGATAACGTCGGCCAGAGCATCCGGCGGCAATCACAACGGCCGGCTCTGCCGTGACCACGATCCACAGCGTCCTCCCAATACCTAGGGCACCCGCCCCACCTGCCCGGTGACCACCACCACGCCCTGGAGCAGCACACCAGCATGCTAGCCAGAAAACCACACCACACCATCGAGTACTGATGCTGCTGCTCACGAGGAGTCGCTCCCGTCGGTGACTTGCCGCCGAGCAAATCCGCTAATTACCACTCCGCCTTTGACCTCCTGCTGTTCGCCGTCGAGACTCCTCAATCAGTTCACAGGTTACGTTGGCACCAGATTAGATAGTTCGAACGGTTAACAAGATTACCTTGGTTCCAAGGTAATTTTACAACGTAGTACATGTAGTGGTTGGTAAACTTACCTCACGGAGGCATGTATATTACCGCAGATAGGCTGGTCGAGGTATGGGGTGCGATTGGGCCACCCATATTCTGGCTCGGTAGATTGACCAAGGCGAGGAATAAGTAATTCCTCACCCTGGTTGTCTAATAGAGAATATATATATATTTGACAAAGACTGGATTTCATAGTCATTTATAGTTTATCTCTTCTATATATGGAAATCCAACATGTTGTGGGAATCACGACTCTTTTTCGGCCCCAAAGGACTGCTACTTTGATGAATCAAGCGGTATTAATTCCTAATGCTACTCTTACTCGGCATTATAGGACAGAGTCGTTAGTAACAGTTGCCTGAGTTTTTTTTCGCTTTCTTCGGTCACCTCCAGTTCTACTCTTTTAGTGAAGGATATTTACCAAGTGAGTCTGTGGAGCCTGCTACAAAACATAAAAATCACTATGAATAATATTTGCACCCGTATTGGCCTCTTTTGAACTAGCAAATACACTTTCAAAACATTTTTCCATATAACTTTGAATATTTAAACAATATACGACAATTGTCTAATGCATGTAAAAAATCATGACAAATATTTTCATATTTGTTTTCTACAAATGAAACAAAAAACAAGAAAATACTAGAACAAAAAAAGAAAAAGAAAACTAATATAAATAAAACAAAAATACATACATATGAATAATAAATAAATGAAATTTTGGAAGAAAAAAAAACACAGAAAACGCTGGTACAAAACGGCACAGCTCCACAAAAGGCATATCAAAAATCGTCGGAGTCTATGGCTACTGCTGGCTAGTGGCATTGCCCATTAGGGAGCGCAGTGTATGGGAGCAACTAATTAGGAGTTACCCCTTGTAGGGCTCCCGTAAAGATCTAGAAGCGTGTGAAATGGTGTGCTTCTCAAAAAGTTAAGAAAACACAGGCTATGCTTCTGCAAAGCACAGTCTGTGCTACCCGAAAAGGGAAAGGCAAGATGTGCTTTTCGAAAAAGAGAAAAGCACCGCCGATGATTTCATGAGCAGTATAAGGGTGTGCTTCCAAAAAAAAACATAGTCTATACTTCTAGAAGAAGCACAATCTGTGCTCAGCACAACTCTGCTTCTGGATTCTTTTTTTTTTAGGTTTTCATATTTTTTTCAGGTTTTTGATTTTGTATTTCTTTTCTGTTTAAAAAGTCATCAAAACTTATTAACATATGATATAGCTTCAAAGATCTTGTAACGAGAAATCGAACAGTGAAAACAATTCTTGATTTGAGCGCGCGGTTCAAGAGATTAAACATTGAAAATGAATCTACGAAAAAAGGACAATACTCCCAGGTTGCCACAAGTGACGCACATGCACTTGTCACGATGAAAGAAGGTGGGAGTGATGTTCGTGCGGGATACCTCCTAACTAGGGACTTCCACTATATATCGCTCGTAGCGCCCCGACAACGAAATTCATCATCCCTCGGGTTCAGCCCACTCTTGTCCTCCAGCCCAGCATTGTACAGTCCAATCATTCATCAAACGTTGTCCCAAAAAATTACGTGGTAAATACACACGAGCACTATGTCTCCCATTAAGCGAGACGGTAGCAGCTCTCGCTGAAGCTTTTTCTCCCCTCTCGTTGTATTGGGCCGACCCATTCATTTGCACATAATCGTAAAAAGAGCAGAGGACATGCGAGATGCAGGGACCAATCCCTTATCTCCAGGGAGATCACGCGCTACGCTAGCCATTCCGCCGATGTTCCTTTTGTGGTAAGAACTAGGGGCGCGTCCTACTTGAGGCTTCTCAAACCATTTTCTTCGATATTTTTCCTTTTATTTGTTTTATTTGTTTCTTTTCTTTTATCTTCTCCATTTTTCTTTCATTCTTTTCATTCATTTTTGCATTTTATTATTTATTTTTCTTTGTTTATTTTGTTTCTATTTTTTCTTTATTCACTCGGTTATTATTCTACATATTTTCTATATGTCAACAACATTTTTCTAAAACGCGTCTAATATTTTTCAATACAAATTATACATTATTGTAATACATGGTCAACATTTTTGCTATACTTTTTTACATTTTAATACATGTTCAAAATTTTTTGTATACATGTTTTACATTTTTTAATTGGTTTCAAATATTAATATACATTTTTAATACACGTTCAACTTGTTTATAGAAATTTAAAATTTTCCAAACACTTCATTTAAAAAAATAAAACACTTGTTCAACAATTTTTCAATTGCTTGATTAACATTTTAATATACATGATATTTTTTCAGCATTTGTTAATTACATGGTTAACAATTTTTTTCTATACACATTTAACATGTCTCAAATGCTTGACTAATATTTTCCAAATACTTGTTCCACCTTTTTTTAAATGCTTGATTAACATTTTTATACACATGATCAACAAAATTCATCATTTTTAAATGATTTTTTTAGTTGTATTTTTAAAATAAGTGATCAACATATTTTGTATACATGTTCAACATTGTCCGGATACTTATTCAACATTTTTTAAATACTTGTTCACCATTTTTTAATATTTATTCAACATTCCGAATATACTTGTTGAACATTTTTCTAATACTTGTTAAATATGTTTCAGTTTTTTTAGAGTGTTTCTTGTAATATATATATATATATATATATATATATATATATATATATATATATATATATAATTTATTTTAATGTATAAAGAAAAGTAAAGCAAAAACCAGAAATGGAATACAGAAGAAAAAAAAACATGTGGCCTCAGCGTGGGTCGGCCCATCTCATTCGCCCGTTCAGCGGCGAGTCCAGAGGATGAGACATAGGACGCCTGTAAATACACACAACCAAGAAAAAGATACTAATTACATCTACGGTCACAAACTTACGCTGGATGGTCAGTTTGGTTCATATAAACCTAGTAGAGAATTGTGTTGGGTAACGTAGCAAAATTTTAAAATTTTCTACGCATCATCAAGATCAATCTATGAAGTCATCTAGCAACGAGGGAGAGGGGAGTGCATCTACATACCCTTGTAGATCGCGAGCGGAAGCGTTCAAGAGAACGGGGTTGATGGAGTCGTACTCGTCGTGATCCAAATCACCGATGACCGAGCGCCGAACGGACGGCACCTCCGCGTTCAACACACGTACGGTTGGGCGAGACGTCTCCTCCTTCTTGATCCAGCAAGGGGGAGGAGAGGTTGATGGAGATCCAGCAGCACGACAGCGTGGTGGTGGAAGCAGCGGGGATCTCGGCAGGGCTTCGCCAAGCTCAGCGAGAAGGAGAGGTGTTACGGGGGGAGAGGGAGGCGCCAGGGGCTAGGTTGCGCAGCCCTCCCTCCCCCCTCTTTATATAGGGGCCAATGGGGGGGGGGCGCCGGCCTCTAGAGATCCCATCTCAGGGGGGGAGGCGACCAAGTGGTGGACTTGCCCCCCAAATGTTTGGTGGGGCGCCCCCCAAATGTTTGGTGGGGCGCCCCCACCCCGAGGGTTTCCAACCTAGGCGCAGGGGGAGGCCCATGGGGGGCGCACCAACCCACCACGGGCTGGTTCCCTTCTCACTTCAGCCCATGGGGCCCTCCGGAATAGGTGGCCCCACCCGGTGGACCCCCAGGACCCTTCCGGTGGTCCCGGTACAATAGCGGTGACCCCCGAAACTTTCCCGGTGGTCGAAACTGGACTTCCTATATACAAATCTTTACCTCCGGACCATTTCGGAACTCCTCGTGACGTTCGGGATCTCATCCGGGACTCTGAACAACTTTCGGGTTACCGCATACTAATATCTCTACAACTAGCGTCGCCGAACCTTAAGTGTGTAGACCCTACGGGTTCAGGAGACACGCAGACATGACCGAGACGACTCTCATGTCAATAACCAACATCAGGATCTGGATACCCATGTTGTCTCTCATATGCTCCTCGATGATCTCATCGGATGAACCACGATGTCGAGGATTCAATCAATCCTGTACGCAATTCCCTTTGTCTATCGGTACGATTCTTGCCCGAGATTCAATCGTCGGTATACCGATACCTTGTTCAATCTCGTTACCGGCAAGTCTCTTTACTTGTTCCCGTAACACATCATCCCGTGAACAACTCTTTGATCACATTGAGCTCATTATGATGATGTCCTACCGAGTGGGCCCAGAGGTACCTCTCCGTCACACGAAATGACAAATCCCAATCTCGATTCGCGGCAACCCAACAGACACTTTCGGAGATACCCGTAGTGCACCTTTATAGCCACCAGTTACAGTGTGACGTTTGGTACACCCAAAGCATTCCTACAGTATCCGGGAGTTGCACAATCTCATGGTCTAAGGAAAAGTTACTTGACATTGGAAAAGCTTTAGCAAACGAACTACACGATCTAGTGCTAGGCTTAGGATTTGGTCTTGTCCATCACATCATTCTCCTAATGATGTGATCCCGTTATCAATGACATCCAATGTCCATGGTCACGAAACCGTAACCATCTATTGATCAACGAGCTAGTCAACTAGAGGCTTACTAGGGACACGTTGTGGTCTATGTATTCACACATGTATCACTGTTTCCGGATAATACAATTAAAGCATGAACAATAGACAATTATCATGAACAAGGAAATATAATAATAACCATTTTATTATTGCCTCTAGGGCATATTTCCAACAGTCTCCCACTTGCACTTGAGTCAATAATCTAGTTACATTGTGATGAATCGAACACCCATAGAGTTCTGGTGTTGGTCATGTTTTGCTCGTGGAAGAGGTTTAGTCAAGGATCTGCGACATTCAGATCCGTATGCACTTTACAAATATCTATGTCTCCATCTTGAATATAATTCCGGATGGAGTTGAAACGGTGCTTGATTTGCTTGGTCTTCTTGTGAAACCTGGGCTCTTTGGCAATGGCAATAGCTCCAGTGTTGTCACAGAAGAGAGTCATCGGGCCCGACGCGCTTGGAATAACTCCTAGATCGGTGATGAACTCCTTCATCCGGACTCCTTCCTGCGCTGCTTCGGAAGCATCTATGTACTCCGCTTCACATGTAGATGCCGCCACGACGCTTTGCTTGCAACTGCACCAGCTGACTGCCCCACCATTCAAAATATACACGTATCCGGTTTGTGACTTGGAGTCATCCAGATCTGTGTCGAGCGTCGACGGAACCCTTTACGACGAGCTCTTCGTCACCTCCATAAATGAGAAACATATCATTAGTCCTTTTCAGGTACTTCAGGATGTTCTTGACCGCTGTCCAGTGTTCCATACCGGGATCACTTTGGTACCTCCCCATCAAACTTATGGCAAGGTTCACATCAGGTCTGGTACACATCATGGCATACATAATAGAACCTATGGCCAAGGCATAGGGGATGACACTCATCTTTTCTCTATCTTCTGCCGAGGTCGGGCATTGAGCTGTGCTCAATCTCATACCTTGCAATACTGGCAAGAACCCTTTCTTGGACTGATCCATATTGAACTTCTTTAATATCTTGTCAAGGTATGTGCTTTGTGAAAGACCAATGAGGCATCTTGATCTATCTCTATAGATCTTGATGCCTAATATGTAAGCTGCTTCTCCAAGGTCCTTCATTGAAAAACACTTATTCAAGTAGGCCTTTATGCTTTCCAAGAGTTCTACATCATTTCCCATCAGCAATATATCATCCACATATAATATGAGAAATGCTACAGAGCTCCCACTCACTTTCTTGTAAATATAGGCTTCTCCCCAAATCTGTATAAACCCAAACGCTTTGATCACCTCATCAAAGCGAATGTTCCAACTCCGAGATGCTTGCACCAGCCCACAGATTGAGCGCTGGAGCTTGCATACCTTGTTAGCATTCTCAGGATCGACAAAACTTTGGCTCGAGTGAAACGGACGAATTTTCCACCAGCAAGAACTACCGCTGCCAATGCTGGTCAACCGAATTAGGGATGAAGCAGCAATCTGGAAACTCGCTGGATGCCCAATCCCATTTGACCCAGGCTGAGCATTATTTATAAACTCGTCATGATGTTGTATGGCAAAGCCAACAACGGTTGTATTTTTATTTTTCCTCACTTGGTCTCCGACCCGACGTTGTATTCAGCGATCGGCCTTTCTTCTTCTTAATGGAATCACAGCAGCTCTCCTGCTATCTTTCAAAAAAAAAAAACTATTGAGAGGGGGCATCTTTAGGAATGTGGTTGCTATGTTTTTAACAAAGACACCCATAGGGCATCTTAGACTTGATTAATATCAAAGAAAACAAAGGCCAGCATAAAGGATTAACAACTGAATGTAGAACAACCGGTCAATAGTAAAATTACATTAAAAATATACTAGTCATCTTCTTTCTCTAATTGTACATCCATCTTTTTTTGCTGGTTTGATTCTTTGTGGAGGCAAAATCTTTTATCGACACCATGGTGAAGATATATAGTGATTCGACAACCCGTACTTCTACGGGATCATCCCCGACCTAGACACGTTTCATTGATTAAGACTTCCCATCTTTTTAGATGGGCGACTCAAGGCGTTTTCAAAAAGCATTATTGGTAATGTTCGTGCCGGTGAAAGAGTGACAACATCGTTGCTACAGTCTAATTGCAGCCTCTTCAGCGTAGTCTTTGGAGTATTTCTTTGAGTAGAGATTGATACCGTGAAGAAGGTGTGTACAAGAAATTTCATTGTAATTCTTAGTCATAGGAGTTATTTTGTGTTTTCTTGAATCTTAGGTTCAAATTAGTGTACCTATAATTTTTATGAGTATTAAATAAATTTATCGATTATAGGGAAACTGCAAAGAAACTATAAAATGCTAGTATTTCGAGTGATAATCAATATGGTCTGCATTTCGAGTGCAAACTTAAAGCTACTTTTTTTTTACTAGTAGAGTACTAGGACCAAGCCGCCTCCAAAAGCTAGGTTCTCTGCCTCCCACCGGCACCAGCGCCGGTCCGTCGCGTCTCCGGTGGCCTTAGGGCCATGGAGACAGAGTGGGTCTCGGCTCTCGTCGGTGGGAGGGCTTCGTTTTTAGATTTGTTTTCGAGCTTTGTTAGGGTTTGTGTCCTGCTCATGAAGGTGAGACGCCGTGGCTCCCTGAAGAAGGAATAAACGTCTCCCCGCTTAGCTCCCCGCCTAGCCCCTGTTCCGGTGATGCATCTAGCATCATCGATGGACGTGTGGAGGTGTGTCTTCGGCGGATTTGTCTTTGGTGGATTTGCTCGGATCTGTTTGTCGTTCGTCTTTGTTCGTGTATTTTCATATTGGATCCTTTTGATCTACACTCTTCATCTGCGGCGGTTGCTGTTCTGGTGCGTTGGTCTATGGGGCCTTAGCACGATGACTTCCCGACTGTCTACTACAACAACATTTGCCCGGCTTCGGCGAGGAAGGGGCGATGACAGCGGCACGTCTTCGGCTCGCTTCAATGCTTGTAGTCGTCGCCAGGTAGTCTAGGATCTGGATGTAATTTTTATTATTTTTATTCTTCGTTGTATTATCATCATTGAAAATGAATAGATTGAAAGTTTTTCTTGTAAAAATAACGTGACAGACATGCATGCAGGCAGCTAGCTTTGCACCGATCGATCCAAGGCACGCACACGCGGTCAGGTGAAGTTGGCCAGCTCGGTAAGGAAGGCGGCGCCGTGCTCCTCCTTGAGAAGGCACGCCACACAAATCTTGGGGGTCAGCTTGCCCAGCAGCCTCAAAGGAGCGGAAGATTCGTTTGTAGAGTGGACCATATGTAAGTACATACTTTATGTGGTATGAGATGTTAGGGCATCTCCAGCCGTTGGAGTCCCCCAGGACAATCGCCGGGCCAAAAATAGCACGTCCTGGGGGCCAAAACGTTCTCGCCGGATGAAAGGCGAGTATGTTTTCCCAACCGTTGGTGTCCTCAGGACAATTATTAGGCATAAAGTGATTGGGTGGGCCAAGAAAAAGGACGTGTGGGGGAATATGATTGGTTGTTGCTTTCGCCGGCGCCCCCAATAGCCCCCCAGTGTGCCGGGTTTCGCCTGGGATTGCCGGCGCTATTTTGAGGTCTTGGGGCGCTTGGGGGGCATGACTGGGCCATTTTTTGCCATTTTTAAACTGCCGGCGCACAAAAAGTGGCTCTGGGGGCTCTTGGGGGCGTGGCTGGAGATGCTCTTAGGAGGATTGTGCAGCGCAGTAGCATCTAGTAGAAACCTGGTTATCATTTATTATTCTCAAGAAATGTCCATTTGTGCATGGCCGTAGTTTGAACATATTCTGGGGTATACTTAGGGGCGGCGCTAGGGGTATTCTTTGTTCTTCATATGAATACCCATGATTTTTACAAAACAGTATTGATTTTGGCAAAAAAGTGACAATTTTTGAAAATTAGCAATGATTTTAACAAAATGAATACACATGAATACCCGGAAGCAAATTTCTGAAGCCGCCACTGGGTATACTCGGTGCAAACCAAAATTCTAGTACCATCATGTGGGAGACGCCATACTCATTTGCTAATTTTATTCATATATTATGCGTACATTTCCCATTTGTTGATGGTCAGTGGCCTAGGAATGTCATGTGGGAGACGCCATATTCGTGGCATTTGATTTCGTCCAAAAAGAAGGCCCAGGTGTACAACTCAGAGGTCAATACGGGAATGAGATGGAGGATGATGGGTGCCGCTGGTGGCCGGCGGCAAAGAAGCAGAAGATGATTAGAGGGATGACCAGGGCCCCAGTGGCTCGGCATTATGTGACGAGGCGACACACGTCAATGTCATCGACCATGAGTGACAGGGCTAGCTGCTGGTTAGGATGATGCCGGAGGGAGGGTTGAGCGGGCGAAGGAAGACATTGATGAAAATTCACTCATGCTAATTATTTTCAAAGAAACTGATATGTGGGCCTAGCTCAACTGGTTGGGGGAGTGGATGTACAAACCGAACACCCAGGTTCAAATCCCCACGGATGTGAATTTAGGTTCCTAATTATTCTTGAGGACCAGGCTTTCCTGGTACTCACGCATTTATTGAGGACTAGGGTCGGTGCGTAACCGAGGTTAAAAATCCTAGTACTCATACCTAAAAGGCGGTATGCATCCCTAGTTGGTGCAGAGGCCGGGGAAGTGAAATTCTCCCCCAATTTTTCTTAAGGGAGTGAGCCTAGCTCAACGGGTTGGGGGAGTGGATGTACAAACCCAACACCCAGGTTCAAATCCTCACGGATGTGAATTTAGGTTCCTAATTATTCTTGAGGACCAGGCTTTCCTGGTACTCACGCATTTATTGAGGACTAGGGTCGGTGCGTAACCGAGGTTAAAAATCCTAGTACTCATACCTAAAAGGCCGTATGCATCCCTAGTTGGTGCAGAGGCCGGGGAAGTGAAATTCTCTCCCAATTTTAAAGAAGCATAACATGTCGGGCGACCTTGGCGACTGAGATGGCGTCGCGGGCGACTGAGATGGCGTCGCGGCCAACCTCTATGGGCTGCCTCTCTCCTTTCCTCAAAGCCCACTATGGACCACCCCCCCTCGTAGGGGGTTCCGGTAACCCCCTCCGGCAATCCAGTTAAATCCGAAACTTTTCCGGAACGCTTTCGGTGTCCGAATATAGTCGTCCAATATATCAATCTTTATGTCTCGGACATTCCGAGACTCCTCGTCATGTCCGTGATCTCATCTGGGACTCCGAACTACCTTCGATACATCAAAACTCATAAACTCATAATACCGATCGTCATCAAACGTTAAGCGTGCGGACCCTACGGGTTCGAGAACTATGTAGACATGACCGAGACTCATCTCCGGTCAATAACCAATAGCGGAACCTGGATGTTCATATTGGCTCCTACATATTCTACGAAGATCTTTATCGGTCAAACCGCATAACAACATACGTTGTTCCTTTTGTCATCGGTATGTTACTTGCCCGAGATTCGATCGTCGGTATCTCTATACCTAGTTCAATCTCGTTACCGGCAAGTCTCTTTACTCGTTCCGTAACACATCATCTCGTGACTAACTCATTAGTCTTTTGCTTGCAAGGCTTATTATGATGTGTGTTACCGAGAGGGCCCAGAGATACCTCTCCGACACTCGGAGTGACAAATCCTAATCTTGATCTATGCCAACACCACAAATACTTTCGGAGACACCTGTAGAGCATCTTTATGATCACCCAGTTACGTTGTGACGTTTGATAGCACACAAGGTGTTCCTACGGTATTCGGGAGTTGCATAATCTCATAGTCATAGGAACATGTATAAGTCATGAAGAAAGCAATAGCAGTAAAACTAAACGATCATAGTGCTATGCTAACGGATGGGTCTTGTCCATCACATCATTCTCCTAATGATGTGATCCCGTTGATGAAATGACAACTCATGTCTATGGTTAGGAAACATAACCATCTTTGATCAATGAGCTAGTCTAGTAGAGGCATACTATGGACACTCTGTTTTGTCTATGTATTCACACATGTACTAAGTTTCCGGTTAATACAATTCTAGCATGAATAATAAACATTTATCATGATATAAGGAAATATAAATAACAACTTTATTATTGCCTCTAGGGCATATTTCCTTCAGTCTCCCACTTGCACTAGAGTCAATAATCTAGCTCACATCGCCATGTGATTTAATACCGATAGTTCACATCGTTATGTGAATAACACCCATAGTTCACATCACCATGTGACCAACACCCAAAGGGTTTACTAGAGTCAATAATCTAGTTCACATCGCTGTGTGATTAATACCCAAGAGTAATAAGGTGTGATCATGTTTTGCTTGTGAGAGAAGTTTAGTCAACGAGTCTGTCACATTCAGATCCGTATGTATTTCGCAAATTTCTATGTCTACAATGCTCTGCATGGAGCTACTCTAGCTAATTGCTCCCACTTTCAATACGCATCCAGATTGATACTTAGAGTCATCTGGATTTAGTGTCAAAGCTTGCATCGGCGTAACCCTTTACGACGAACTCTTTATCACCTCCATAATCGAGAAATATTTCCTTAGTCATCTAATTACTAAGGATAATTTTGACCGCTGTACTGTGATCTACTCCTGGATCATTATTGTACCTCCCTGTCAAACTCATGGCAATGTACACAACGTGTTTTGTACACAGCATGGCATACTTTATAGAACCTATGGCTGAGGCATAGGGAATGACTTTCATTCTCTCTATATTTTTCTGCCGTGGTCTGGCTTTGAGTCTTACTCAACTTCACACCTTACAAGTCAGGCAAGAACTCCTTCTTTGACTGATCCATTTTGAACTACTTCAAAATCTTATCAAGGTATGTACTCATCGAAAGTCTTATCAAGCGTCTTGATCTATCTCTATAGATCTTGATGCCCAATATGTAAGCAGCTTCACCAAGGTCTTTCTTTGAAAAACTCCTTTCAAACACTCCTTTATGCTTTCCAGAAAATTCTACATCATTTCCGATCGACAATATGTCATTCACATATACTTATCAGAAAGGTTGTAGTGCTCCCACTCACATCTTGTAAATACAGGCTTCACCGCAAGTCTGTATAAATCTATATGCTTTGAGCACCTCATCAAAGCGTATATTCCAACTCCGAGATGCTTGCACCAGTCCATAGATGGATCGCTGGAGCTTGCATACTTTGTTAGCACCTTTTGGATCGACAAAACCTTCTGGTTGCATCATATACAATTCTTCTTTGAGATATCCATTCAGGAATGCAGTTTTGACATCCATTTGCCAGATTTCATAATCATAAAATGCGGCAATTGCTAACATGATTCGGACAGACTTAAGCATCGCTACATGTGAGAAAGTCTCATCGTAGTCAACTCCTTGAACTTGTCGAAACCCTTTCGCAACAAGTCGAGCTTTGTAAACAGTAACATTACCGTGTGCGTCGGTCTTCCTCTTGAAGATCCATTTATTTTCGATGGCCTGCCGATCATCGGGCAAGTCAACCAAAGTCCACACTTTGTTCTCATACATGGATCCCATCTCAGATTTCATGGCCTCAAGCCATTTTGCGGAATCTGGGCTCATCATCGCTTCCTCATAGTTCGTAGGTTCATCATGGTCTAGTAACATGATTTCCAGAACTAGGTTGCCGTACCACTCTGGTGCGGAACGTACTCTGGTTGATCTACGACGTTCAGCAGAAACTTGATCCGAAGTTTCATGATCATCATCATTAACTTCCTCACTGATTGGTGTAGGAATCACTGGAACTAGTTTCTGTGATGTTCCACTTTCCAATTCGGGAGAAGGTACAATTACCTCATCAAGTTCTACTTTCCTCCCACTCACTTCTTTCGAGAGAAACTCCTTCTCTAGAAAGGATCCACTCTTAGCAACAAAGACCTTGCCTTCGGATCTGTGATAGAAGGTGTACCCAACAGTTTCTTTTGGGTATCCTATGAAGATTTATTTCTCCCATTTGGGTTCGAGCTTATCATGTTGAAACTTTTTCACATAAGCATCGCAGTCCCAAACTTATTGAAATGACAGCTTAGGTTTCTCGTTAAACCACAGTTCATACGGTGTCATCTCCATGGATTTAGATGGTGCCCTATTTAACGTGAATGTAGCTGTCTCTAATGCATAACCCCAAAAGCGATAGTGGTAGATCGGTAAGAGACATCATCGATCGCACCATATCTAATAAAGTACGGTTATGACGTTCGGACACACCATTACACTGTGGTGTTCCAGGTGGCGTGAGTAGTGAAACTATTTCACATTGTTTTTACTGAAGGCCAAACTTGCTAACTCAAATAATTTACCTCTACGATCATATCGTAGAAACTCTTATTTTCTTGTTACGATGATTCTCCACTTCACTCTGAAATTCTTTGAACTTTTCAAATGTTTCAGACTTGTGCTTCATTAAGTAGATATACCCATATCTGCTCAAATCATCAGTGAAGGTCAGAAAATAATGATACCTGCCGCGAGCTTCAACACTCATTGGTCCACATACATCTGTATGTATGATCTCCAACAAATCTGTTGCTCGCTCCATTGTTCCGGAGAACGGAGTTTTAGTCATCTTGCCCATGAGGCATGGTTCGCAAGCACCAAGTGATTCATAATCAAGTGATTCCAAAAATCCATCACTATGGAGTTTCTTCATGCGCTTTACACCAATATGACCTAAACGGCAGTGCCACAAATAAGTTGCACTATCATTATTAACCTTGCATCTTTTGGCTTCAATATTATGAATATGTGTATTACCACGATCGAGATCCAACAAACTATTTTCATTGGGTGTATGACCATCGAAGGTTTTATTCATGTAAACAGAATAATAATTATTCTATGACTTTAAATGAATAACCGTATTGCAACAAATATGATCAAATCATATTCATGCTCAACGCAAATGCCAAATAACATTTATTTAGGTTTTACACTAATCCCGAAAGTATAGGGAGTGTGCGATGATGATCATATCAATCTTGGAACTACTTCCAATACACATCGTCACTTCATCCTTTAACTAGTTTCTGTTCATTCACTAGTAGATAAAGGGTATTTAGCCCCGGTTCATTTGGCCTTTTAGCCCCGGTTCTGGAACCGGGGCAAGAGGGTCGGTACTAATGCTCTGACCCTTTAGTCCCGGTTCAATCCAGAACCGGGGCAAAAGGGTGTCCACGTGGCCTGTGCACCGTGTCCAGGCAGGAGGGGCTTTAGTCCCGGTTGGTGGTACCAACCGAGACCAAAAGGCATCCACGTGTCAGCATTTCTGTGGCTGTGGTATTTGTTTTTTTTTGAAAGGGGAGGGGGGGTTTTAGGTTTTGGGGGTTAATTTAGGTGTTTCATATATTGTGTTAGCTAGCTAATTAATAGAGAGAAGTGTTCTCTCTTATGTCCGTGCTTGGTCGACGCTACATACTACACATACGTATATGGAGAGGACTAGAGTCACGCTAGCTAGCTAGCTAGCTGCTAGCTACTAAGCAAACGAAGGAACAGAAGATCTCGTATATATAATCAACATATATATATATATGCATACAGAGAGAAGTAATATCGACCACCTCTCCTTCTCCGAGAGATTGGTCGAACAACAAGTTCTCGTATATCTATCCGACACTACCGGGCACATATATACAATAATTATCTCTTACAAAAATAATCTCCTAACACATGGATGCATGGTCCACATAGTATTCTCCGTCTTCAGCGATCACGTGTTCAAGGAAGAATGCCGCCAATTCCTCTTGAATTGCTCGCAGACGATCTGGTGTTAGGAGTTCATCCCGCATCCGAAACATCTAATTTGAAGTAGGGGGTCAATACATGAAATGATGCTATAAATTTGTGAATATTATTGATTGCTTACGCACTTCAAATTGTTCATCAGTGTAGCCCCGCTCACAGGTCGTGTGGCGGATGGACTCGCAAATGTGGTATCCACAATAATCATTCCCGGGTTCCTGCCACAACCACTTTACAAGAAATAGAGCTCAATCAAACTGATCATAAGCAAGAATGCCAAATTGGTATTGATGAAACTAGCGCTTGAATCAAGATATAGGAGATGCGCGCGCGGAACATGCTACTATATAGTACTTACTTTCGGGTATCTAAATTGTAGCTTCTTCGGCAGTCCCGGAGCTTTTTTGGTGAATTTTTTCCAAGCCCTGCCAGACAAAGAAAACAATTAGTTGATATCAGAAATGAAGTTGCTGATATATATATATGCATGGTGGATAATATTGATCGATTTAACTTACCTGGCTAGCATTTGAGTCATGTCCGCATACTCCTCGGGATCTTTACGTTTAGAGTCGAAGACAGTTACTACTCCCTTCTCAAGCTTAATCTCTAAGAGAATATAGTGGAAGCTGCGCACGAATGCATGAGATCATCAATTACATCACTATAACCTTGACTGATATATAAGGGAAACCAAATATGCACAAGACATTAACACTCACTTGAAGTTGTAAGGAAAGAGTATTATATCTTTGTTTTCATTTACCACCAACGATCATAGCAAGTTGGTCTCGGTATCGTCGGGACGCAATTTAACCTCGGTTGCATCTATGAGGTATGTGTTAATAAACCCAATATCACCTACTTGTCTTTTCTTCAATTCGACGATCTTCAATCTGCATAATATAGTGAGGATAATTATAAATACATGCAATGAAGATCAGCTATATAGAGAGACTTAATGACAGAAGTAGTACTACTTACAGACAGTAGCAGGTGATCGTTGTTTTATCGAGGGCCAATTGATTGAAAAATTGATAGAACTCCTCAAATGGAACAGGCAACAGGTCAATTACAACGAGGTCATGCTCAGGTTTAACTCTCAAATACAAGTTATTCCTCCCCCCAGACTCTCTGCAGATTTTCATGTACCAATCATGCAATCTTCGCATATTCGTTGATAGAGATCTTTCATTTTTTACGAGAGGCTTTTTGTACTCGTATCTTTCTATCTGCACGTCCATGAAATCATAGTGTACATCGTCGGACGCGTAATCTGCAAGATTGGTATAACCGGGCACCATCCTCGGATCATTAGCGACCATGTCGCTAGACACCTTGAGCGGGGGGCACGATTGGTTCGCTTGTTCGCCGAGCTGGGCAATTTGTTTCCCAGCTCGCCCTTCTGCTAACCTCTGATCACTTTTTGTACTTCCGGACCGCTTGGCATCTTGAAATGTCTTTTGAATAATGCGGTCATAGTTGCCCTTCGGCTTACTTTTCGCTGGTTGCTTCAGGGCAGCAAGAGTGCGCTTTGCTTTCACCGCATCTATCTTGTCCTCTGGAGGTGGATGTCTCTGTGCTTTCAACCCTTCAAAAAAGTCCTTCACTTCGCCTTCAGCGATCTTCGTGTTTTCCTCGTCGGACCTCTCGTACGGCAACTTCTCTAGAGGCGTGAGAGAAGGACCGAATCTGCATCGCCTCCCGCCTCTGGCTGTACTGGTAGACGTCGCCGGACCAGACGAAGCGGCTGTCTTTTTTACTTGCTTAGGCGCCGGAGCAGGAGCAGCCGGAGCGGCGGCAGGTCTCTTCCGCCCTTGCTGATTAGGCGAAGGAGGAGCTGGCTGTCTGCTCGGGCGCGCCGGCGGCGAAGGAGGCGGAGTGCCGCCACGCGCCGGCGGCGAAGGAGGCGGTGTGCCGCCACGCGCCGGAGAAGGAGCCGGAGTGCCCTGATGGTCACTCGCCGGAGTGCCCTGATGGTCACTCGCCGGAGGAGGAGGCGGTGGAGGAGGCGGAGTGCCCTGACTCGTCGTCGTCGGAGGAGGAGGCGGAGGCGTCCAGTTCAGAATGTTGATTAGGTCCTTCCGCCATAGGCATGGAGTCTTCAGTGAAGAACCCAGCCGAGTCTCCCCTTCACCGGTAGGGTGGTCAAGCTGGAGCTCCTCAAATCCCTCCGTTATTTCGTCGACCATCACCCTAGCATATCCTTCTGGAATCGGCCGGCAGTGAAAAGTGTCGTCTGGTCCAGAAGGATAAACAGAGCCAGCAGCCGCCTTGACCTTCAGATTCATCCACTGTGCCATAAGGTGGCAATTTTGTGCCTGCGTGATAGCATCCACAGGATTCCTGCTGGCAGTAGCCGTCAAGGCAAGCTCTGGCTGAAGCAGCTCGGTGGAAGCCACGCTGCTTCTCCGCTGAGATGGCGGGGTAGCTTCGGGGGAAGCTTCGGCAATTCTTTTCTCCCGATCTGCTTCCCGTTCCTCTATCGCTTGTATTGTGGCCCGCAGCGCCTGGATTTCGGTCATCTCCATTTTCTTCCTCCTGTCGTGGCATTTGTAGCCTCCCGCGTCCGGAAACCCAGCACGCTACGGAAGGGAGCCTGGCGTGCCTCGTGTCCGTCCAGGGTACTCAGGATTCCCGAGGGCCATTGTCAGCTCGTCGTTCTCTCTGTCGGGGATGAACGTCCCTGCATGCGCTGCTTTGATATACTGCCGCATCTTCCTGAGTGGTGTTTCCAATTGCTTGTCCGTCCAAATGCACCACCCTGTTACAGGGTCCAAGGTTCCGCCAGCCCCGAAGAACCAAGTCCGGCAACGTTCTGGCCAGTGCATTGTCTCTGGTTCGATCCCTTTCTGAAGCAGATCATTCTCAGCCTTGGCCCACTTAGGCCGGGCTACGAGGTAGCCGCCCGACCCCGTGCGATGGTGATGCATCTTCTTTGCAGCATTTATCCGGTTTGTCTCCGACATCTTCTGACTCTTTTCCGACTTCTTATGGGCCACAAATGCGGGCCAGTCATCTTTGATCTTCTCATATATGCCCACGAATTCTGGAGTCGTTTTCTCTCAGACAAACGTATTCAGTTTTTTCTTCCATGCCCTGAATTGGTCTGCCATCTTCGAAAGTGCATAAGACTTGATTAAGTCCTCTTTAACTAGCTTCGCCGGATCAACCTCTCGCGGTAGGACGAAGTTTGACTTCAGCTCAGTCCAAAGATCTTCTTTCTGCATATCAGTGACATATGTCACCTGAGCGTCGTTTGCAGCCGGCTTTAACCATTGATGGATGCTGATCGGGATCTTGTCCCTAACCAGAACCCCGCACTGATTAACAAATGCGTTCTTTGTGCGGATGGGTGCACTCGGCTCGCCGGAGTGTGAGATTTCTGAGATCTCAAACTTTTCATCCGGCCTCAACTTTTTCTTCGCTCCTCGTCTCTTTACCGAAGATTTGCTCGATCCGGAGGGCTAGAAAAGGAACAAAGACGAGAGTTAATGAATGAATCAATTAACTAGTCAGCACATGCTTAACTAACATATATACCTCCTGGCCGGACTCGGTTCGGTCACCGGAGCCAGCATCACGGTCTCCTTCTTGCACCGGCATTGGGTCACCGGAGCCGTCCTCACGGTCTACTTCTTCCATGTGCATTGGGTCACCGAATTCATCAATATCATAGCCTAGATCTTCCAGCCGCAGCTCTTGTTCGACCTGCTCATCGGTGTCGTTGAGATACGACCTGACGGCATTTTGACCGTCTGCGATTATGTCCATCAACATCGCTTCTTGTGCTAGGTCTCGGGTGTTGTCGTCCATTGTTTCTACAAATATTTACAACATGCCAATTATTATTCAAACATGACAGATGGATATATTAATGGCAAACGTAGAACTAGCTTCAACCCTCGACTGCTCGGCGATCCACAAACCCTAGACCCCCTCATGTCACATTTTGTCTAGCTAGTGTCAAAGGATTCAACAAAACCAATACTTCATCATTAGGCGAAAGTAACAGTAGCATGATGGTACGAAGCTCTCCAAAGTTGTTTTGGAACGAAGTCCCAGATAAGGTAATCCGTAACAAAAGACGGATTAACTTATCAGGAACTCCGTTCCAGAACATCTTTGCATAACTTCGTACCAACATGCCCCGGTTACTTCTGGCAAATGATGAAGTCATGGAATTCTTCAATACTTTGACACTAGCTAGGCAACCTCTCGACCCCCCCAACTTCTCGGCGATCCACAACCCTAGACCCCCTCATGTCACATTTTGTCTAGTGTCAAAGGATTCAACAAACCAATATTTCATCATTAGGCGAAAGTAACAGTAGCATGATGGTACGAAGCTCTCCAAAGTTGTTTTCGAACGGAGTCCCCGGATAAGATAATTCGTAACAAAAGACGGATTATCCTATCAGGGACTTCGTTCCAGAACAACTTTG
>LR738716.1:17300509-17350043 GCA_902687465.1 Secale cereale
GGGGTTGGGCGGGGTGGTGGTCAGCGGCCCCTTGGCCGCGGCGCGGTGGCTGCTTCTGTCGCGGCGGAGGCGGGCCGGGGACGCTTGGGCCAGGATGATGGCGGCGGTAACCGCAACCCACCCATAAGAAGATGGGGTGATTATGGCTATGACGCATACGGCGAGGGGCAGCATCGGGGCTCCTCTTCTACCGGCGGTGGCCGGGGCTATGCGTGGCAAGGCGATGGTGGTGTTGGTCGTGGCAATGGGCAACAAGGAGGTTTCTACGGACCACCAGGTGGCTTTGTTGAGGGTGCTTCGGGTCCAAATCACCGCTTCCGGGGGAGATTCCGCGGAGGTAGGGGAGGGGGCAGGCGACATCCTCCTCCTCCGCCAAGGCAAGCTGTGGCTGTCCCGGACGTGCCTCCAGTGCTTAATACTGCTGCAGTGGAGGTGGTTCCTCCGGTGCTTAATACGGCTGCGGTGGAGGTGGTTCGGGCTCTTGCTTCAGTCGAAGTTCCGGATCCGAGTGCTGGACTGTCTGATAAGGTTGTCAACAAGCCGGTCGTTGATCGTTTATCTAAGTGGCTCCGCAAGAAGGAGAAGATGATCTGTCGCCGGTGTGGGGTGGCGGGTCACTTCGCGGCTGAGTGCACCACGGTGATGTGTGACACGTGTCAGAAGCCCATGCATGATTCAGGGGAGTGCCCTGAACTCCAGGGGCCCATGCCGGCGGTTGCTGTTTACGGAGTTTGTTCTGCTGATCTTATGTTCTTTGAGACTCCTGCTGATGAGTCTGAGGCACCTGTGACGGAGGTTTCCCTTACAGGGGTTGTCAAGGTCACGCATGGGACACTGTCTGAGGCCCAGATTGTGCATAGGCTCAGTGAGTTGATGCCAGGAAACTTTCAGTGGAAGCTGGTCAAGCTTGAGGGGCAATCATATAAGGTTGATTTCCCATCCTTGGATGATCTGAATCACGCGCTTAAGTATGGCTTGTGTCGGGTGGCGAGCACTAACTGTATCATCGAGTTTGCTCCGTGGAAGAAACCTGAGCCTCAAGGGAAGGCCCTTCCACAGATTTGGGTTCGTTTTTTAGGGGTGCCCCCGAAGGCCCTTCAGAGCGCTCGGACTACGTGGAGTCTAGGATCGCTTATTGGTAAAACAGAGAAGGTGGATATGCCTATCACGTGAGCGAATGGCATTGCGCGCTTGCTGGTGAGTGTCCTGGATATTGAGTTGGTTCCCTTTTATGTGAGATGGTTCTATGCTGGTCTGATGTATGACTTGGAGATTGAGATTGAGCTCGAGAGTTCAGTACTTGTTCAGTCCGTCGATGGGAATGCGGATACTGATATGACTGATGGTGATGATGCACGTGGTTTGAGTGAGTCAGCCGCGGGTGGGCAGGCGATGTCTGGACCTACACCGACGGTGGGTCAGCCTCAGCAGTCTTCTGGAGGTTCTGGGGGGAAGGTGGAAGCACCTCCTGCAACATCCTTGTCTTCTCTCCGTTTTGGGTCCTTTGGGGCGGCCTCAGCCCCTAGTCGGTTGTGGGGTCACAGGGCTGATTTGGAAGATCCGGTGGAACTGGAACTACCACCGTTGTCACCACTGCTCCTGGATGCTGCTCTCTCTGGGAAGGAGGGTGTCAGGGGGGAGTCCCCTATTGCCACGCCTACCTCTGCCGTCCATCTTCACGAGGGTGTCCTGGAGCTGTGTGCTGACCGGGATGCTACTCCAGGGTCTGGATGCCCGCTATCGGTTGGTATGTCACCAGCTCACGACGAGTTATCTGGAGATGTTGAGACCAGTCCGAGTGCGGCTGGGTCTGGAGACTGTGTGTCTCGAGGGCCGTACTCTATGGCGGCGCCAGGGTCTGCGATCGAGGTGCCTGTGGCAGGCGGCCCAGGTATTCTTGGTCAGGTGGGTGGGGGTGTACTTGGGTCTACGGCAGGAGGCCCTACCCCGAGTGGACCCTCCACCGCCGATGTCGTCGCTTTCGGGGGGATAGCTGATCCCATGACTGATGGCCGACGACTCAGCAGTCGCCTCCAGGACCAGCCGGATGTGGATGATCTACAGATGGGTCGTGCCGTGCGGCAGGCCAAGCTGCGGGACATTGAGGACTTGACAGGTATGTCAGTCAGTATTTCCAATTCGATTTTGCATTTTTTATGCCGATGATGTTATACATAATGCAAATCAATTGGGAGTTTCATTAGGCGGGAACGGGAAAGAAGTTGCTCAATCTGTTAACGACTTGTTTGATCGTGAGGCAGAGCGGGCGATAGAGGTTATTACTAACTTAGCAGCCGTTAAGCCATTGAATAACTCAGAAATTGATGCTTTAGGGGTGAGGGTTTTGGATAGTCTTTGCGAGGACCTGGATCCATCGCTCACTCAGTCGGAGGATGATGGTACTGGAGATGTCAGGGAGGAGTTGCTCCAGGATGATACGGAGATTGCTCAAGCCCCCGAACCTGGTTGTACGAACCGGGACGGGGAGCACCATGAGCCTAAGCGTAAATGGAGCCACAAAATTTATCCGGTGTCGGCTGTACGCAGGAGTGTTCGGATTCGGACTGCCAAGAAATTCCATGATGAAAAATGAGAGGAATTTTCTGGAATAGCAGAGGTCTGAAAGACTTGGCTAAACATAGGTTCTTGGCGGATGCGTCTCTCAACACAAGCTTGATTTCATTGCCCTCTCCGAAACTGGTAGAGATAACTTTACCTCCCAGTTTCTGGGTACGTTATCTGGAGGAGTCGACTTCGACTGGCACTGCTTACCCCCCAGAGGAAGGTCCGGTGGGATTTTACTAGGGGTAAAAAGAGAGTCTTTAGAAGTCCGTAACGTGGTCTTGGGGGAGTTCGCCGTAAAGTTCAGGGTGAGATCCAGGGTCGATGGATTCCAGTGGACACTGGTGGCAGTATATGGAGCTGCGCAACCTGAGCTCAAACCAGACTTTTTGGCTGACCTCGTTCGGATTTGTGGAGATGAACAGCTCCCAATTCTGGTGGGAGGTGATTTCAATATAATTAGAAGATGGCAGGAGAAGAACAATGATAACTTTGACGGTAGATGGTCGTTTATGTTTAATGCTATTATTAAAAGCCTGGATCTCCGAGAGATAGAGCTTTCTGGCAGACAATTTACCTGGGCCAATTCACTACCAAACCCAACCTATGAGAAGCTAGATCGTGTTCTCTCTAGTGTGGAGTGGGAACAGAAGTTTCCCATGGTGACCGTTCAGGCCTTGTCGAGGGCCATTTCGGACCATACTCCACTTTTGGTAGATTCTGGAGTGGCAACCTATATGGGAAATAAAAATACTTTCTCTTTCGAGTTAGCGTGGTTTGAGAGAGAAGGGTTCTTAGACCTGGTTGCCAGGGAATGGGCAAAGGGTGCAGGCGGTAGATCAGCCATAGACAGATGGCAGAATAAGATTAGGCATTTAAGGCAGTTCCTACGTGGTTGGGCAAAGCATCTTAGTGGTGTGTATAAGGTTGAGAAGGAGCGGCTTATCAACCTTATTCATACTCTTGATGTTAAGGCCGAGTCATCTGTCCTAGCGACCAGTGAGCTGGAGGCTAAGGTAACGGCTGAATCTAGGCTGAAAGAATTGTTGCGAGAGGAAGAATTGAAATGGGCACTCCGAGCCAAGGTGCGTGAAGTTATCCAAGGGGATGATAACACATAATTCTTCCATTTGATAGCTAATGGTAAGCATCGAAAGAAAAGAATTTTTCAGCTCGAGCAGGATGAGGGAACGATTGTTGGGCAGGAGAACCTCAAACTTTACATCACTGACTATTATAAGCGGCTGTTTGGGGCCCCGGATGATAGTTTCGTGTCTCTAGACGAGACCCGAGTCCAGGATGTTCCCCAATTAGCGTCAGATGAGAACGAGATCTTATCTGCCCCATTCGCGGAGAAAGAGGTGTTGGATGCGATCTCACAGATGAAGAATAATAAGGCGCCTGGCCCGGATGGTTTTCCGGCTGAGTTTTATAAAAGGTGCTGGCATATCATTAAGGCTGATTTACTTGCGATGTTCCATGATCTTTTCGATGGACATCTGAAACTATTTCACCTTAATTTTGGTACTATAACTTTACTTCCTAAGAAGGCAGAGGCGAATCGAATTGAGCAATTTCGACCAATCTGCCTTCTTAATGTCAGTTTTAAGGTTTTCACTAACGTGGGAACGAATAGATTGACGCAGATTGCACATAGCGTTGTGCAGCCTTTCCAGTCTGCTTTCATGCCGGATAGAAACATCCTTGAAGGGGTTGTTGTCCTTCATGAGACGCTCCATGAAATCCATACGAAAAAACTTGATGGGGTAGTTTTTAAGGTGGACTTTGAAAAAGCATACGATAAGGTCAAATGGCCGTTCCTTCAGCAAGCTTTAAGAATGAAAGGTTTCGACCCATCCTGGAGAAAGCAGGTGGACTCTTTCACTCAAAAAGGCTATGTCGGAATAAAAGTTAATGACGATATTGGTCATTACTTCCAGACTCACAAGGGTTTAAGACAGGGTGACCCGATGTCTCCTATCTTGTTCAACATTGTAGCAGACATGTTAACAATCCTGATTGGTAGAGCTAAGGAGAACGATCAGGTAGGTGGTCTCGTTCCCCATCTAGTGGATGGAGGACTGTCTATCCTTCAGTATGCGGATGACACGATTCTTTTCATGGAGCATGATTTGGCTAAGGCGAGAAATATGAATCTTGTGCTTTGTCTTTTTGAGCAACTCTCGGGGTTAAAGATTAACTTCCATAAGAGTGAATTGTTTTGCTTTGGAAGAGCCAAAGATGAACAAGAAGCATACAAGCAGCTATTTGGATGTGGGGTAGGGTCGTTACCGTTCACATACCTTGGCATTCCGATCCATCATCGGAAACTCTCTAATAAAGAGTGGAAGAGTCTAGAGGATCGTTTTGAGAAGAAACTTAGCTGCTGGAAGGGCAAACTTATGTCATACGGGGGCCGACTGATTCTAATTAACTCGGTGCTTACGAGTATGCCCATGTTTTTACTGTCCTTTTTCATGATCCCAATAGGGGTAAGGAAAAGACTGGATTTCTATCGGTCGCGTTTCTTTTGGCAAAGTGATGAGATGAAGCGCAAGTATAGGCTGGCTAGATGGGATGTCATTTGCAGACCTAAGGATCAAGGGGGTCTTGGAATTGAAAATTTGGAGGTTAAGAATAGGTGCTTACTCAGCAAGTGGCTGTTTAAGTTATCCTCTGAGACTCATGCTACATGGGCCCAAATCTTACATAATAAATACCTTACAACCAAGACGCTAGCTCAAGTGACAGTTAGACCAACTGATTCACCCTTTTGGAAAGGACTGATGAAAGTTAAGTCGGCCTTTTTCAATAGAACTAAGTTCTTAGTTGGTAATGGTGTTTCCACAAGATTTTGGGAGGATACATGGTTGGGAGAGATGCCCCTAGCCATTCAATATCCTTCTCTCTATAATATTGCTCAACGTAAAGAAGACTACGTTGCAACAGTGTTGCAGTCCACTCCTCTTAATATTCAATTCCGAAGGGCGCTGGTTGGACACAGCTGGGAAGCGTGGCTCCATTTGGTGAGAAGATTGATGGATGTTCAGCTGTCTCAGCAGACAGACCGTATTCACTGGAAACTGACTAAGAACGGGACGTTTTCGGTGAAATCGCTGTATTTAGATTTAATTAACTCGGTGCCTATCCCTAGGTCTGCTCACATTTGGAAGGTCAAAGTTCCCTTACGAATTAAAGTGTTTATGTGGTTTGTTCATAAACAAGTAATTCTCACTAAGGATAATCTGGCCAAACGTAACTGGAATGGGTCTTTGCGTTGTAGTTATTGCGACAAGGATGAATCAATTAAACACCTCTTTCTCGATTGTCCTATGGCTAAAGTATTATGGCGTTCGGTCCATATAGCTTTTAATATTACTCCTCCTACTAGTATCACCACGTTATTCGGCACGTGGTTGAATGGAGTCGCGAAAGAATTAGTGAGCCACATCCGTGTGGGTGTTTGTGCGTTACTATGGGCTATATGGAATTGCAGGAATGACTTGGTTTTTAACAGATCAACGAATGTTCATTTTTTGCAGGTTATTCACCGGGCCACTGCTTTGATCCGTATGTGGTCGCTACTCACTCCGATGGATGCCAGGGAGCGTTTGGTTACTGGGTCTATCCGTTGGGAGATGGTAGCTCGGGCTATCTTCAACCGGTTTGGATGGCGGTCATGTAATAGGATAGGAGTTTAGGTCCTGTTTACATTAACGCATCCGAATGTGGTGTCCTCGCGTTTTGTTCTAGCTCAGTTTGAGCATTTTGTAATTTCGTTCCGCATACTTGGAGACCTTGACTTTGCTTATTAATAAGATGGCCGCATGCATCATTTTGATGCAGAGGCCGGGGAATACCCCCTTTTCTAAAAAAAAACTGATATGTGGGCAGGCCCATACATTTCAAACTTACATATGAGGTGAATTATGACTATCTGCCTCCGCATACATTCATTCCACACAGGCAGCTAGATTATGGATTATGCAAGTTAACCAATCAGCTCTTTGAAGCCTTGAAGTTGGTCTCTTTAAACCACCTATGCCGCAGCGCGGCCCTCGCCGTGAGTCTCTTTGCAGGGTTGCATCGTAGGAGGCCGCTCAAGACCTCAAAGCCAGCTTCTGAAAGTTGTGGCCGGCGTCTTCTCCTAGCCTCGGCAGGACATGGGAACATGGAGCGCAAACTGCTTTGCAATGCCCATCCACCAGGCAGCCGCCGCCCATCATAACCTGTCCACTCCTTGATGTCTGCCGTACCAAGAAGGTCCAATATCTCACTGAGGTGGTCCATGTCCGTCTTCCCATAGAAATGGTGGTGGCCAGCAAGTAGCTCAGCCATCATAACGCCAAGAGCCCAAGAGTCGATGCGCTCATCGTAATTCGTGGACCCTAGGAGGAGCTCTGGTGCGCGGTAACCCCGTGTTCCAATGGTGTTTGAGTAGGGCGGCCCATCGGCCATGCTGCATGATAGCCCAAGGTCACAGATCTTAAGGTTCCTGCGGTCGTCGACGAGCACGTTGCCTGGCTTAAGGTCACGATGCATGAGACCTAGACGGTTCATCCTCATCACGCCGGCGAGGAGCTGCCTCATCATTAGGCAGACCTCCATCTCGGTGTGTCTCCTCCCGAAACGGACGCGCTTCATAACATGCCTGAGGGTTGGCCCGACGAACTCCATGGCGATGAAGGCCTCGCCGTCATGCTGGCCCGAGGCGCGCAGCTGCACGATGGACGGGTGGCCGCTGCACTTCTCCAAGGCGCTGACCTCGCCCGCGAAGGCGGAGAGGTAGCGGTCGCCGCTGTCGTCGTGGCCGTACTTGTTTGTGCGGAGGTACTTGATAGCGACGATCTCGCCGGTGTGGCGGTCCCTTGCCCGGTAAACGACACCGAAGCCCCCTGCACCGATCATGTCGAGTTGCTTGAAGCGCCTACCCATTGCAGAGTTTGAGGAGTCAACACCTTGGTCCCAATCATCCCATCTATCAACACGGCGGCACACTGCCGGTGTGGTGGTGGCGACATCGTCGCCTATGACTTCCGACCATCCCATCTTTTGCAACTGGGCAGCAACTCAACTCCAACTACTCTCAACTCCAACTACTCTGACGATCGATCTGAGGCGGATTAGGTATATAATAGTATCTCTCGGACAGGTATATATAGTATCCTGTTACTAATACGCGTGGCGCCGTTAGTTAGTTTCCGCGTCGTACTCCTATTCCTATTCCGCGTCGGCGCAGCTGGTGACTGGGAGGATGTACGGCTGATCCAGCCCACGCGCGAGCTCGCCCACGGCCCGTAGGAGCAGCGCGATCCCCGTGCCGTCGGCGACGACGTGGTTCCACGTGACCCCAAGGACGAACGCGCCGCAGGAGAACTCAGTCACCTGCATGAGCAGCAATGGATCGGCCACGCGGCACCTGGCCTCCGGGTAGTCGACGGCGAAGTCTTTAAGCAGCGCCGCGAACGGCGGGTCGAAGAGCTTCACGTCCACCAAGGCGCAGTTGGCCGTCGCGGCCACGAACTCGACGCCCTCGCCGGTGCATGCGATGCAGAGATCACCGTCGCCGTCTCCCACGACGACGCGGCCGGCGATGAGGCGGAAGTGGTCCAGAGCGCGAGAGAGCGCCCTCTTGATGGTCCCGGCTGGCTCGTGGATGGCACGGTCGAAGACGTGGAATGACGAGAAGGAGGAGAAGGCGAGAGGCTTGTCGAAGGAGGAGACTTTGGTGTGGTCGGCCGGCGTGGACTGCTCCGTCGACGGGCGGACCAGCAATGGCCTGGACTTGGTCACGATTACCCTCATTTCCAATACGAATCTCAAGTTCTCAGCTAAGTGGTATCGCCTCCTGTCGGCATTTTGGCCCGGCTTATATACAAGACTTTGTCTGTTTTTTTAACACAGTACAATTGAATCGAAGTAGCTTCCTTCGACAAGCCTATCTTATGAGCATCTCCGAGAGATTGACCTGGAATAACATCTTGAGATTGACGAAGTCGTCGTAGACGCCTCGGAGTCAACGAAAACGTCTCCTTATACTGAACAAACATCGTCTGATAGCATGAAATAAATCTAGAGAAAAGCAAGCACCAATGTCAAATTTAGAAATTAAACCCTAACGAGTTGTGGATGCCACTGTCCTCCTACATCCAATATGTTGACACCGTCTTTAATGTACGTAAAAGTTGTTGGCTTGTTATTTGTGGCTCCCCTTACAGGCGCCGTGTATTCCCTCACTTTCTAAATATAAGTCTTGTAGAGATTCCATTACAAACTATATATGTATGTATATAGACATATTTTAGAGTGTAGATTCACCCATTTTGCTCTGCATGTAGTTCATAATTGAATCTTTAAACAGACTTATATTTAACTACGGATAAAGCAGTTTAGAACGATATCCAAATGTTTATAGATTCTTTGTAGGTCTAGTATTATTAAAGGACGTATATGTTTTTATGGGGATTCTATAGGCTCCTTCAAAACTTCCAAACATCCCCTCCCTGAAATCAACAGGGGTGAGCCGCACCTCTACTAGTGGCCAATTAAAAGATGTCATTACATCTTGTAATCCCCTCATCCCTATAACATCATGTACGCGTGGCAAAGCTCCGTGGCCGGTTCTCGACGATTTGTTGTCAAGAAACAAAATTTGGATAAATAATATAGGGTTGGGTCATCAAGGAAACAATTTGTTTTCACTACCTTAAGCTCCACTCTTGGCCTTCCGGGTGTGACTCTTCCGTGACTATTGCTCAACCCATTGAGAAATTGAAAATTCTTGGGCCGACTAATAGACAATCCGCCCACCACAACACACCCTCGAGCGCCCGCCGCTACCAAAGTACACACCGAAAAGCTGTCGTATTAACTGGGATGCTACAAGCATGTTCGCGAAGCTCGATGGCATCGGAGAGGAACAATATGTCTCATAGAGCGAAACTATGCCGCTTCGATCGGACGTGGTTGGCAAACATAGCTTGCCTAGCGCTCCTTGTATGTGGAGGGTGCTTCTGCTACACACCACCGTCGACCAAACGACCAGTCCCAAATGGATCACCACCACAGCTCCACGCTCTCCAAAATGCCGCCCCGCTCTTGATCAATCACACCATCACTAATTCGGTGCTCCCAACACACGACTTGACTCCAAGGTGATGCTTCCAACAATGTAATGACACCAAGGGCGCCACCATCGCCGATCGATTAGATGAATCACGATTTGCAGCGGGAGCAAGCCTTGACGTTGGAAGAGATATCAGATCCCCTCGATAACGCATCCAACAAGGAAAGCCTACCCAAAGGCATGGCTCGCCACCAGCACCAACCGGAGTCGAGCAGAGCTTTTGCCTGAAGAACCGAACACCTATGTCGGGCCAATGACCACATCACACCACTGTCAGCATGGAGCAGCACCTACCACATGCTGTATCGCATAGATCTGGCCAGAGCACCACCAGTGGTGCAAGTCCGAATGCACCCCGAAAGGGACATACACACCGACGCCATTGCAAACCACCGACTCATCAAGAAGCCCCATGCAATCCAGTTGGGAACAAGCTGTTGGTCGAACCACCGCCGGCTTCCGGCCGTTAGCACACCAGAACGGGCGGGAAACCCTACAAATTGCACTGCCAAAGCCGGAGGTCCGCCAACCAGGGGAGCCATTGCATCCTCGCCGCGACCAACATGAACAGCCGCAGATGCCCTCTGCTGGGGATCCACGCTGACCCGGGGTGACAAGATCTGGCTGCAGTCTTGCGGTGGACACAGATCGGGCCCGCCTCCATCGCACCGAGCGTCGCCGCACGCACGCCCCCCCTGAAAGGATCGATATGGTTGACTAGAGGGGGGGGGGTGAATAAGCAACTAACAATTTTTAGCTTTTCTTAACCAATTTAAATAAGCAACAAAGTAAGTTATCTAGATAGCAACTATGATGACAACTTATAGGAAGCAAAGATAACAACCTCACAAGCAAGCTATCTAAGATAAACAAGGAAAGAAATAACCACAAGTGGAGCCGGTGAAGACGAGGATGTGTTACCGAAGTTCCTTCCCTTTGAGAGGAAGTACGTCTCCGTTGGAGCGGTGTGGAGGCAATGCTCCCCAAGAAGCCACTAGGGCCACCGTATCTCCTCACGCCCTCACACAATGCGAGATGCCGTGATTCCACTAATGGTGCCCTTGAAGGTGACGACCGAACCTTTACAAACAAGGTTGGTGCTCTCTCCACAACTTAATTGGAGGCTCCCAATGAAACCCCGGAGCTTCACCACAATGGAATGTGGCTCCGAAGTGACCTCTTCCGTCTAGGGTGCTCAAACACCCAAGAATAACAAAATCCACACAAGAAAGTATGGGGGAATCAAGTTTCCTTTGGTGAGAGTGTAGATCTAGGTCTCCTCCTTCAATCCCTAGAAAATCAACAAGTTTGAGTGGCTAGGGAGAGAGATCGGGCAAGAAAGCTTCAAGGGGATTTAATGGAGGAGAGAGAGAGGCAAGAGGTAGGAGAAGGACCTCCTTAAATAGGGTCCCAAAGATTCCAACCGTTATGTGCAGAAATACACTAGGTCGTTACTTCCGCACAAGCCACCGATACAACCGGTGTGTGAAGAAAACCACAGCCATGGCACCAGGGCGGTACTTCCGGTGTAGCACACGGTAGTACCGGTCTTCCGGAGAAAACCGGAACTACCGCTCCACCACCGGTCAACTACCGCTTCGAGTCCAGAAGGTTTTTTAACCAACAGCGGTGGTAGAGCCAGAACATCCGCTCGGGAAGTAGCTCCTGAGTGGTGGCAGTTCAAGCGGTACTACCGCACTGAATACCGGTAGTACCAGTTTGTCGAGAGGACTCCGGTACTTCCGAGCCACCACCGGTCCACCACCGCACCCAGTACAGAAGGGTACCACCCTTATGCGGCACTAGGGGCGGTGGTTCGATCGGAACTACCGGCCACCGGTACTACCGCTGTTAACAGCGGTACTATCGCAGTAGAGAAGACTGCACACACACATAGAACCAAGGGGACCTCTCTCTCCTCGAACAAAGGCAATATGGTGGGTGTATAGTAACTGTGTACGTGACTTGATTCACCCAATACCTTCCGATGTGGGTTCCCTCTTAATAGTACGGATTTCCTACGACGAAGGGAAACAAAAAGCGTCGGAAACTCCGTCTTCGATCTTTTCCTTCTAGAGGGAAGGCCTAACCATCTTGCGCCACACAATGTGTACCTGAGTAATATATGACGCACGATTAGTCCACACATGTATTGTCATCATCACCAAAACCCTAGGCAAGAGATGCCCTTACAATCTCCCCCTTTTTGGTGAATGATGACAACCACACTAATGGCACGGGGGATCTATAAAATGTAGGCGGAGCTCCCCCTGAGTGTGAGCACTTATTTAGAGTTTGCTTTTGGAATGCAAAAGTGCTCAAACTAGGATCAATGCTCCCCCTAGATTTTATAGACCAACCAGCGACCGCAAACCAACATAGTAGACAACAAAGCATATGATTGCAGAGAAAGAGCAGAGAGCTAAAGATTAGATCATTGATAATAAGCAGGCTCTTCCGAGATAAGTGCATAGATAACTAGATAAGGGCACGCATGTCTCACACCATGCACAAGGTCACAACACAGGACATAAATAAAAGGTTCAATACGAGGAAAGTAACTGCAAGAAAACCCATGCAACTCCCGTGACCTAATAACTCTCTCCCCCTTTGGCATCAAGCACCAAAAAGGAAAAGAGCGAAACTAACGCCCCAGGGCTCAGTAAAGCTCCTCGTCTGTCGCAAGGGAATCATCAGAATCATCATGGTTAGAGTCCTCAGACTCCTCAGCCTCCTCAACATCCTCAGCAACCTTAGCCTCAGTATTCGCAGCATCCTCAGTTACACGAGCAGCAGACGTAGTTGGCTCGTCATCAGACCACTGACAGTTAGCCAAAGACCACTTCTCCCCAGGAGTGATGCTCTTCTCAGAGCCACTCCGCATACCTGGCACATTGAGGTGCTTCATCATCTGAATATGTCTGCGGTGCGCCATCTTCTCAGACACATGGGCCTTGTAGAGCTTCTTCTGAATATGAGTCTGTAAGGTCTTTTTGACCTTGGCAGTTAGCTTCTCCACCCAAGAGGGCTTGGCCCCCGCCTCCAACTCAAAGTCCTCGTCATCCGAGGTAGCAAAAGTATCCTCCTCATTCCCCGCATGGAAGCGAGGAGCAGCATGTTTCTTCTTCCTCAGCAACTTGACCTCATGCTCCGTGAGCTTATCAGGAGTAGTAAGAGGCACTCCAGGCCTCCGGACTTCCCAAACTGAGTATAGGAAGCGCATCACAAAAGGAGCGTGGATAGGTACCTTGCGGTACCAGACACAGTTGTACATCTCCTCCCACATCCACTTAGACACATCAAAAGTGATGCCTTTGCCCCGCTTGGTCTTCATGGCCACAAGCAAATCCACCAGATATCCATAAATATCATCTTGGTTCCCAACCTTGGGCTGCAGCACACAACGGAACACACGGTGTAGAATATCATAGACAGGTAGAAGATCATTTGATTTACCCACAATGCCACGGCCAGGGGTATACAGAGGAGCAAGTTTCACCTTATCCATGGGGTTGGCTCGGTTGTGAGGACGGCGACCACCTTGACCATCCAAACCAGTGTCGGCATAGCCCAGAGCATTGCAGAAGGCACTCCAGGGAACATGGAAGAACTCATCCCGGCACACAAAAGAAAGGTGACGCTGATCTTCACTGCCGAAGTGGACAGTAGCATAAAACTGATGGACAAGCTCCACATCAAAATCACAGCGCAGATCCATGAGCTTGATCAAGTCAAACTCCTCACATACCTCCTGAGCCTCCCCAAAGTAATCGAGGTTGTTCCTCCAACGCTCAAGGTTAATGGACCACATCCGGGTGAACTTGTTCTTGTGGTGCTCGAAGATTTCAGACACAATCCTCATTTGCAATTCATTCCGGAACTGAGGGTTATTCCAACGAGGAGTTGGTGGTTCGGTGTAAGGTCCTGAAAGCGAAACTTCTCCCAGCCCGGAAGCTTCCACTTATGCATAGGTAGCGCTGCACGCTACTTGGCAGCAACTAACTTCTCCCGGCGAGTGGTTTTGGTGGGGACCACTACCTCTCGATCTTCTTCATTGTTAGCTGGCCTCTTGCCCCTACGGGCCCTCTTCCTGGTGTTCTGAGCAGCACGAGAGCTAGAGCTACCTGCAAATGCACACGGAGAACACAAAGCAACCTAGCAAAGATGAGAGGAATGTACACAAGATCAGAAGAATAATTCACGGGTATGTAAGTAGAATAGAAACAGAGCATATATGTTCAAAGCAACCGGTAGTTCCGGTTATTGAACCGGTAGTTCCGGTCCAGCGGTAGTACCGGTCATGGAGACCAGTAGAACCGCTGAGAGCGGGGCTGCCGAGTTGAAGGAGAGGAACCACCCGATCTCAAAACTAGATGCACTATGTCTATTACTAACTACGCACAAGTGAATAAGGAGTCTATAAGGATCTCTCCCACCAAGCATTTAGCCAAAAATGAGGGAACACTAGCATTGCCCTAGACAGAGGATTCAAGGAAAGAACCATAAAAAGAGAAGAACATGGCAATACCGGTATCCATGGGAGGAGATCGAGGAGGAGGCGGCCTCCACGGAGCGGATCCGATTAAGGGCCGACCGATCCGAAATGCCGGAGGGCACTTCGGGGCAGTGGGCGGAGCAACCGGCGGCTAGGGAAAATGGAATAGACGGGCGCGAAGGGGAAAACAGAGATACCCCTTCGGCCCGTACTATTTATACCCGCCCAGTTAAGCAGCCGGTAGTACCGGTCCGGGGACTGGTAGTACCGCTCCAGGAGCTACCTGGTGGTTGGGGCGGTACTTCCGTGTGAAACGGTAGTACCGCACACCAACACCGGTAGTACCGGCCAGGGGTACTGGTCTGAGTACCAGCGGTTGAACCGCTGGCTCTAGACCGGTAGAACCGCTGGGCTACAGCCCGGTGGTAAAGCGGTAGAACCGCTGGTACCACCGGTTGTACCGCCAGGAAGCAACATCCCACTCCAAGATAGCAAACTTCTGTACATTTGGAATAGATGGCTTGGATGAGAAGGCTTAGGATGGAGCTAGTCACTGTAGTATGATGGTGAATACTCCAAGACCCATAGGAGAATTCACACACCTAAGAACACTCAAGGAGCTAAACAAAAGAGAACCAACCTAGCCCGAGGGCGGTGGCCGGAGCCACCTATGTTTGAGTCAAATGGTATGGCACCGCGAAGAATTATCCTTGGGCCCATAACCAAGGCTCGTCTTTGAAACACAAGTGTCATCATAAATGACGAATGTGAAAGAGTTGATCAATTTATGCATAATGGGGGGATGGAGAGTTCATTGAGAGAACAACACTCCCCCTATGTCCATGCCTACACCTAGATTAGACAACATGAAGAGTATGGTGGGGTGTGCACGTGTTCAAACCACATTGCTCAAATCAATGATATGTAGTTCATGCCTTAACTCGCAAAATCTTGCTTCATCCAAAGGCTTCGTGAAGATATCTGCAAGGTTATCATGAGTGTTGACATAGTGAAGCTCGATTAATCCTCGCCGAATATGATCCCGGATGAAGTGATACCGAATCTCAATATGCTTCGTCTTGAAATGTTGCACCGGGTTGAGAGAAATCTTGATGGCACTTTCATTGTCACACCAAAGAGGCACTTTGTCACAAGTGACACCGTAATCCTTTAAAGTTTGCCTCATCCATAGAAGTTGAGCGCAACAACTGCCAGCTGCCACATACTCTGCTTCAGTGGACGAGAGAGACACACAACTTTGCTTTTTGGAAGACCAACTTACCAGAGAGCAACCAAGGAATTGGCACCCTCCGGAAGTGGACTTCCTATCCACTTTGTCTCCCGCCCAGTCCGAATCAGAGAAACCTACAAGGTTGAAGTTTGCTCCTCTTGGGTACCATAAGCCAGAGTTTGGGGTATGAGCCAAATATCACAAGATTCTCTTGACTGCCACAAAGTGACTTTCCTTAGGCGAGGCTTGAAACCGTGCATAGATTCCCACACTCAACATAATATCCGGTCTAGATGCACAAAGGTAAAGCAAGGAACCAATCATAGAACTGTTGGGGAACGTAGCAGAATTCAAAAAAATTCTATGCTTTCACCAAGATCCATCTAAGGAGACATCTAGCAACGAGCATATTAGAGTGCATCTACATACCCTTTTGTAGATCGCGAGCGGAAGCTTTCGAAGAAGCGTGGATGAAGTAGTCGTACTCTTCACGTTCTTCGTCACCGATGATCAAGCGCCGAACGGACGGCACCTCCGCGTTCAACACACTTACGATGCAGCAACGTCACCTCCTTCTTGATCCAGCAAGGGGGGAGGAGAGGTCGTCGGAGATCCAGCAGCACGACGGCGTGGTGGTGGATGCAGCGGGAAATCCTGCAGGGCTTCGCCGGCGCCCTGCGGAGGAGGAGGAAGGTGTGACGGGAGGGGGAGAGGCGCCAGAGGATTGGGGTGCGGCTGCCCTCTCCCCCCCCACATATATATAGGGGGCCAGGGGGGTGCGCCAGCCCTGCAGATCCCATCTGCAGGGTGGGGCGGCGGCCAGGGAGGCAATCTTGCCCCCCAAGGCAAGGGGGCGCCCCCTCCCCCTAGGGTTTCAACCCTAGGCGCATGGGGAGGAGGGCCCATGTGGTGCGCCAGCCCACCAGGGGCTGGCCATTCCCCCTTGCAGCCTAGGGGCCCCACCGGGATGGGTGGCCCCACCCGGTGGACCCCCGGGACCCCTCCGGTGGTCCCGGGAGGTGGTCCCGGGACGCTCCCGGTGACCCCCGGAGATCACTCGATGGCCGAAACTGGACTTCCTATATATATCATTCTTTACCTCCAGACCATTCCGGAACTCCTCGTCACGTCCGGGATCTCATCCGAGACTCCGAACAACTTTCGTGTTTCCACGTGCATGTATCTCTACGACCCTAGCGTTACCGAACCTTAAGTGTGTAGACCCTACGGGTTCGGGAGACACGTAGACATGACCGAGACCACTCTCCGGTCAATAACCAACAGCGGGATCTGGATACCCATGTTGGCTCCCACGTGTTCCTCGATGATCTTCATCGGATGAACCACTGTGTCAAGGATTCACTCAATCCCGTAGTTATTCCCTTTGTCCATCGGTACGGTACTTGCCCGAGATTTGATCGTCGGTATTCCCGATACCTTGTTCAATCTCGTCATGGCAAGTCTCTTTACTCGATCTGTAATCCATCATCCTGTGACTAACTCCTTAGTCACCTTGAGCTCATTATGATGATGTCTTACCGAGTGGGCCCAGAGGTACCTCTCCGTCATATAGAGTGACAACATCCCAGTCTCGGTTCGTACCAACTCAACAGACACTTTCGGAGATACCCGATGCGTACCTTTATAGCCACCTAGTTACGTTGTGACGTTTGGCACACCCAAAGTATTCCTACGGCATCCGGGAGTTGTACAACCTCATGGTCTAAGGAATAAATACTTTACACCGAAAAGCTTATGCATTACGAACTAAACGATCTCGTGCTATGCTCAGGATTGGGTCTTGTCCATCACATCATTCTCCTAATGATGTGATCCCGTTATCACTGACATCCTATGTCCATGGTCAGGAAACCGTGACCATCTGCTGATCAACGAGCTGGTAACTAGAGGCCTACCAGGGACTCATTGTGGTCTATATATTCACACATGTATCGCTGTTTCCGTACAATACAATTCAAGCATGAATAACAGACGATTATCATAAACAAGGAAATATAATAATAATACTTTTATTATTGCCTCTAGGGCATATTTCCAACAGTCTCCCACTTGCACTAGAGTCAATAATCTAGTTACATTGTGATGAATCGAACACCCATAGAGTTCTGGTGTTGATCATGTTTTTCCCGTGGAAGAGGTTTAGTCAAAGGGTCTGCGACATTCAGATCCGTATGCACTTTACAAATATCTATGTCTCCATCTTGAACATAATTCCGGATGGAGTTGAAACGGCGCTTGATGTGTTTGGTCTTCTTGTGAAACCTGGGCTCCTTGGTAATAGCAATAGCACCAGTGTTATCACAGAAGAGAGTCATCGGGCTTGACGCGCTTGGAATGACTCCTAGGTCGGTGATGAACTCCTTCATCCAGACTCCTTCCTGCACTGCTTCGCAAGCAGCTATGTACTCTGCTTCACATGTAGAATGCGCCACGACGCTCTGCTTGCAACTGCACCAGCTGACTGCTCCACCATTCAAAATATACACGTATCCGGTTTGTGACTTCGACTCATCCAGATCTGTGTCGAAGCTAGCATCGACGTAACCCTTTACGACGAGCTCTTCGTCACCTCCATAAACGAGAAACATATCCTTAGTCCTCTCCAGGTACTTTAGGATGTTCTTGACCGCTGTCCAGTGTTCCATACCGGGATCACTTTGGTACCTCCCTACCAAACTTATGGCAAGGTTCACATCAGGTCTGGTACACAGCATGGCATACATGATAGAACCTATGGCCGAGTGATACGTCCAAAACGTATCTATAATTTCTGCTTGCTCCATGCCTCTTTTGGGTGATATTGCTATGATATTTATACACTTCCATACACTTTTGATCATATTTGGACTAACCTATTAACTCAGTGCACCCCAGTGCCAGTTTCTGTTTTCGGCTGTTTTTGTATTTCAGGTTTTCCCATTACGAGAACTGCCAGAAAAATCCCGGAAAAATTATATAAAAAATCAGCGTTCCAGAAGCTACCAAGCACCCGAAGGACAGCCGGAGGGGGACCACCAGGGCCCCAGGCGCCCTGGTGGCGCCCCCCTCCTGGGCCGTGCCGGGGGGCGCCTGGGCCCCCCGAGGCTCCGCTGATGCCCCCCTTTGGCATATATTTAGACCGTCTCCCAAAACCCTCGAGACGGGAACTCTTTTTCACGATCTCATCTCTGTTTCACCGCCGCCGCCGCTTCCAAGATCGGGAGCACCAGGAGAACTCTTCTCGGCACCCTGCCGGAGGGGAGGATCACCACCGGGAGCTTCTCCACCACCATGGACGCCTCCCGGATGAGTTGTGAGTAGTCTCCCTTGGACCATGGGTCCATGACCAGTAGCTATGTGATGTTCTCCTCCCGTTCTTGTGCTTCACTAATTAGTCCTCGTGAGCTGCCCTACATGATCGAGGCACATATGTAATCCTTATGCTGTTGCTATGATGAGTTTGCTGGGATCCGATGGATTATGAGATTATGTTCAGATTGTGTTTGAGTAATATATTTGATTCACCTCTTTTATATATATGTTCGTAAGTAATTCTTGCATGTTCTCCATTGTTATTTATTGCTTTGGCCAAGTAGTAGGTAGTGACTCCAAGAGGGAACGTTATGCTTGATTGTGGGTTCATGCCCCTCGATGACTAGCTTGAGTGACATAAACATGAGTCTAGGGGATGTGCTGTTGCCACAAGGGGGAAAACAATGGTGCTTGTGCCCGCGGGTGCAAGGATTGTTTACTTTACGCAAAGTTCTTTTAATGCAGTTGTCTGTTGCTTTGAGTTTACACTATGGGTGGGACTCGCAACTTAATACCAGCGAGATGTTCTGGATAGATATCTCAAGGTGGATGATTAATAGTAGATGCAGATGGATTTCGGCCTACTTACCTTGGCGTACCGCCCATGCTTTGAACCTCTACCTTTCTTGCAACATAGTTAGCATTGGTTTGCGCACATAATTCTGTCAATTGCCCAGCTGTAATTCGTTTACCTCACATAGCTGTTTTATCGTCTTTTGGGAGAGAGACATCACTAGTGAACATCATGAGACTCCGGTCCATATTACCATCATTGATCACATCCGCTATTTACTTTACGCTTTTACTTACTATTGCAGCATTACCTATCACTACTATCACTTGCGTTTGATCCTTTGTAAACTACAAGGCCGGAGGTATTGACAACCTCTCTGTACTCATTGGGAGCAAAGTTATTTGTATCTGTGTGCAGGTCCACGTTGATTGCTAATATCTGGCGCCGTTAGCAGTTGACACCTTCTTGTCGAAACTGGGAGTCTCAGGGGAAATCGATCCTTGGTATCTTTGCCAAGGGAAAACTTCCGCTACACTGCATCTCACACCTTCCACTTGGGGTAACCAACGAGGGGCGAGAAGCCATCAAGCAAAGTTTTCTGGCGCTGTTGCCGGGGACTCCACTCTTCAGGATAGGGGAGTTGCACGCTATCTTTTACCTTTGCTTTTTAGTCTTGTTAGTTTACCTTTCAGTTTTTGCTTTAGTATCTTTTATCGAAAATCACAAAAATAGTTATCTCATTCTTTAGTTGTCATTATGTCGGGTCCTTTTGTCTTTGACGAGGCAGAAGTTCTCACCTTTAAACAAAGAGGTGGGGAAAGTTTGAAAGATGCTTGGTATAGAATTAGTGATTCTCAAAAAAGAGCCACCAAGAAGCAACCTACTACTATCCTGCTTAGAAATTTTTATGTTGGAATTACTTCTTGGAATAGGTTTATTCTAGATACTACTATCAATGGGAATTTCCTAGAGGCCCCAGTTTGGGAGTCTCTTAGTATTATTGAAAATCTTGTTGGGAGTCCCCCTGTTGTTAGCATTCAAGAGGACATCACCCTAGCTCACATTATGAAAAAACTTGAAAAGATAGAGCTAGAGATGCCAAACATTAATAAGATAAATGAGTTGGATCGTAAGATCCAAGGGAATTTGAATAGGCTTGATAGCTCCATGCATAAAATTTTCAAAACTTTCGAGACCATCAAATCCCATGACTTGGACTCTTCTAGGATAGACAAGATTGAGGAAATATTTGATACTCTAGGAACTACTTTCTCCTCAATCAAAACCAAAAAGGTAGAAACTCCGGCAAAGAGGGAGCCTAAGTTCGTTCACGTTCCAAAGGCTCTCCGTTCTAAAAGTAATCCATCTATTGCCAAAGGGGTTGAAACTGTAAAGACTTTGGAAGAAACACCTCTCTTTGATGAATTTATAAATGAATCTTCCCTTGACTTTTATCCTTTTGGTCTTCTCCCTAGAAGTATCTCTATGAGGCCTTTATTTGAAAGTCCTCTTAAGACTAGTTGTATTATTGAAGAGCTTTTTGATGATCTTGATGATGGTTCAATTGATACAACTTGATCTCTATACATAATGCCTAGCTTAAAGGCATAAAAGAAAGCGCTTTTGGGAGGCAGCCCAATGAATAAATTTATTTTGCTTTTGTTGTGTCTTGATGTTGTTACTACTGTAGCGTCATCACTGTATCTTTGCTTTTCAATTTTGTGCCAAGTATAGCCTCTGATTGCTAGAAAGTTCAAAAGTTGTGACGTGCTGTCCAGGAAACAGATTCTGTCCTTGGATAGAAAAATTCGTATAAAATCACCAGATCATCTTTTTGGTCTGAATTTTTTCGACAGCGTGCTCTATATAATTGTCTTTCGTGCGTCTGTTTTGAGTTTTTTGATTAGAGTTGTAGAAGTACCCCGAAAAAATCATTTACTACCTGCTGTTCTGTTTTTCACAGATTCTGTCCTGTTTTGCCTTTCCTTCATTTTGCAACCTAGAGCTTGCTTTTTCTTTGCAAAAACCTTTTGGCAATCTTGAGAAACAGTAGATCTTCAAGAATATCCTTATTTCCAGCAAGGAACAATTATTTTATTATGGGTACTAACCTCGCTAATCAGATTATGATGAGTTATGTATGAAGGGAGTTTTCAAGTGTGCGAGGGAAGATGATAAAAAGATTCAGGAGTGTCAAACGCTCAAGCTTGGGGATGCCCCCATGCACCCCCAAGAAATATTCAAGGAGACTCAAGCGTCTAAGTTTGGGGATGCCCCCGTGCATCCCCTTCTCCATCAACATTATCAGTTCGTCTTTCGTTCCACTATATTTTAATCACTTCATGTGTTATGTGCTATGCTTGGAGCGTCTTGCTTTTAGTTTTCCTTTTTAGTTTTCCTTAGCTTTTCATAATGAGTCGGAACTCAGCTTTCTTTATGTGGGAGAGAAACACGCTCCACTTCTACCTAGAACATAACATAGAATTTTCATGTCTATCTTTGCTGTGTGTGTTCTTTGTCTTTTAATAGCTACTATCATGCTTAGCTCTTAACTTTCATACTTATCTTTCTAAAGAGCTTTCGTTTAGTTGGTTGCTTGAACTCTCTTTATTTGTCATGATTATCTTATTAAGAGAGTTTGCTTCCGTTGCATTGGTTGATATGTCTATGATAAAGATGCTACGTGCATGATGGCGCTTAGTAGTTCATGTTTTCTTATGGTTAGTCTCAAATAGCTGGGGGTTCCCAATGTGTTATTGGAGTACCAACCTGATTTGTTTGCCTATGATGTGGTATGGTTTAGTAATATCTTCCTTCAAGAATTTATTTTGATTGACTTGGCGTATGCTCACGCATATTTAAGACTGTAAAGAAAGTCTGTCAAGCCTTGATGATCTTTTGTTTCTGAGTAGCGATATAACTTCCATGCCTGATTCAATGTTGCTTTGTCGCTCTGCATGATGATGACCGTCATTGCTCTCTTAGTTGGTCGCTCCCAGTCTTTTGCTAACCTTCGCCTGTACTAAGCGGACTGACTGCTTGTGCATCCAAATTCCTTTATACCAGTTATGCCATATGAGTCCACCATACCTTCCTACATGGTATTTACCTGCCATTCCTAACGGAGACTTGCATGTACCATCTCGAAATTATTCAAAGAAAAAAGCATTCTTATTTTGTGCCTCTGTTGTAAGTCCATGAAGAAGTAGTAGTTAATTCATAATCTTTTTAAGTTGGACAAGCTTCACCCCGGGATTGCATGTATAATGTGCAAACCCATAATACGAGAAGGAACTGGCATTGAGTGCGCCTGGCTCAAAAAGATAATATAACAAACAAACCCTCCTTCACGCTTTGTTCATGAGAAATCAGAAAACTTTGGCAGTGATAAACAAAGGAGATTAAGAGGATGTGATCGTCCTCATTCGGGAGCCGTTCCTCGAAACATGTCCATCTCAAGAAGTGATTGAGTTATCTGCTAGCATTCGTTGACGAAACATGCATGATCTAAAAAAAATTTATTACCTCTGTTTTTAAAACCAAGAGCTCTGGTACATGTTTTGTCTTTGTTTCCGACTACGGGTTGATACGTCCAAAACATATCTATAATTTCTGCTTGCTCCATGCCACTTTTGGGTGATATTGCTATGATATTCATACACTTCCATACACTTTTGATCATATTTGGACTAACTTACTAATCCAGTGCACCCCAGTGCCAGTTTCTGTTTTCGGTTGTTTTTGTATTTCAGGTTTTCACGTTTCGAGAACTGCCCAGAAAAATTATATAAAAAATCAGCGATACGGAAACAACACTGCGTCCGAAGGGCAGCCTGGGGAGGTCCACAGGGGCTCCAGGCGCCCTGTGGGCGCCCCCCCTGGGCCGCGCCGGGGGGGGCGCCTCGGCCCCCCGAGGACCCCCCGGTGCCCTACTTTGGCATATATTTAAAGGACTCTCTGAAACCCTCAAAACATGACTTCTTTTCGCGATCCCATCTCTGTTCCGCCACCGCCGCCGCTTCCAAGATCGGGAGCACCAGGAGAACTCTTCCCGGCACCCTGCCGGAGGGGAGGATCACCACCGGGAGCTTCTCCACCACCATGGATGCCTCCCGGATGACTCGTGAGTAGTCTCCCTTGGACTATGAGTCCATGACCAGTAGCTATGTGATGTTCTCCTCCCGTTCTTGTGCTTCACTAATTAGTCCTCGTGAGCTGCCCTACATGATCGAGGCACCTATGTAATCCTTATGTTGTTGCTATGTTGAGTTTGCTGGGATCCGATGGATTATGAGATTATGTTCAGATTGATCTTGAGTAATATATTTGATTCACCTCTTTTATATTTTAGTTCATAAGTAATTCTTGCATGTTCTCCGTTGTTATTTATTGCTTTGGCCGAGTAATAGGTAGTGACTCCAAGAGAGAACGTTATGCTCGATTGTGGGTTCATGCCCCTCGATGACTAGCTTGAGTGACAGAAACATGAGTCTAGGGGATGTGCTGTTGCCACAAGGGGGAAAACAACGGTGCTTGTGCCCGCGGGTGCAAGGATTGTTTACTTTACACAAAGTTCTTTTAATGCAGTTGTCTGTTGCATTGAGTTTACACTATGGGTGGGCCTCACAACTTAATACTAGCGAGATGTTCTGGATAGATATCTCAAGGTGGATGATTAGTAGTAGATATTGATGGATTTCGGTCTACTTACTTTGGCGTACCGCCCATGCTTTGAACCTCAACCTTTCTTGCAATGTAGTCAGCATTGGTTTGCGTTCGTGGTCCTGTCAATTGCCCAGCTGTAATTTGTTACCTCGCATAGCTGTTTTATCGTCTTTTGGGAGAGAGACATCACTAGTGAACATCATGAGACTCCGGTCCATATTACCATCATTGATCACATCCACTATTTACTTTCCGTTATTTACTTACTATTGCAAAAAAACTATCTATCGCTACTATCACTGCTTTTAACCCTTTGTGAACTACAAGGCCGGAGAGATTGACAACCTCTCTGTACTCGTTGGGAGCAAAGTTATTTGTATCTGTGTGCAGGTCCACGTTGATTGCTAATTGCGCCGTTAGCAATTGACACCTACTTGTTGAACCTAGGAGTCTCTGGGGATTCGATCCTTGGCATCTTTGCTAGGGGAAAACACTTCTACTTACTGCATCTTACACCTTCCACTTGGGGTAACCAACGAGGGGTTCGAGGCCCATCAAGGAGTATTTTATGGCGCCGTTGCCGGGGACTCCACTCTTCAGGATAGGGGAGTTGCATGCTATCTTTTACCTTTGCTTTTTAGTCTTGTTAGTTTACCTTTCAGTTTTCTTTATGTCTTTCACTAGTTATGCTTATGGACAACCTTGCTATTGGATCGTTGCTTGTGGGAAGACGCCCCACACCTGTGGTGGTTGCTCCTCCCCCTACTGAAAATGTGCCCTATAAAATACCAGCTGGTTTTATCGATTATGTTTTGGCTAATCGTTATGCAGGAGACAGACATCCCGGTGAACACTTGCTATATCTGTCACGATTATGTTTATTATTTAAGCTTGCAGGTGTATCAAGGGAGTTTGTCATGAGGAAATTGTTCGCCGTATCACTTATAGATAAAGCTTCAGATTGGTATAAGCTTCTCGATAACTCGCACTTGCTTGATTGGCAAGAGCTTATGTCTCTCTTTTATACTAAGTTTTATCCTCTTCATGATGCTTATGTGGAGAGTAAGAGTACCTTTTTGCATGTGGGTCATGGTAACAATGCTTTATGTGATGCTTATATTGTTGAGTTTATTCGTGATCCCACTGAAAATTATTATGAGAAGGGAACATATGCTTATAGATATTTCAATAATATTAAGTTCCCTCTCTTTATGTTGAAGGTTTTGAAGTTATGCTTGTTTTGCCTTCCTATGCTAGTTGCTTTATGCTTCAATAATTTATTTTCTTGCAATATTCCTATGCATAGGAAGCATGTTAGGCTTAAATGTGTTTGGTATTTGCTTCTTGATGCTCTCTTTTGTTCCTCAACTCTTATTCCTACAAGAGCATCATTAATGTCTTATGCCTAGCTTAAAGGCATAAAAGAAAGCGCTTTTGGGAGGCAGCCCACATGAATAAATTTTTTGCTTTTTGTTGTGTCTTGATGTTGTTTACTGCTGTAGCATCATCATTGTATCTTTGCTTTTCATATTTGTGACAAGTATAGCCTCTGATTGCTAGAAAGTTCAAAAGTTGTGAGGTGCTGTCCAGGAAACAGATTCTGTCCTTGGATAGAAAAATTCGTATAAAATCACCAGATCATCTTTTTGGTCTGAATTTTTTCAACAGAGTTCTCTATATAATTGTCTTTCGTGCATCAGTTCTGAGTTTTTTGATTTGAGTTGCAGAAGTATCCCGAACAGGTCAATTACTGCCTGCTGTTCTGTTTTTCACAGATTCTGTCCTGTTTTGCCTTACCTTCACTTTGCAAATTAAGAACTTGCTTTCTCTTTGCAAAAACCTTTTGGCAATCTTGAGAAACAGTAGAACTTCAAGAATATCCTTATTTACAGCAAGGTATAATTATTTTATTAAGGGTACTAACCTCGCTAATCAGATTATGATGAGTTATGTATGAAGGGAGTTTTCAAGTGTGCGAGGGAAGATGATAAAAAGATTCAGGAGTGTCAAGCGCTCAAGCTTGGGGATGCCCCCGTGCACCCCCAAGAAATATTCAAGGAGACTAAAGCGTCTAAGCTTGGGGATGCCCCCCGTGCATCCCCTTCTCCATCAACATTATCAGTTCGTCATTCGTTCCGCTATATTTTTATCACTTCATGTGTTATGTGATATGCTTGGAGCATCTTGCTTTTAGTTTTCTTTTTAGTTTTTCATAACGAGTCGGAACCCAGCATTCCTTTATGTGGGAGAGAAACACGCTCCACCTCTACCTAGAACATTACATGGAATTTTCATGTCTATCTATGCTGTGTGTGTTCTTTGTCTTTAAATAGCTGCTATCGTGCTTTGCTCTTAGTATTCATGCTTATCTCTTCAAGAGCTTTTATTTAGTTGGTTGCTTGAACTCTCTTTAATTACCATGCTCACCTTATTAAGAGAGTTTGCTTCCGTTGCATGGGTTAATGTGTCTATGATAAATATGCTACTTTCATGATGGTGCTTAGTAGTTCAGGTTTTCTTATGGTTAATCTCAAATAGCTGGGGGGTTCCCAATGTGTTATTGGAGTACCAACTTGGTTTGTTTGCCTATGATGTGGTATGGTTTAGTAATATCTTCCTTCGATAATTTATTTTGATTGACTTGGCGTATGCTCACGCATATTCAAGACTGTAAAGAAAGTCTGTCAAGCCTTGATGATCTTTTATTTCTGAGTAGCGATATAACTACCATGCCTGATTCAATATTGCTTTGTCGCTCTGCATGATTATGACCGTCATTGCTCTCTTAGTTGGTCGCTCCCAGTCTTTTGCTAACCTCCACCTGCACTAAGCAAACCAACCATGCAATACATAGCTCATGGGAAAGTAGCCTAAAAACTATTGTGGTAAAGAATATGTTGCTTATGTATCTTATCTCTTATGAGTTGCTTCCTGAGCGGTAACCATGTTTCTGGGGACGCCATCAACTGTCACACTTTTGTTGAATATCATGTGAGTTGCTATGCATGTTCGTCTTGTCTGAAGTAAGGGTGATTTGCCGTGGGTTGAATTAATATGCATATTGTTAGAGAAGAACATTGGGCCGCCAACCAAAGCCATGCATCATGGTGGAAGTTTTAGCTTGGACCTTAATCCTCAATCTCTCATGAGAATATGCTTATGCATTAAAGAGGAGTCCATCATCTATTTTCTATGTTGTCCCGGTATGGATGTCCTCAAGTTGAGATCTATCAAAAATGAGAAATCAAATGCGATCTATCTCCTTGGACCTTTGTACAGGTGGCATAGAGGTACCCCTTTGTGACACTTGGTTAAAACATATGCAATGCAATGATAACCCATGGGGATCCGAGCTAATTAGGACAAGGAGCGAGCACTATTGGTATTCGATGCATGAGGCTTGCAACTTATAGGATGTTTTATACATGACACATATGAAGTACTACTACCATTGACACAATTGCTTCCATGTTTCCAAAATAAAAAGCTCTAGCACTTCAAGCACCAACTACTGAGAGCATGATTGTCATTCTGAGTGTAATGTGCATTGTCCCAAAGTAGCATTGTCTTTTGCATGATTGTGATATCGTTTATTCTGAAATGATTGTATCTAGTCATCACTTAAACCTTGAAGGTGCCCTGCATTTATGTTTTGCATCACTAAAGGGGGCAAGCTAGATATCACTTGATCATATTTGCACATCATGTTCATTGCAAATCTTTTTGATGTTTCAGTTTCATGTTGTAAAACTTTCAGTCATTTGTGATTTTCTCTTGAGGCAACCTAATTACTTTAGAATCATTGTCTCAGTAAGCTTTTGTCATATGACTATGAGAAAGTCCTATATAGTTAATAGCATGTCACCACAGAAATTATTCTTGTTATCATTTACCTACTCGAGGACGAGCAGGAATTAAGCTTGGGGATGTTGATATGTCCAAAACGTATCTATAATTTCTGCTTGCTCCATGCCACTTTTGGGTGATATTGCTATGATATTCATACACTTCCATACACTTTTGATCATATTTGGACTAACTTACTAATCCAGTGCACCCCAGTGCCAGTTTCTGTTTTCGGCTGTTTTTGTATTTCAGGTTTTCACGTTTCGAGAACTGCCCAGAAAAATCCAAAACAATTATATACAAAATCAGCGATACGGAAACAACACTGCGTCTGAAGGGCAGTCTGGGGGGCCACAGGGGCTCCAGGCGCCCTGTGGGCGCGCCCCCCCTGGGCCGCGCCGGGGGGGTGCCTCGGCCCCCCGAGGACCCCCCGGTGCCCTACTTTGGCATATATTTAAAGGACTATCCGAAACCCTCGAAACATGACTTCTTTTCGCGATCCCATCTCTGTTCCGCCGCCGCCGCCGCTTCCAAGATCGGGAGCACCAGGAGAACTCTTCCCGGCACCCTGCCGGAGGGGAGGATCACCACCGGGAGCTTCTCCACCACCATGGACTCCTCCCGGATGACTCGTGAGTAGTCTCCCTTGGACTATGAGTCCATGACCAGTAGCTATGTGATGTTCTCCTCCCGTTCTTGTGCTTCACTAATTAGTCCTCGTGAGCTGCCCTACATGATCGAGGCACCTATGTAATCCTTATGCTGTTGCTATGTTGAGTTTGCTGGGATCCGATGGATTATGAGATTATGTTCAGATTGATCTTGAGTAATATATTTGATTCACCTCTTTTATATTTTAGTTCATAAGTAATTCTTGCATGTTCTCCGTTGTTATTTATTGCTTTGGCCGAGTAATAGGTAGTGACTCCAAGAGGGAACGTTATGCTCGATTGTGGGTTCATGCCCCTCGATGACTAGCTTGAGTGACAGAAACATGAGTCTAGGGGATGTGCTGTTGCCACAAGGGGGAAAACAACGGTGCTTGTGCCCGCGGGTGCAAGGATTGTTTACTTTACGCAAAGTTCTTTTAATGGAGTTGTCTGTTGCATTGAGTTTACACTATGGGTGGGACTCGCAACTTAATACTAGCGAGATGTTCTGGATAGATATCTCAAGGTGGATGATTAGTAGTAGATATGGATGGATTTTGGTCTAATTACTTTGGCGTACCGCCCATGCTTTGAACCTCAACCTTTCTTGCAATGTAGTCAGCATTGGTTTGCGTTCGTGGTCCTGTCAATTGCCCAGCTGTAATTTGTTACCTCGCATAGCTGTTTTATGGTATTTTGGGAGAGAGACATCACTAGTGAACATCATGAGACTCCGGTCCATATTACCATCATTGATCACATCCACTATTTACTTTCCTTTATTTACTTACTATTGCAAAAAAACTATCTATCGCTACTATCACTGCTTTTAACCCTTTGTGAACTATAAGGCCGGAGAGATTGACAACCTCTCTGTACTCGTTGGGAGCAAAGTTATTTGTATCTGTGTGCAGGTCCACGTTGATTGCTAATTGCGTCGTTAGCAATTGACACCTACTTGTTGAACCTAGGAGTCTCTGGGGATTCGATCCTTGGCATCTTTGCTAGGGGAAAACACTTCTACTTACTGCATCTTACACCGTCCACTTGGGGTAACCAACGAGGGGTTCGAGGCCAATCACGGGTTTTCAACCTTGCCAACAAAAGCCACGGTTCGAGAGTCTCCACCTTCTTTTAAAGCACCAACTACCGAGAGCATGATTGTCATTCTGAGTGTAATGTGCATTGTCCCAAAGTAGCATTGTCTTTTGCATGATTGTGATATCGTTTATTTTGAAATCATTGTATCTAGTCATCACTTAAACCTTGGAGGTGCTCCTGCATTTATGTTTTGCTTCACTAAAGGGGGCAAGCGAGATATCACTGTATCATATTTGCACACCATGTTCATTACAAATCTATTTGATGTTTCAGTATCATATTGTAAAACTTTCAGTTCTTTGTGATTTTCTCATGAGGCAACTTAATTACTATAGATTCATTGTCTCAGTAAGCTTTTGTCATGTGACTATGAAAAAGTCCTATATGGTTAATAGCATGTCACCACAGAAATTATTCTTGTTATCATTTACCTACTCGAGGACGAGCAGGAATTAAGCTTGGGGATGTTGATACGTCCAAAACGTATCTATAATTTCTGCTTGCTCCATGCCTCTTTTGGGTGATATTGCTATGATATTTATACACTTCCATACACTTTTGATCATATTTGGACTAACCTATTAACTCAGTGCACCCCAGTGCCAGTTTCTGTTTTCGGCTGTTTTTGTATTTCAGGTTTTCCCATTACGAGAACTGCGAGAATAATCCCGTAAAAATTATATAAAAAATCAGCGTTCCTGAAGCTACCAAGCACCCGAAGGACAGCCGGAGGGGGAACACCAGGGCCCCAGGCGCCCTGGTGGCGCGCCCCCCCTGGGCCGTGCCGGGGGGGGGGGCGCCTGGGCCCCCCGAGGCTCCGCTGATGCCCCCCTTTGGCATATATTTAGACCATCTCCCAAAACCCTCGAGACAGGAACTCTTTTTCGCGATCTCATCTCTGTTCCTCCGCCGCCGCCTCTTCCAAGATCGGGAGCACCAGGAGAACTCTTCCCGGCACCCTGCCGGAGGGGAGGATCACCACCGGAAGCTTCTCCACCACCATGGACGCCTCCCGGATGAGTTGTGAGTAGTCTCCCTTGGACCATGGGTCCATGACCAGTAGCTATGTGATGTTCTCCTCCTGTTCTTGTGCTTCACTAATTAGTCCTCGTGAGCTGCCCTACATGATCGAGGCACATATGTAATCCTTATGCTGTTGCTATGATGAGTTTGCTGGGATCCGATGGATTATGAGATTATGTTCAGATTGTGTTTGAGTAATATATTTGATTCACCTCTTTTATATTTATGTTCGTAAGTAATTCTTGCATGTTCTTCGTTGTTATTTATTGCTTTGGCCGAGTAGTAGGTAGTGACTCCAAGAGGGAACGTTATGCTTGATTGTGGGTTCATGCCCCTCGATGACTAGCTTGAGTGACAGAAACATGAGTCTAGGCGATGCGCTGTTGCCACAAGGGGGAAAACAACGGTGCTTGTGCCCGCGGGTGCAAGGATTGTTTACTTTACGCAAAGTTCTTTTAATGCAGTTGTCTATTGCTTTGAGTTTACACTATGGGTGGGACTCGCAACTTAATACCAGCGAGATGTTCTGGATAGATATCTCAAGGTGGATGATTAGTAGTAGATGCAGATGGATTTCGGTCTACTTACCTCGGCGTACCGCCCATGCTTTGAACCTCTACCTTTCTTGCAACATAGTTAGCATTGGTTTGCGCACATAATTCTGTCAATTGCCCAGCTATAATTCGTTTACCTCACATAGCTGTTTTATCGTCTTTTGGGAGAGAGACATCACTAGTGAACATCATGAGACTCCGGTCCATATTACCATCATTGATCACATCCGCTATTTACTTTACGCTTTTACTTACTATTGCACCATTACCTATCACTACTATCACTTGCGTTTGATCCTTTGTAAACTACAAGGCCGGAGGGATTGACAACCTCTCTGTACTCGTTGGGAGCAAAGTTATTTGTATCTGTGTGCAGGTCCACGTTGATTGCTAATATCTGGCGCCGTTAGTAGTTGACACCTTCTTGTTGAAACTGGGAGTCTCAGGGGAAATCGATCCTTGGTATCTTTGCCAAGGGAAAACTTCCGCTACACTGCATCTCACACCTTCCACTTGGGGTAACCAACGAGGGGCGAGAAGCCATCACCGAGGCATAGGGTATGACACTCATCTTTTCTCTATCTTCTGCCATGGTCGGCGACTGAGCCTTGCTCAATCTCATACCTTGCAAAACAGGCAAGAACCCCTTCTTGGACTGATCCATATTGAACTTCTTCAATATCTTGTCAAGGTATGTACTTTGTGAAAGACCGATGAGGCGTCTTGATCTATCTCTATAGATTTTGATGCCTAATATGTAAGCTGCTTCTCCAAGGTCCTTCATTGAAAAACTCTTATTCAAGTAGGCCTTTACAGATTCCAAGAATTCTATATCATTTCCCATCAGCAATATGTCATCCACATATAATATGAGAAATGCTACAGAGCTCCCACTCACTTTCTTGTAGATACAGGCTTCTCCATAAGTCTGTATAAAGCCAAACGCTTTGATCACATCATTAAAGCGAATATTCCAACTCCGAGATGCTTGCACCAGCCCGTAAATCGAGCGCTGGAGCTTGCATACTTTGTTAGCATTCTCTGGATCGACAAAACCTTCCGGCTGCATCATATACAACTCTTCCTTGAGGAAGCCATTAAGGAATGCCGTTTTGACGTCCATTTGCCATATCTCATAATCATAGAATGCGGCAATAGCTAACATGATTCTGACTGACTCCAGCATCGCTACGGGAGAGAAAGTCTCGTCGTAGTCAATCCCTTGAACTTGTCTATAACCCTTAGCGACAAGCCGAGCCTTATAGATGGTCACATTACCATCCACGTCTGTCTTCTTCTTAAATATCCATTTATTTTCTATGGCGTGCCTATCATCAGGCAAGTCCACCAAAGTCCATACTTTGTTTTCATACATGGATTCTATCTCGGATTTCATGGCTCCAAGCCATTTATTGGAATCCGGGCCCGCCATCGCTTCTTCATAGTTCGAAGGTTCACCATTGTCTAACAACATGATTCCCATGATAGGGTTGCCGTACCACTCTGGTGCGGATCGTGCCCTTGTGGACCTTCGAAGTTCAGTAGTAACTTGATCTGTCTCTTCATGATCATCATCATCAACTTCCTCCCTTGTCGGTGCAGGCACCTCAGGAACAATTTCCTGCACTGCGCTACTTTCCGGTTCAGGAGGGGTGACTGTCACCTCATCAAGTTCTACTTTCCTCCCACTTACTTCTTTCGAGAGAAACTCTTTCTCCAGAAAGGATCCATTCTTGGCAACAAAGACTTTGCCTTCGGATCTGTGGTAGAAGGTGTACCCAATCGTTTCCTTTGGGTATCCTATGAAGACGCATTTTTCCGATTTGGGTTCGAGCTTTTCAGGTTGAAGTTTCTTGACATAAGCATCGCAACCCCAAACTTTCAGAAACGACAACTTCGGTTTTTTGCCAAACCAAAGTTCATACGGTGTCGTCTGAACGGATTTCGACGGAGCCCTATTTAAAGTGAATGCGGCAGTCTCTAAAGCATAACCCCAAAAAGATAGTGGTAAATCGGTAAGGGACATCATAGATCACACCATGTCCAACAGAGTACGATTTCGACGTTCGGACACACCGTTACGCTGAGGTGTTCTGGGCGGTGTCAATTGTGAAACAATTCCACATTTCCTAAGGTGCGTGTCAAATTCATGACTTAAATATTCACCCCCACGATCCGATCGCAAGAACTTTATTTTTCTGTCACGTTGATTCTCAACCTCATTCTGAAATTCCTTGAACTTTTCAAAGGTCTCAGACTTGTGCTTCATCAAGTAGATATACCCATATCTACTCAAGTCATCTGTGAGGGTGAGAACATAACGATAGCCTCCACGAGCCTCAACACTCATTGGACCGCACACATCGGTATGTATGATTTCCAATAAGTTGGTTGCTCGCTCCATTGTTCCGGAGAACGGAGTCTTGGTCATCTTGCCCAAGAGGCATGGTTCGCACGTGTCAAATGATTCATAATCAAGAGACTCCAGAAGTCCATCAGCATGAAGCTTCTTCATACGTTTGACACCAATATGACCAAGGCGGCAATGCCACAAGTATGTGGAACTATCATTATCAACTTTACATCTTTTGGTATTCACACTATGAATATGTGTATCATCACGATCGAGATTCATCAAAAATAAACCATTGACCAGCGGGGCATGACCATAAGACATATCTCTCAAATAAATAGAACAACCATTATTCTCAGATTTAAATGAGTAGCCATCTCGCATAAGACGAGATCCAGATACAATGTTCATGCTCAAAGCTGGTACTAAATAACAATTATTAAGGTTTAAAACTAATCCCGAGGGTAGATGTAGAGGCAGTGTGCCGACGGCGATCACATCGACCTTGGAACCATTCCCGACGTGCATCGTCACCTCGTCCTTCGCCAGTCTCCGCTTATTCTGCAACTCCTGCTTAGAGTTACAAATATGAGCAACTGCACCGGTATCAAATACCCAGGAGCTACTACGAGCGCCGGTAAGGTACACATCAATAACATGTATATCACATATACCTTTGACATTGCCGGCCTTCTTGTCCGCTAAGTATTTGGGGCAGTTCCGCTTCCAGTGACCCGTTCCCTTGCAATAAAAGCACTCTGTCTCAGGCTTGGGTCCATACTTTGGCTTCTTCCCGGTAACTGGCTTACCGGGCGCGGCAACTCCCTTGCCGTCCTTCTTGAAGTTCTTCTTACCCTTGCCCTTCTTGAACTTAGTGGTTTTATTGACCATCAACACTTGATGTTCTTTCTTGATATCCACCTCCGCTGATTTCAGCATCGAATACACCTCGGGAATGGACTTCTCCATCCCCTGCATATTGAAGTTCAACACGAAGCTCTTGTAGCTTGGTGGGAGCGACTGGAGGATTCTGTCAACGACCGCTTCGTCTGGGAGATTCATTCCCAACTGAGACAAGCGGTTGTGCAACCCAGAAATCTTGAGGATGTGCTCACTGACAAAACTGTTCTCCTCCATCTTACAGCTGTAGAATGCATCGGAGACGTCATATCTCTCGACTCGGGCATGAGCTTGGAAAACCATTTTCAGCTCTTGGAACATCTCAAATGCCCCGTGGTGCTCAAAACGCTTTTGGAGCCCCGATTCTAAGCTGTAAAGCATGCCGCACTGAACCAGGGAGTAATCATCACAACGCGACTGCCAAGCATTCATAACATCTTGGTTTGCCGGGGCGGGAGCGTCACCTAGCGATGCATCTAGGACATAAGTTTTCTTGGCAGCTATGAGGATGATCCTCAGGTTACGGACCCAGTCCGTGTAGTTGCTACCATCGTCTTTCAGCTTGGATTTCTCTAGGAACGCGTTGAAGTTGAGGGTGACATGAGCGTGGGCCATTTGATCTACAAGAGATATTGTAAAGAATTTAGACTAAGTTCATGATAATTAAGTTCATCTTAATCAAATTTTAATGAACTCCCACTCAGATTGACATCTCTCTAGTCATCTAAGTGATACACGATCCGAATCGACTAGCCCGTGTCCGATCATCATGTGAGACGGACTAGTCATCAACGGTGAACATCTTCATGTTGATCGTATCTTCTATACGACTCGTGTTTGACCTTTCGGTCTTCCGTGTTCCGAGGCCATGTCTGTACATGCTAGGCTCGTCAAGCAAACCCTAAGTGTGTTGCGTGTGTAAATCTGGCTTACACCCGTTGTATGCGAACGTTAGAACCTATCACACCCGATCATCACATGGTGCTTCGGAACAACGATCCTTAGCAACGGTGCACAGTTAGGGGGAACACAATTCTTGAAATTTTAGTGAGAGATCATCTTATTTACTACCGTCGTTCTAAGTAAACAAGATGCATAAACATGATAAACATCACATGCAATCAATTAAAGTGACATGATATGGCCAATATCATCTTGCTCCTTGGATCTACATCTTCGGGGCACCATGATCATCTTTGTCACCGACTCGACACCATGATCTCCATCATCGTGGCTTGAAGAAGTCGTCACGCCAACTATTACTTCTACTACTATGGCTAACGTTTAGCAATAAAGTAAAGTAATTACATGGCGTTATTCAGTGACACGCAGGTCATACAATAATAAAGACAACTCCTATGGCTCCTGTCGGTTGTCAAATTCATCGACATGCAAGTCATGATTCCCTATTACAAGAACATGATCAATCTCATACATCACATATATCATTCATCACATCTTCTTGGCCATACCATATCACATAGCACATGCTGCAAGAACAAGTTAGACGACCTCTAATTGTTGTTGAAAGTTTTACGTGCCTTCTATAGGTTTTCTAGCAATAACGTTTCTTACCTACGCCAAAACTACAACGTGATTTGTCAATTTCTATTTACCCTTCATAAGGACCCTGTTCATTGAATCCGATCCGACTAACGTGGGAGAGACAGACACCCGCCAGCCACCTTATGCATCTAGTGCATGTCTGTCGGTGGAACCAGTCTCACGTAAGCGTACGTGTAAGGTCGGTCCGGGCCGCTTCATCCCACAATACCGCGGAATCAAGATTAGACTAGTAATAGCAAGAAAATTGAGCAAAGTCAACGCCCACAACTGCTTTGTGTTCTACTCGTGCAAGATGCTACGCAAAAGACCTAGCTCAGATGCCACTGTTGGGGAACGTAGCAGAATTCAAAAAAATTCTACGCTTTCACCAAGATCCAACTAAGGAGACATCTAGCAACGAGCATATTAGAGTGCATCTACATACCCTTTTGTAGATCGCGAGCGGAAGCTTTCGAAGAAGCGTGGATGAAGTAGTCGTACTCTTCACGTTCTTCATCGCCGATGATCTAGCGCCGAACGGACGGCACCTCCGCGTTAAACACACGTACGGTGCAGCAACGTCACCTCCTTCTTGATCCAGCAAGGGGGGAGGAGAGGTCGTCGGAGATCCAGCAGCACGACGGCGTGGTGGTGGATGCAGCGGGAAATCCTGCAGGGCTTCGCCGGCGCCGTGCGGAGGAGGAGGAAGGTGTGACGGGAGGGGGAGAGGCGCCAGAGGATTGGGGTGCGGCTGCCCTCTCCCCCCCCCCACATATATATAGGGGGCCAGGGGGTGCGCCAGCCCTGCAGATCCCATCTGCAGGGTGGGGCGGCGGCCAGGGAGGCAATCTTGCCCCCAAGGCAAGGGGGCGCCCCCTCCCCCTAGGGTTTCAACCCTAGGCGCATGGGGAGGAGGGCCCATGTGGTGCGCCAGCCCACCAGGGGCTGGCCACTTACCCCTTGCGGCCTAGGGGCCCCACCGGGATGGGTGGCCCCACCCGGTGGACCCCCGGGTCCCCTCCGGTGGTCCCGGGACGCTCCCGGTGACCCCCGGAGATCACCCGATGGCCGAAACTGGACTTCCTATATATCATTCTTTACCTTCGGACCATTCCGGAACTCCTCATCACGTCCGGGATCTCATCCGGGACTCCGAACAACTTTCGGGTTTCCACGTGCATGTATCTCTACGACCCTAGCGTTACCGAACCTTAAGTGTGTAGACCCTACGGGTTCGGGAGACACTTAGACATGACCGAGACCACTCTCCGATCAATAACCAACAGCGGGATCTGGATACCCATGTTGGTTCCCACGTGTTCCTAGATGATCTTCATCGGATGAACCACTGTGTCAAGGATTCACTCAATCCCGTAGTTATTCCCTTTGTCCATCGGTACGGTACTTGCCCGAGATTCGATCGTCGGTATTCCCGATACCTTGTTCAATCTCGTCATGGCAAGTCTCTTTACTCGATCTGTAATCCATCAGCCTGTGACTAACTCCTTAGTCACCTTGAGCTCATTATGATGATGTCTTACCGAGTGGGCCCAGAGGTACCTCTCCGTCATACGGAGTGACAACATCCCAGCCTCGGTTCGTACCAACTCAACAGACACTTTCGGAGATACCCGATGCGTACCTTTATAGCCACCCAGTTACGTTGTGACGTTTGGCACACCCAAAGTATTCCTACGGCATCCGGGAGTTGTACAACCTCATGGTCTAAGGAATAAATACTTTACACCGAAAAGCTTATGCATTACGAACTAAACGATCTCGTGCTATGCTCAGGATTGGGTCTTGTCCATCACATCATTCTCCTAATGATGTGATCCCGTTATCACTGACATCCTATGTCCATGGTCAGGAAACTGTGACCATCTGCTGATCAACGAGCTGGTAACTAGAGGCCTACCAGGGACTCATTGTGGTCTATATATTCACACATGTATCGCTGTTTCCGTATAATACAATTCAAGCATGAATAACAGACGATTATCATAAACAAGGAAATATAATAATAATACTTTTATTATTGCCTCTAGGGCATATTTCCAACAAGAACGATATACCTTTTAATCCACCGCTTCACCATTGGGATCAATGTCAAGTTGGCACTTGGTTGGCATTGGAGTAGTAGCCGACTTGACATCACTTATATTAAACCTCTTGAGCATGTCTTGAGTGTACTTGGCTTGTTTGATAAAGATTCCTTCTCTTCTTTGCTTCATCTCAAACCCAAGGAAGTACTTCAACTCTCCCATCATGGACATCTCAAAATGTGTGGTCATGAGTGCGGCGAACTCATCATTGAAAGCTTTGTTAGGTGAACCAAACATAATATCATCAACATATAGTTGGAAGACAAACAACTCCCCTTTGACCTTCTTAGTAAAACGAGTGGGATCGATTTTCCCAATTTCAAACACACGATCTTGTAACAACTCGGTAAGATGCTCATACCACGCACGTGGGGCTTGTTTAAGGCCATAGAGTGCCTTATCAAGTTGATACACGTGATTGGGGAACTTAGGATCCTCAAATCCCGGGGGTTGTTTGACATAAACCAACTCATTAATAGGACCATTAAGAAATGCACTTTCCACATCCATTTGTTGCAACTTAAAATTATGATGAGAAGCATAGGCAAGCAACAAACGGATAGATTCAAGGCGAGCAACGGGGGCAAAGGTTTCACCGTAGTCGATACCCTCGACTTGGGAGTAGCCTTGAGCCACCAACCGCGCCTTGTTGCGAATGACAATGCCATGGGCATCTTGCTTGTTCTTAAAAATCCACTTGGTTCTAATGACATTATGGTTCTCCTTTGGCCTCGGCACCAGACGCCACACTTTGTTGCGCTCGAAGTTGTGAAGTTCTTCATGCATGGCATTAAGCCAATCAGGATCTTCGAGCGCCTCATAGTCCTTCTGAGGTTCAACACAAGAGACAAAAGCTTGATGAGCACAATAGTTTGCTAATTGTCTACGAGTGCTTACCCCCTTTGTGATGCTTCCAAGAATATTCTCCATGTGATGTCCTCTAGAAGCAAGCCTGGAGGCAACTTTTGCAGCACGATGCTCCAATTGCTCTTCAAGTGACAATTGAGGAGCACTAAGTTGATCATCTTGAGTGACGTCAAGAGCTTGATCTTGATCTTGAGCTTCCTCTTGATCTTGATCTTGCTCAGAGGAGAGAACTTGGCCTTGTGCATCATTTGGTGGCTCACCACCATCTTGTGATTGATCTTGCACTTGGCCTTGTTTGTCTGGTTGAGGGCCTTCACTTTGTTCTTCGGAAGCGTGTGGGTCTTGGGTTGATGATGGTTCCACTTGGGTGGAACCTTGTCCTTCTCCTTCAGCCACAAGGGGTTCCTCAATGGGTAGGATATATCCAACACTCATTCTTATTATGGCTTGAGGAGGAATTTCATCACCTACATCACAAGTACCACTTTGCTCCACTTGGGAGCCATTATTCTCATCAAACTCTACGTTACACGTCTACTTAATGAGTCCATTGGACTTGTTAAGGACACGGTAAGCATGAGAGTTTGTAGAATAACCAACAAATATGCCCTCATGAGCCCTAGACTCAAATTTAGACAAACGAGCACCTTTATTGAGAATGAAACACTTACACCCGAACACCCGGAAGTACTTGAGATTGGGCTTGTTACCGGTAAGAATCTCATATGGAGTCTTGTTCAAGCCTTTGCGGAGATAGAGCCAATTGGATGCATGACACGCGGTGTTGATGGCTTCGGCCCAAAAGTTGTATGGAGATTTGAATTCCGCCATCATGGTCCTTGCCGCGTCCATCAATGTCCGGTTCTTTCTCTCTGCTACACCATTTTGTTGAGGGGTATAAGGTGCGGCATATTGATGTTTGATCCCCTCATCACTAAGAAACTCATCCAAGGTGTAGTTCTTGAACTCGGTGCCGTTGTCACTTCGGATCATCAAAATATTTGCTTCATGTTGTCGTTGAGCTTCATTTGCAAAGTTGATGACGGTTTGTTGGGTCTCACTCTTCTTCTTGAAGAAGTATACCAATGTGTATCTTGAATAATCATCCACAATCACCAAGCAATACTTTCTGCCCCCAAGACTATCAAAGGATTGAGGCCCAAAGAGATCCATTTGAAGGAGCTCTAAGGGTCTTTTTGAGTAGATGATAGTCGTGGGAGGGTGAGCCTTCTCATGTAACTTTCCTTCAATACAAGCACTGCAAGCACGATCTTTGGCAAAGCTAACATTTGTTAGTCCACGGACATGGTCCCCCTTGAGAAGACTTTGCAAAGATCTCATATTGACATGGGCTAACCGGCGATGCCAAAGCCACCCCACATCAACTTTAGCCATTAGGCATGTCGCGGTCTTAGTGGGTTGCTCCGAGAAGTTAACCACATAGAGACCGTTCTCGACATGTCCAACATAGGCTACTTTAAGAGTCTTGCTCCACAAGAGGGTCACGATATCAATATCAAAGAATGTAGCAAAGCCCATGAGTGCAAGTTGACGAACAGAAAGTAAGTTATATGTAAGGGACTCAACAAGCATGACTTTCTCGATCGTGAGGTCATGAGAAACAACAACCTTGCCAAGCCCCAATACCTTAGAAGATGAAGCATCACCCCATTCGACGTTGGTGGCCATTGATGAACCTTGATGCACGTCCACCACCAAGTCTTTGCTTCCGGTCATATGATTTATGGCTCCACTATCGAGCAACCATGATCCTCCACCGGAAGAAAACTCCTACATGAGATCAATGCTTGGATTTAGGTACCCATTTGGTAATGGGTCCTTTGAGGTTAGTAACAAGGGTCTTAGGAACCCAAATAGACCATTCAATGTACTCATAAGAAGAACCAACCAATTTAGCAAAGACATGACCATCACTAGCACGACATAAAACATATGAAGGATTAAAGTCGCCGGCTATGTTTGATGCTATGGTGGGGTTCTTCTTGACTCCACCACCCTTCACATTGTTCTTCTTCTTAGAAGCACCCTCTCCCTCTTTCACAAAGGTTTGTTTGAGATGAGGAGGTAGCTTGGTCTTGTCGTTCTTCTTCTTCTTCTTGGGCTTGGGAGCGAACCCAATTCCTTCCTTTGACACAACCTCCTTTTGATTACTCAAAAGATCGTTGAGGTTCTTCTCACCTTGTATACATGTCACAAGGCCTTTCTCAAGTTTCTTCTTCAACTTGGCATTCTCTTCAACAACATGCACATGCTCGCAACATGGGTTAGTAGCATTTTCATTATATATCAACACCATGCGAGGAAAGATAGCTTTCTCCTTGGTTAGCGAAACCTGGAGTTGATCATGAGACTCCTTAAGAGAAGCATGTATACCTTTCAAGCCCTTGTGAGCCTTGTCAAGTGTAACAAACTCCTCCTTGAGTCTAGCATGGTCAACCCCAAGTTTGGCCTTCTCGGAATTAATCATACGAGAGACAACTAAAGGATGATCGAGATCTTTCTTTAGTTTAGCATGATCATCGTTGTGTGACTCCTCACGATCCAAACGAAGACCACACTCTTCCTCTAGATCATTAGAGAGATCCGATATCTCATCGGCATAGTCTCGACTATGTCCTTCCATTTTAGCAATGGTCTCCTCGTGAGCCTCGATCATGTTATTGGCCTCACCGAGTTGTTCCAAGAGAGAAACAAAATGCTTCTTGGGTTTGCCCTTGAGTTTGCTCATAAACAACTCAAATTCATTCTCTTCCTCCTTTGCTCCCTCACTCTCATCAATACAATCCGTCAATGAAGGATTAGAGATGATGGTGGTGTTGATGTTTGGAGTTACCTTGTTGGTGGCCTTAGCCATGAGACACTTGGCGGTGATGTTCTCATTTGGTGAGTCGAAGAGAGATGAGCGTGGAGTAGTAGCAATAGCAATTGTGGCCATGGTGACCATCTCATCATCTTCATCACTATCATCATCCTCAACATATTCTTCTTGGGCCACCAACCCTTTAGGAGGGGTCTTCTTGTTGAAGTTGTTCTTGTTGGGATAAGACTTGGCCTTGTCCTTCCGGATAAGCTTGCCTCCAAAGTCTTCTCTTTTCTCATATGGGAAATCTACAACAAAGTGGCTCACATTCCCACAGTTGAAGCACGTCCTCACTCGTTGCTTGCCCTTGTTTCCACTTGAGTTGTTCTTGTTGAAGTTGGGCCTTGAGTTCTTCTTGTTGCCCCAAAATTGCCTTGAAGCAAGAGCCATCTGCTCATGATAGGCATATTTGGTGTCCTCGGGGCAACACTCATCGTCATCCTCCTCCTCCTCTTCTTCCACACAAGCCTTGGCCTTCAAGGCAAGGTTAGGCTTCTTTGATCATTGAGCTCTTAAAACCGCATTGTCGGCGGTCTTGTCCAAGATCCTCGTGGCAACGAACTCATCCAACACTTCATTTGATGACAAAGTGTGGAAGTCCGGTCTTTGGCGAATGACAGAGGACATGGCCTTGTGGTAAGGCATCATGGCGTTGAGAAACTTGTGCTTGATCCAGTTGTCATGAGTAATGTCTGAACTTTTGGTGTCAAGAGCTTTAGCCTATTAGTGATAGATGTCGTATTTTGGGCAATCCGTGTTTATTTTCGAAAACCTACAAAATAGTTGAGAACTTTAGCTACTAAATGGATCACTAATCTTTGGAGGGATCGAATATTAGAGTACACTCACGTACCATGAGCCGAGGATGCGCAAGGATAACCTAATCCCCATACACTCCTCCTCGAGGTACTTGTCTCTTTGAGAACCTCCTAATTAGATTGAGAGTTACCGATAATAAGTGCATGAGTTCTTCGGACTAATGTGAGTATTCGAAAGTTGACACTTCCACCTATCCATATTTTTCTAGCCTCTTCGGTACCATGCATTGCCCTTTCTCACCTCGAGAGTTGGCGCACACTTCGCCGGTGCACCCAAATCCTTGGCACGATACGCTCTGTCCTCATAAGCCTCATTATATCCTTCCTCAAAACAGCCACCATACCTACCTATTAAGGCATTTCCATAGCCTTTCCGAGATACATTGCCATGCAACATCCATCTTCTCATGACTTGATCTTCATGTCATACATGATTTTTGCTTGATCGATGAGCCGCATGCTAGTTGGGCCTTGCCCTAATCATTGCTACATGACGCGCTAGTATCATTGCATATCCTGCTACACTGGCAGAGGCATACATTTGCATACATCATGATAGTTTCGTTTTCTTTATGTTGATTACTTTTGTAAAGTGTGAAAGATCTTCTATACTTCTTGTAATACATAGAGTGTTGCCCCTAAAGTGAGGGAAAGATCCCAAAGAGGACAAATCAAAAGATCCCAAAGAGGACAAAATCAAAAGATCCCAAAGAGGACAAATGAGAGATAAATAGAAAGAGCCATTGAGGCCACAAAAAAATAAAAATAGAAATAGAAAAAAAAGAGAAAAAGAAATAAAAAGAGAGAAGGGGGCACACTACTATTTCTTTTGAGAGATCCACACTCGTACTCCATCTTATACCTTGTACTCCATAGAGATTATCATTCATGCATATAGCTATGTGGGGACCTTTACACTATAGAACTTGGCTTGTATATTCCAATGATGAGCCTCCTCAAAAGAGCTCTAGGTCTTCTTGAGCAAGCAAGTTAGATGCACCCCCACTAGTTCCATTGGAGAGCTTACCTTAGCTCATATGTGCATCCGTTGCATGGCAATCCCTACTCCTCACATCATATCTATCATTTGGCTTTCTCTCGCTGATGATTGTCCTCATTGATGTGAGCCTTTCACACCTTTTTTGTCTTCCCCCTCTATCATTTTTCTCTCTTTGCCATCCTAAGTGTCGACTTTCTTGCTTACGCTCATCCATTGCATGAGTGCTCAAAATATCGAAAGGGAGTGGATCATTTTGACTTGTACCTGGCTAACGGTCTGGGGATGAGTCAAGATAAGATTCCAAAGAAGACCAAGTGTGAAACTTTAATAGATTAAGTTCTCAACAATACAAAAACTATGTTTTACTCTCTCATATATCCCTATCCCCTTTCTTGCACGCAAACACCATTTGGAGACATTCGAGTCACGGACAGCGAGAGCTCTTGCACCTTTATGTTCTTATGTTACTTGTTACAATGCTAATATAGACTCTTGCTTGTTATGAATTGAATTGGATTACATGCCTTGATTACTTTACTTAAAAGTTCTTATATGGTTGATAGCATATCACCACAGAAATTATGCTTGTTATCATTTACCTACTCGAGGACGAGCAGGAATTAAGCTTGGGGATGTTGATACGTCCAAAACGTATCTATAATTTCTGCTTGCTCCATGCCTCTTTTGTGTGATATTGCTATGATATTTATGCACTTCCATACACTTTTGATCATATTTGGACTAACCTATTAACTCAGTGCACCACAGTGCCAGTTCCTGTTTTCTGCTGTTTTTCTATTTCAGGTTTCTCCCATATTAAAAGTGCCCTAAAAATTCCGGGAAAAATACAGGAAAAATCAGCGTATCGGGAGCTTCCAGAAAAACCAAAGCAGGGCCAGAGGGGAGCCTGGGGTGGCCCAGGCGGCCACCCGGTGTGGCCCCACCCCTGGCCGCGCCAGGGGGGGCGCCTGGGCCCCACCTCCGCCTCTGGTGACCCCCTTTTGCATATATATTGCTCGCGTCCCGAAACCCTCGAGGACGGAACCCTTTTTCGCGATCTCATCTCTGTTCCGCCGCCGCCGCGCTTCCAAGATCGGGAGCACCAGGAGAACTCTTCCCGGCACCCTGCCGAAGGGGAGAACCACCACCGGGAGCTTCTCCACCACCATGGACGCTTCCCGGATGAGTTGTGAGTAGTCCCCCTTGGACCATGGGTCCATGACCAGTAGCTATGTGATGTTCTCCTCCCCTCTTTGTTCTTCATGGATTAGACCTCGTGAGCTGCCCTACATGATCGAGGCACATATGTAATCTTTCTGCTGTTGCTATGCTGAGTTTGTTGGGATCCGATGGATTATGAGATTATTTTCAGATTGTGTGTGAGTAATATATTTGATTCACCTCTTTTATATTTATGTTCTTGAGTAATTCTTGCATGTTCTCCGTTGCTGTTTATTGGTTTGGCCGAGTAGTAGGTAGTAACTCCAAGAGGGAACATTATGCTTGATTGTGGGTTCATGCCCCTCGATGACTAGTTTGAGTGACAGAAACATGAGTCTAGGGGATGTGCTGTTGTCACAAGGGGGAAAACAACGGTGCTTGTACTTGTGGGTGCAAGGATTGTTTACTTTACGCACAGTTCTTTTAATGCAGTTGTCTGTTGCTTTGAGTTTACACTATGGGTGGGACTCGCAACTTAATGCCAGCGAGATGTTCTGGATAGATATCTCAAGGTGGATGATTAGTAGTAGATGCAGATGGATTTCGGTCTACTTGCCTTGGCGTACCGCCCATGCTTTTGAGCCTCTACCTTTCTTTACAGCATAGTTAGCATTGGTTTGCGCACATAATCCTGTCAATTGCCCAGCTGTAATTTGTTTACCTCTCTTAGCTGTTTTATCGTCTTTTGGGAGAGAGACATCACTAGTGAACATCATGGGACCCCGGTCCATATTACCATCACTGATCACACCCGCTATTTACTTCCTGTTCTTATTTCCTAGTTGCAGTCATACCTATCACTATTACCTCTTGCGTTTGATCCTTTGTAAACAGCAAGGCCGGAGGGATTGACAACCTCTCTGTACTCGTTGGGAGCAAAGTTATTTGTATCTGTGTGCAGGTCCTGTCAACCGCTAAGTTGGCGCCGTTAGCGTTGACACCTACTTGTTGGCCCTCGGAGTCTCACGGGATTCGATCCTTGGTATCTTGCCAAGGGAAACTTGCCGTTACGCTACATCTCAAACCTTCCACTTGGGGTAACCAACGAGGGGCGAGAAGCCATCAGCGACTCACACACACGTGCTTATGGGACGTTTTACAGATGAAACTCCTTGATGGTTACTAATTACGGTGGTTGGTTAAGTTAACCTGGAGTCTTCGTTTAAACAGATTTTATCTGGACATTTATCTGCAATTTATACAGTTTGAAACTAACTGGAATAGCTCTATATAAAGGTCCCTAACCCCTAGCCTCATTGATCATTGTGAGCGGAACCACGGAAAAGGATCGAGGAATAGGGGTTAGACCGTGTGCGTATATTTCTTTCATGTCCATTCTAAATGTTAGCAATATTCTCTTACACAAAAAGGCAATATCCTTGAGGCTAATCTATAGTTTTAGCTTTCATCTAGACAACAATGATATAGAGAAATTTTCCGTGATGAAGAAGGGTTATACGTGACACAAGTGAAACGTCGCAAAATAGAAATAGAGCAAATTTTTTAGTGGGCGGCCGGCGATGAGTGGGAGAGGGGCTTGGTTCTTGTGCTATATGTATAGTTGTTGGTCTTCCCCTCCAAATGCACCCAGAAGCCAGAACAGGGTGAGGCAGTCCCGCTCGCTTTTCTCATTCTCTGTATGAGGTCCTTTCTGCAAAAGTCAGGGACTGTGTTGTATTTTGTCTTTTCTCACGGGTCCTTTTGTAAAATGTACTGTAATGCCTATCTAATGAAATCTGGGTCCTTCAGGACCCTTCTACTATTTTAGAAAAAAAAAAGAGGAAGAGGGATGAGGGTTGGAACACGTACGATGCAGTCTCCTCCCTCGAAGCAGACGTGGTTCTGTCTTCTACCATGACAAATGGTTTTGCCTGTTGTTGGCTTGTCTATTTCGTAATCGCAAAGTCAAATGCCTTAACCAAGATGAACCTAGTCCTTCATTAGGATGAGCGGTGCCACTCGTGATTAGACTATGAGTATTGATTCTGTCTCTCTAGTTTCATGCTATGTATACAATACAACGAGACACATCATTCTACCGGTCCAGTGTATCTTAAGCCAATCATCATTATCTCACTCCAGCCAAGACTCCGTCTGGCATTACCACGAGCTATCATAATTCCACTTGCCTAATTAGCTGAACTGGCCTCCCCGCGGTTTCCACGATCGAGACCCCTTCGTAGAGCGCCCGTGATTGTTTATCCAAGAACTAAAGATAGCCCTGCTACTACCTCCGTCTAAGTGAATAAGTCATTCGCGTAGTTTTAGGTCATCGATTTGAGGAACTAAATATGTGTTATATGTCATGAAAAGTATATCACTAGATTTCTATACGGATGTAGTTTCTAAATATATATAGTTTATCTGCGGCGTCCCATGTATTGGCTGGCGTTTTTCACAGCGTGTCAAGCTCCTATTTCAGCAGCCCCAGATACAGATTGATGTCGTTCCCTGGTTGTTTCGGTCCTTCAATTAGCATACTCATGTGAATGTACATCCTCTTCATGCACAACCAGGGGGGAAGGTTGTACATTCACACAAACACAGGCCAGGTGCTATGTGTGCTTCTCTGACTGCCAAACGGATTGACTCCATCGGTGCTCGCGCCCAGCACGATGTTCCTTGGATCATTCCCAAATTCTAGGTCTTCGAAGTTCAACGCTTGCCACCGGCTCGCATCCTTAGGGTGACTCAACATCTTGTCTTTTTTATCTATCTCGGGATCATTTGCGTCATCTTCTCGCTTCTTCTCCTCCCTATCCGCGTGCCAATGCAGGAGCTTTGCTACCTTAGGGTCCGTGAAATACCGCTCCAGACGAGGAGTGATCGGAAAGTACCACACCACTTTTCGAGGAGCTTTCTTCCTCTTCTTGTATCGAGTGACGCCGCACACCGGACATATGGTAGACTCCGCGTGCTCGTCCCGATAAATGATGCAATTGTTCATGCACACATGGTATTTCACGTGCGGTAAATCCGGAGGACACACGATTTTCTTCGCCTCCTCGAAACTGGTCGGACACTTGTTCCCCATGGGAAGACGTTCGTGCCAGAATGACATGTTCTCGTCGAAGCATGCGTCGGTCATTTTGTGTTTTACCTTCATCTCCAGAGCCATGAGCGTTAGTTTCAGGCGGGTATCCTCGGGCCTGCATCCTTCATACAATGGAGTAACCGCGTCTAACTCAAGTTGATCCATCTTGGCTTTCTCTCGGGCGGCAGCTCTTGCGTTATCCGTCTGCTTGAGAAGCAGCTCTTGAATATGAGGGTCCTGCACCCAGCCCATCGATGGTCCAGCGTCGTCTACTCCGCCGGCATCATCATCTTCATGATCATGCCCGTCGTCTGCTCCGGCATCTTCCTCATCATCATGTCCTGCATCTTTTACATGATGATTGTGTACAGCATCACCGTCATGATCATCTAATGGGCCTCTAACCCCTCGTTGGTTACCCCAAGTGGAAGGTGTGAGATGCAGTGTTGTGGAAGTTTTTCCCTTAGCAAAGATGCCAAGGATCGAATCCCCAGAGACTCCTAGGTTCAACAAGTAGGTGTCAACTGCTACGGCGCCAGATATTAGCAGTCAACGTGGACCTGCACACAGATACAAATAACTTTGCTCCCAACGAGTACAGAGAGGTTGTCAATCCCTCCAACCTTGTAGTTCACAAAGGATTAAACGCAAATGATAGTAGTGATAGATAATGTTTGCAATAGTAAATAATAGCGAAAAGTAAATAGCGGATGTGATCAATGATGGTAATATGGTCCGGAGTCTCATGATGTTCACTAGTGATGTCTCTCTCCCAAAAGACGATAAAACAGCTATGTGAGGTAAACGAATTACAGCTGGGCAATTGACAGGACCACGAACGCAAACCAATGCTGACTACATTGCAAGAAAGGTTGAGGTTCAAAGCATGGGCGGTACGCCAAAGTAAGTAGACCAAAATCCATCAATATCTACTACTAATCATCCACCTTGAGATATCTATCCTGAACATCTCGCTGGTATTAAGTTGCGAGTCCCACCCATAGTGTAAACTCAAAGCAACAGACAACTGCATTAAAAGAACTTTGCGTAAAGTAAACAATCCTTGCACCCGCGGGCACAAGCACCGTTTTCCCCCTTGTGGCAACAACACATCCCCTAGACTCATGTTTCTGTCACTCAAACTAGTCATCGAGGGGCATGAACCCACAATCGAGCATAACGTTCCCTCTTGGAGTCACTACGTATTATTTGGCCAAAGCAATAAATAACAACGGAGAACATGCAAGAATTACTTATGAACATAAATATAAAAGAGGTAGATCAAATATGTTACTCAAGCACAATCTGAACATAATCTCATAATCCATCGGATCCCAGCAAACTAATCATAGCAACAGCATAAGGATTACATATGTGCCTCGATCATGTAGGGCAGCTCAAGAGGACTAATTAGTGAAGCACAAGAACGGGAGGAGAACATCACATAGCTACTGGTCATGGACTCATGGTCCAAGGGAGACTACTCACAACTCATCCAGGAGGCGTCCATGGTGGTGGAGAAGCTCCCGGTGGTGATCCTCCCCTCCGGCAGGGTGCCGGGAAGAGTTCTCCTGGTGCTCCCGATCTTGGAAGCGGCGGCGGCGGCGGAACAGAGATGAGATCGCGAAAAAGAGTTCCCGTCTCGAGGGTTTCGAAGGACGCTCTAAATATATGCCAAAGGGGGGCACCAGACGGGGCTCGGGGGGCCCAGGCGCCCCCTCGGGCGCGGCC
>LR738716.1:17350092-17386687 GCA_902687465.1 Secale cereale
CCCCCCCCCCCCCCCGGCTGTCCTTCGGGTGCCAGGTAGGTTCTGTAACGCTGATTTTTTATATAATTTTTCTGGATTTTTCCTGGCAGTTCTCGTAACGTGAAAACCTGAAATACAAAAACAGCCGAAAACAGAAACTGGCACTGGGGTGCACTGGATTAGTAGGTTAGTCCAAATATGATCAAAAGTGTAGGGAAGTGTATAAATATCATAGCAATATCACCCAAAAGTGGCATGGAGCAAGCAGGAATTATAGATACGTTTTGGACGTATCAACATCCTCAAGCTTAATTCCTGCTCGTCCTCGAGTAGGTAAATGATAACAAGAATAATTTCTGTGTTGACATGCTATTAACCATATAGGACTTTTTATAGTCATATGACAAAAGCTTACTGAGACAATGAATCTATAGTAATTAAGTTGCCTCATGAGAAAATCACAAATGACTGAAAGTTTTACAACATGAAACTGAAACATCAAATAGATTTGCAATGAACATGATGTGCAAATATGATAAAGTGATATCTAGCTTGCCCCCTTTAGTGAAGCAAAACATAAATGCAGGGGCACCTTCAAGGTTTAAGTGATGACTAGATACAATGATTTCAAAATAAGCGATATCACAATCATGCAAAAGACAATGCTACTTTGGGAGAATGCACATTACACTCAGAATGACAATCATGCTCTCAGTAGTTGGTGCTTTTAGAAAGAAGGTGGAGACTCAACATAAAAGTAAAAGAATGGTCATGTGCTAGAGCTTTTTATTTTGAAAATATAGAAGCAATTTTGTCAATGGTAGTAGTACTTCATATGTGTCATGCATAAGACATCCTATAAGTTGCAAGCCTCATGCATCGAATACCAATAGTGCTCGCACCTTGTCCTAATTAGCTCGGATTTCCATGGGTTATCATTGCATTACATATGTTTCAACCAAGTGTCACAAAGGGGTACCTCTATGCCACCTGTACAAAGGTCCAAGGAGATAAATCGCATTTGATTTCTCGTTTTTGATAGATCTCAACTTGAGGACATCCATACCGGGACAACATAGAAAATAGATAATGGACTCCTCTTTAATGCATAATCATATTCTCATAAGAGATTGAGGATTAATGTCCAAGCTAAAACTTCCACCATGATACATGGCTGTGGTTGGCGGCCCAATGTTCTTCTCTAACAATATGCATACTCAACCATTCAACCCATGGCAAATCACCCTTACTTCAGACAAGACGAACATGCATAGCAACTCACATGATATTCAACAATAGTGTGACAGTTGATGGCGTCCCCAGAAACATGGTTACCGCTCAGCAAGCAACTTATAAGAAATAAGATACATAAGCAACATATTCTTTACCACAATAGTTTTTAAGCTACTTTCCCATGAGCTATGTATTGCAAAGTTAGTCCGCTTAGTATAGGTGGAGGTTAGCAAAAGACTGGGAGCGACCAACTAAGAGAGCAATGACGGTCATAATCATGCAGAGCGACAAAGCAACATTGAATCAGGCATGGAAGTTATATCGCTACTCAGAAATAAAAGATCATCAAGGCTTGACAGACTTTCTTTACAGTCTTTAATATGCATGAGCATGCGCCAAGTCAATCAAAATAAATTCTTGAAGGAAGATATTACTAAACCATACCACATCATAGGCAAACAAATCATGTTGGTACTCCAATAACACATTGGGAATCCCCCAGCTATTTGAGACTAATCACAAGAAAACATGAATTACTAAGCACCATTATGCAAGTAGCATCTTTATCATAGACATATTAACCAATGCAACGGAAGCAAACTTTCTTAATAAGATGAGCATGGTAATTAAAGAGAGTTCAAGCAACCAACTAAACAAAAGCTCTTTGAAAAGATAAGCATGAATACTAAGAGCAGAGCATGATAGTAGCTATTAAAAGACAAAGAACACACACAGCAAAGATAGACATGAAAATTCTATGTTATGTTCTAGGTAGAAGTGGAGCGTGTTTCTCTCCCACATAAAGAACGCTGAGTTCCGACTCGTTATGAAAAACTAAAAAGAAAACTAAAAGCAAGACGCTCCAAGCATAGCACATAACACATGAAGTGATAAAAATATAGTGGAACGAAAGACGAACTGATAATGTTGATGGAGAAGGGGATGCACGGGGGCATCCCCAAGCTTAGACGCTTGAGTCTCCTTGAATATTTCTTGGGGGTGCACGGGGGCATCCCCAAGCTTGAGCGCTTGACACTCCTGAATCTTTTTATCATCTTCCCTCGCACACTTGAAAACTCCCTTCATACATAACTCATTATAATCTGATTAGCGAGGTTAGTACCCTTAATAAAATAATTGTTCCTTACTGGAAATAAAGATATTCTTGAAGTTCTACTGTTTCTCAAGATTGCCAAAAGGTTTTTGCAAAGAAAAAGCAAGCTCTTGGTTTGCAAAATGAAGGAAAGGCAAAACAGGACAGAATCTGTGAAAAACAGAACAGCAGGTAGTAAATGATTTGTTCGGGGTACTTCTGCAACTCAAATCAAAAAACTCAGAACAGACGCACGAAAGACAATTATATAGAGAACGCTGTCGAAACAATTCAGACCAAAAAGATGATCTGGTGATTTTATACGAATTTTTCTATCCAAGGACAGAATCTGTTTCCTGGACAGCACCTCACAACTTTTGAACTTTCTAGCAATCAGAGGCTATACTTGGCACACATATGAAAAGCAAGGATACAATGATGATGCTACTGTAGTAAAAAACATCAAGACACAACAAAAGCAAAATATAAAAATTTATTCATGTGGGCTGCCTCCCAAAAGCGCTTTCTTTTATGCCTTTAAGCTAGGCATAATGCATAGAGATCAAGTTTTATCAAGAGTAAAAGAATAGCTAGCCCGTACAACGGACTCAAAAGGTAACTTGATCTTCTTTCGAGGGAAGTGTTCCATCCCTTTCTTGAGAGGAAACTAAAATTTTATATTACCCTCTTTCATGTCAATGATAGCACCAACGGTGCGTAAAAAGGGGCGTCCCAAAATAATTGGACAAGAAGGATCACATTCAATATCCATTATAGTAAAATCAATGGGAACATAATTATCATTGACAACGATAAGAACATCGTCGATCCTCCCCAAAGGTTACTTTATGGAAGAATCAACGAGACGAACACCAAAAGAACAAGAATCATAAGGTTTCAATTTAAGCATATCATATATTCTTTTGGGCATAACAGAGGTACTAGCACCAACATCACATAATGCATAACAAGAGAAGTCATTCAATTTAATTTTTATCATAGGATCCCAACCATCTTCTAGCTTTTTAGGTATGGAGGCTTCTACTCTAAGTTTCTCCTCCCTAGCTTTGATGAGAGCATTAGTGATATGCTCTGTGAAGGCAAGGTTAAGCGTGCTAGTGCGGGGGTCTCTAGACATCTTGTGAAGGAAATCAATAACTTTGGTAAGAGTGCAATTATCAAAATCAAGATCACTAGCATCAAGTAAAGTGGTAGTGGTGTCCTTAAGGTTCACTTGTTTGGTAGTTTCTATAGTCATAGCATCACCATTAATAGGTCCAATGGGACCAGGAGTACATTGGGTGCTAAGAGTTTGGATATCCTCAACAACTTGGATAGTAGCAACAGTGTGGTGGGTAGGAAGGCTCTTAATTCTATCTTCTTCCTCCCTTTCTCTAGCCCATCTTTCTTTAAGTTTAGCCATCATCCTAATATTTTCATTAATTTGCACTTGAATAGCATTTATAGGAGTGACTTCCCTCTCCTCAAGAGGAGAAGTTTTAATTTTAAGCAATTCTATCTCATTGGCTAAGTGGTCTACCTTCAAAGAGAGATCATCTAGTTTATGTAGTTTTTCTTCTACACTCTTATTAAAGGCTTTATGGGTAGTGATGAAATCTTTAAGCATAATCTCTAGTTCAGTAGTGGAGTTCTTGGTGATAGGATAAGCATTGTTGTTCCCATAAGAATTAGAGGGGAACGGTCTAAGATTGCTACCAAAATTACTCCTATAAGCATTGTTGTTGAAATTGTTTCTAGAGATAAAATTCACATCTACTTGTTCTTGAGCAATCAAAGAATTTAAAGGAACATCACGAGGATCAACAGAAGATTGCTTCGAAAGTAGAGACATGATTAAGTCAACTTTTTCATTTAAGGAGGAAATCTCCTCGACAGAGTTTACCTTCCTACCTGTTGGAGCGCGTTCGGTGTGCCATTGGGAATAGTTGGTCATCATCTCATCGAGAAGCTTCGTGGCAGCACCAAGTGTAGTTGACATAAAAGTTCCTCCCGTGGCCGAATCTAACAAGTTCCGCGAGGTAAAGTTCAAGCCTGCATAAAAAGTTTGGATAACCATCCAAGTAGTCAAACCGTGAGTAGGGCAGTTCTTGATAAGATATTTCATACGTTCCCAAGTTTGGGCAACGTGTTCATTATCCAATTGTTTAAAATTCATTATGTTACTTCTAAGTTGGATAATTTTAGCAGGTGGATAGTATTTTCCAATAAAAGCATATTTGCACTTGTCCCATGAATCTATGCTATTTCTAGGCAAAGACTGAAACCAAATTTTAGCTCCTCCTCTCAAGGAGAAAGGAAAAAGCTTAAGCTTAACAATATTACCATCTATTTCTTGGTACTTTTGCATATCACAAAGTTCAACAAAGTTGTTCAAGTGTAAAGCAGCATCATCTCCAGCACCGAAGAATTGATCTTTCATGACTAAGTTCAGTAAAGCAGGTTTAATTTCATATGAAGGTGCTGAAGTGGCAGGTGTAGTGATAGGTGTGCTGATAGAGTCATCGTTGTTGTGACTAGTGAAGTCACACAACTTGGTGTTCTCGGTGGAACCCATAGTAGCAAGCAAGCAAGATAACTATTTTTGTGATTTTCGATAAAAAGGTACTTAAGCAAAAACTGAAAGGTAAACTAACAAGACTAAAAAGCAAAGGTAAAAGATAGCATGCAACTCCCCTATCCTGAAGAGTGGAGTCCCCGGCAACGGTGCCAGAAAAACTCCTTGATGGGCCTCTAACCCCTCGTTGGTTACCCCAAGTGGAAGGTGTGAGATGCAGTGTTGTGGAAGTTTTTCCCTTAGCAAAGATGCCAAGGATCGAATCCCCAGAGACTCCTAGGTTCAACAAGTAGGTGTCAACTGCTATGGCGCCAGATATTAGCAGTCAACGTGGACCTGCACACAGATACAAATAACTTTGCTCCCAACGAGTACAGAGAGGTTGTCAATCCCTCCGGCCTTGTAGTTCACAAAGGATTAAACGCAAATGATAGTAGTGATAGATAATGTTTGCAATAGTAAATAATAGCGAAAAGTAAATAGCGGATGTGATCAATGATGGTAATATGGACCGGAGTCTCATGATGTTCACTAGTGATGTCTCTCTCCCAAAAGACGATAAAACAACTATGTGAGGTAAACGAATTACAGCTGGGCAATTGACAGGACCACGAACGCAAACCAATGCTGACTACATTGCAAGAAAGGTTGAGGTTCAAAGCATGGGCGGTACGCCAAAGTAAGTAGACAGAAATCCATCAATATCTACTACTAATCATCCACCTTGAGATATCTATCCAGAACATCTCGCTGGTATTAAGTTGCGAGTCCCACCCATAGTGTAAACTCAAAGCAACAGACAACTGCATTAAAAGAACTTTGCGTAAAGTAAACAATCCTTGCACCCGCGGGCACAAGCACCATTGTTTTCCCCCTTGTGGCAACAGCACATCCCCTAGACTCATGTTTCTGTCACTCAAACTAGTCATCGAGGGGCATGAACCCACAATCGAGCATAACGTTCCCTCTTGGAGTCACTACGTATTACTTGGCCAAAGCAATAAATAACAACGGAGAACATGCAAGAATTACTTATGAACATAAATATAAAAGAGGTAGATCAAATATATTACTCAAGCACAATCTGAACATAATCTCATAATCCATCGGATCCCAGCAAACTAATCATAGCAACATCATAAGGATTACATATGTGCCTCGATCATGTAGGGCAGCTCACGAGGACTAATTAGTGAAGCACAAGAACGGGAGGAGAACATCACATAGCTACTGGTCATGGACTCATGGTCCAAGGGAGACTACTCACAACTCATCCGGGAGGCGTCCATGGTGGTGGAGAAGCTCCCGGTGGTGATCCTCCCCTCCGGCAGGGTGCCGGGAAGAGTTCTCCTGGTGCTCCCGATCTTGGAAGCGGCGGCGGCGGCGGAACAGAGATGAGATCGCGAAAAAGAGTTCCCGTCTCGAGGGTTTCGAAGGACGCTCTAAATATACGCCAAAGGGGGGCACCAGACAAGGCTCGGGGGGCCCAGGCGCCCCCCCGACGCGGCCCAGGGGGGGCGCGCCGCCAGGGCGCCTGGAGCCCTAGTGCCCCCCCCCCCGGCTGTCCTTCGGGCGCCAGGTAGGTTCTGGAACGCTGATTTTTTATATAATTTTTCTGGATTTTTCCTGGCAGTTCTCGTAACGTGAAAACCTGAAATACAAAAACAGACGAAAACAGAAACTGGCACTGGGGTGCACTGGATTAGTAGGTTAGTCCAAATATGATCAAAAGTGTATGGAAGTGTATAAATATCATAGCAATATCACCCAAAAGTGGCATGGAGCAAGCAGAAATTATAGATACGTTTTGGACGTATCATCATCTCCTGGGGATTCTTCGTCTTCTCTCCCGCCCGAGCCGCGGTGGTTGTCTTGCTGCCCTTCCTCATTTCTTGGCCGGCCCCCATGGACGACTTTGTAGTCATCTTCATCACCTTGCCACCGATAGCCATCCATGAAACCACGGAAGAGCAGGTGGTCCCGCACCTGCCCGGAATCCGGGTCCGCAATAAGGCTCTTCAGCTTGCATCTTCGACACGGACATCTTATCTCCGTCTCGTTCTTTTGAAGCATCTCGGCCTTCGCGGACCTCAAAAACCTATTCACGATGCCTTCGGTCATCGTGCGGACCATGGTCGCCTGCGGGGTAGAGCAAAACGATATTTTAGAACCAAGAAAAAATTTGGCATGACTTTCCCTAAAAATAGGACAAAAAAGAATGCTTAATGCCAAAATTCTCGCCGAAACGGAAATGAATCAACATTCCGGGAAAATATTGGCAACTATCGCATTTCAAATACCGGTACACCTCCAAACACAAACACATATGCAACAACACAAACATATGCAACACCACGAACATACATAGATCTAGCTAGGCCATAAAAAGTGCATGTGCACATTGTTGTAGGGAGAACAACATAAATATAGCTTCCCCCCTTACTTACCTATCAAAACAAGGTAATTTAACCACTTAATTTGAATGAATCTATGGTGGAAATGAGGTGAAAAAGAGGAGGCACCCGAGACAAGGAGGAGGTGGAGAGAATGAAGTGGGGAGAAAGTGAGTGTGGGTAAGAGTGGCTGTCCAAAATATCTTGTTGGTGCCCACTTACTAATGGCGCACCAACTCAAAATGCGCCATTAGTAATCCAGGTTACTAATGGCGCACCTTCTGGTGGTGCGCCATTAGTAGTTTTGCAAAAAAAAAAACATACTAATGGCGCACTGTTCCACAGTGCGCCATTACTAGTTTAAACTAGTAATGGCAAACTAGTAATGGCGCACTGTGGAAAAGTGCGCCATTAGTAGTTTTGCAAAAAAAAACAAAAAAAAAACAACAGTAGTGGCGCACTTTCCGACAGGTGCGCCATTACTAGTTACAACTAGTAATGGCGCACCGTGTCTGGATGCGCCATTAGTATGTTTGAAAAAGAAAAAACAAAATTGATACTAATGGCGCACCCTGGGCCAGGTGCGCCATTAGTAGTTTCAACTCTAATGGCGTATCAGAAGGTGGTGCGCCATTAGTATATACTAATGGCGCACCGCTTGTCTGGTGCGCCATTAGTGTCAATCCCATCTATAGCCCTTTTTCTAGTTGTGAGCATTATGGTATTTGTGAAGCATGTATTATGGGTAAAATGACTAGGTCGCCTTTTCCCAAAGCAAATAGATCAACGGAACAGCTTGCCATCGTTCACTCTGATATTTGTGGAGAATTTTCCACACCCAATTTGGGAGGGCAGAAAATCTACTTTATCATTTTCATAGATGACTATTCAAGATACGGTTATGTGTATTTGCTTAAACACAAATCAGAAGGATTTGATGCTTTTAAAGTATTCAAAGCGGAAGTGGAAAATCAGCTCAACAAGAAAATTAAAATACTAAGAACTGACCGTGGTGGTGAATACACGTCAGGAATACTAGATGATTTCTGCAAAGAACATGGCATTATTCATCACTATACCTTGCCATATACTCCACAACAGAATGGAGTGGCGGAAAGAAGGAATAGGACTTTAATGGATATGGTTAGGTCTATGATGGCTTATTCTGACTTGCCATTGTCCTTTTGGGGAGAGGCACTTCACACTGCTATATATTTATTGAATCACTCACCTTCTAAAGTTGTAAAGGTATCACCCTATGAGCTTTGGAAGAGAAGGAAGCCCTCGCTTCGCCATTTGGCAGTTTGGGGGTGTAATGCTCAAATAAGAATACCTAGCCAGTTGCGCCCTAAACTACAATCTAAAAGTACCCCGGGAATGTTTATAGGTTATGCATCAGGTTCTAATGGTTACCGTTTTTGGGACCATCAAAGAAAGAAGTGAATTGAAAGTGGAGATGCAGTTTTTCTTGATCAGGATACACCTCGCCGTGCTAAACGAGCTAGGGTGGAATTATTAGTGGAACCTGAAGATTTCCCTTTACCAGAAACTGAACCTCTAGTTCAGGAAAATAATGATGCTAGTCAATCTACTAACTCTATTTCAAATAGCATGCCTAGGAGAAGTGGGAGGAATACACAAGCACCTGCATATTTAGATGAGTATTTTGTTTTCATAGGGGAAGTACACTCTAAAATTCAGAATTTAGAGGAAGAACCAAAATCATTCAAAGCTGCATTGGCAAGTCCAGAATCAAATCTTTGGATGGAAGCCATGCAGGACGAATTAAACTCTATGAGGAAAAATAATGTTTGGGAATTAGTTGAATTACCAAATAATCGAAAGTCTATTGGTTCTAAATGGATTTTTAAAAGGAAATTGAATGCGACTGGTCAGGTGGATAAATATAAGGCAAGGCTTGTTGCTAAAGGATATACACAAATGGAAGGAGTTGATTTTGTAGAAACCTTTTCTCCCGTTGCTAAATTTACCTCTATACGGATCATTAGTGCATTAACCGCTTACTATGATCTGGAATATCATCAAATGGATGTTAAAACAGCATTCTTGAATGGAATGTTGGAAGAAGAAATATACATGAACCAACCTGAAGGTTTTGTGGAAAGGGGGAATGAAGGGAAGGTTTGTAAATTAAACAGGTCCATATATGGACTTAAACAAGCCTCACGTCAATGGTATATTCTTTTCGATAATGCAATCACGTCATATGGGTTTTCAATGACGGAAGGTGACCATTGTATCTATTTTAAAATAATGGGAAATAAATTTGTATTGTTATCTCTTTATGTTGATGATATTCTCATTGCTTCAAATGATAAATCTACATTGATGGAAGTTAAAACCTGGTTATCCTCTAAATTTGACATGAAGGACATGGGGGAAGCTTCCTATGTTCTGGGAGTGGAAATACGTAGAGATAGAAGGAAGAGAATGTTGGGTTTGTCTCAAAAGGCATATCTCAATAATGTACTTCAGAGATTCTCTATGGAAAATTGCAAGCCTGTTAAAGTACCTATTCTTAGGGGAACTAAACTTAGTGAGGAAATGTGTGCTAAAACTCCTGAGGAAAAGAAACAAATGAGCAATATTCCTTATTCATCTGCATTGGGTTGTTTAATGTATGCCATGCTATTTACAAGACCTGATATATGCCATGCCGTGGGTTTATTGAGTAGATATCAAATGAATCCTGGACCTAAACATTGGAAACAAATTAGGAACACTTTGCGTTATGTCAAAGGAACTATGGACTATTTTCTGTGTTTTAATGGACACAATCTTCAGCTGCAGGGGTTTACTGATGCTGATTGGCAAGGGGATCTTGATGACCGGAAATCAACTTCTGGTTATATGTTTACACTAGCAGGAGGAGCTATTTCCTGGAGTAGCAAGAAGCAAGATTCTGTAGCACTTTCATCTATGGAGGCCGAATATATTGTTGCGTCGGAAGTTGTGAAAGAAGGTGTATGGTTAAAGGAGTTTCTTGCGTCTCTCGTGGTGGTGGAAAGCGCTTCATATCCTGTTACTATTTTCTGTGATAACCAGGCGGCAATCAAGGTCTCAAAGGATCCAAAGTTTCATAGCAAAACCAAACATATTGAGGGAAGGTATCATTACATTCGTGACGTCGTTAATAGATTAAGAACAATTCGTTTAGATTATTTACCTAGTGTGGACATGGTTGCTGATCCACTGACTAAACCTCTTAGTCAGGAAGTATTTTGTAAACATGTTTGCAACATGGGTCTTCGTTTCTGGAATTAGAATGTTTTAGCCAAGTGGGAGATGTAGGAAATACTTATGTGTGGCTTGCAACATTTCAATATAAATATACTACATTGTTCCTAGAATGGTTTACCTCGATATGGAATTTACCGATGCACTTGAATATTGCTTGGAATACATGAATGTAATATAGTTCATGGAAGCCGGTACGTATATGCTGGAAAACAATATTTATTAATGTTGGAATATTTATTATCTGAATGTATATCTACCCGGGCACAGCATATTATGGAAAGCCATGTTGTTCATGGGATTGGCTCCATGAATTGATAAAGCCTGTGAATTTGAATTATGATTCAAATTCAGCGTGCGACTCACACACACGTGCTTATGGGACGTTTTGCAGATGAAACTCCTTGATGGTTACTAATGACCGTGGTTGGTTAAGTTAACCTGGAGTCTTCGTTTAAACAGATTTTATCTGAACATTTATCTGCAATTTATACAGTTTGAAACTAACTGGAATAGCACTATATAAAGGTCCCTAACCCCTAGCCTCATTGATCCTTGTGAGCGGAACCACGGAAAAGGATCGAGGAATAGGGGTTAGACCGTGTGCGTATATTTCTTTCATGTCCATTCTAAATGTTAGCAATATTCTCTTACACAAAAAGGCAATATCCTTGAGGCTAATCTATAGTTTTAGCTTTCATCTAGACAACAATGATATAGAGCAATTTTCCGTGATGAAGAAGGGTTATACGTGACACAAGTGAAACGTCGCAAAATAGAAATAGAGCAAATTTTGTAGTGGGCGGCCGGCGATGAGTGGGAGAGGGGCTTGGTTCTTGTGCTATATGTATAGTTGTTGGTCTTCCCCCCCAAATGCACCCAGAAGCCAGAACAGGGTGAGGCAGTCCCGCTCGCTTTTCTCATTCTCTGTATGAGGTCCTTTCTGCAAAAGTCAGGGACTGTGTTGTATTTTGTCTTTTCTCATGGGTCCTTTTGTAAAATGTACTATAATGCCTATCTAATGAAATCTGGGTCCTTCAGGACCCTTCTACTGTTTTAGAAAAAAAAGAGGAAGAGGGATGAGGGTTGGAACACGTACGATGCAGTCTCCTCCCTCGAAGCAGACGTGGCTTGTCTATTGTTGTTGTTGGCTTGTCTATTTCGTAATCGGAAAGTCAAATGCCTTAACCAAGATGAACCTAGTCCATTAGGATGAGCGGTGCCACTCGTGATTAGACTATGAGTATTGATTCTGTCTCTCTAGTTTCATGCTATGTATACAATACAACGAGACACATCATTCTACCGGTCCAGTGTATCTTAAGCCAATCATCATTATCTCACTCCAGCTAAGACTCCGTCTGGCATTACCACGAGCTATCATAATTCCACTTGCCTAATTAGCTGAACTGGCCTCCCCGCGGTTTCCACGATCGAGACCCCTTCGTAGCGCGCCCGTGATTGTTTATCCAAGAACTAAAGCTAGCCCCGCTACTATTTATTGGGTAGCCATGAAGTGATGATGACCAGCTTAAACCGAGTGAAGGGCAGTTCGGCGATAAGCGAGCAGAGGCTTTGACCCGTCGTCGTTGGATCATCCCTTGCGGCGGCAGTGGCAGAGTCGGCGGCGGCGGTGGTGTGTGGTTGAGCCGAGAGGCACCCAGGTCCGTGACTGACGCTTTGTCTTGTCTTGTTGACAAATCTCCCATGCACCTTCTTTTTCTTGTTGGGGATTAGCTTAGATAGCCTTATCCCGATTTTTGTTTAGATACCTCTGTATTCCTAAGATTTGAGTAGGACGACTTGGCTGGAACATACAACCGGTTTGGACAAATTTAGCCCCTCAAACATCCATGAACACCTTTTGTCACTGTCTGGGCATGTTCATTTTAAGCCCTTATTTGTGCATGCATGCACCCATGTGCTTCAAGATTGTTCCCTTATTGTCTGGTCACATGCCTATGATTGATGAATGATGAGAATAGAGATAGGGAGAGAAAAGAAACATTAAAAAAAAAGGGATGGTCCAAACGTGTCCTACATGGCGGACTGACCGAGTGTGTCCGCGAGCAAGCCCTCATATCTCTGCCCCATATATGGGGGATATAAGGATTTGCGGACAACCTAATATGAGACAGAGTGGACGGTTCAGTTGGATCATTTTTTCTTCTCTCTCCTGTCTGGATAGTGACCGGACTGTCCTCTCGAACGTATGCTAGATGCTTAGAGAAATAAACTGGGTTTGCGTGAAGCACCGGTGTCTAGCTATTTCTACAAAAGACGTATAATTAAACGTCTATCCTGTACAAATAAGCTTCGGTGCTTAAAAAAGGTCCGATTTGTTTCTCTAATAAGCACTTCGCACTGTATAAGGCTTAGTCAGTTGTGCGGTTGTATCTTAGTTCACATCCAAGATGTCACAACCCACAGAACATCAAAGATGGCGCGCCACAGTAGCAGAATTACTCTGGTCCCTCTAGGTGTAGCTTGTAGCGGTCATACATGAGTTCGCAATTAGTCAAAAACCAACTTATGATTAAAGGGTTACGAGGGCGATGGTAACCCCAACACACCTTCGATTAAAACTCTGATGCTGTAGTGTGGGTTGCAACGCTTTTGTTGAGAATGAGGCGTTCGTGGTGACTTCATTAATTACAAAACCTGCCGACTTAGTCTTTTGAAGATATTCATAGGGGAAAGGTGTACATACATGTGCTCATATAGGTGAATGGAGGTGAGTGTACGAACATGTTTGTGAGCTTTTTTATATATTACCTTTTTAAAGAAAAGAATCGTCAATTAGTCCAACTAGTTATATATTTGCCCAAAATTTATTTTTACTATTTTTTAATCAGGTTAGTAATAGTAGTAAAATATTCATCTGGTGTAAAAAAACACATAAAAAATACTTGTGTAATTCCAGGAAAGGTTCATGTATCTTTATATATTCTCATGCATGAAAAGAAATACTCATGTGTTGCAAAACTATATTTGTGTATTTCAGAATACGTGCATGTATTAAAATATATAATTTTTGCGAGAAAACCTTTCGATCTATTTATCAACTGTCAAGGTACTACAAAAAACACCAGAAGTAAAAAAAGAATACATTGATGTTTGTAGATCACCTAGAGACAACTACAGACATTGGAGCGAGCCGAAAGCGCGTCGCTGTCTTTGCCGCTCCCTCTTCGGAGCCGGCCGGGCAAACCTTGTTGTAGTAAACCGTCGGGAATTCGTCGTGCTAAGGCCACATAGAACCAGCGCACCAAAACAACAACCACTGTTGATGAAGAGAATTCAACTTGCTGACACACGAACACAGACAAAAGAAGGCATGATCCACGTGGATCCACCGAAGACAAACGCTGACCGAATCTCGTGAGATCAACCGGAGAAAAACCTCCACATACCCTCCGACGATGCTAGAGACACCACTGGGACGAGCACTAGACGGGGAGAAACTTATTCCATCTTCAGAGAGCCGCTGCTGCCTCACTTCTCAGAGCAGGACACAAACCCTAAAAAAATCAAAAAGCATGAAAAAAACGAAGCCCTTCTGCTGGCAAGGGACGGGATCTCCGGCCACCATGGTCCTAAGACCAAAGAAGACGAGTAGACAGCATGAAAAAATATGCATGTGTTGCAAGAAGAAATCTTCACATATATCACAATAAATGTTACTCCCTCTGATCCACCACGACACTTATTTTGGGTCAGTGGGAGTAGCGTACATCAGAAGAAGTGTTTATTTTTATTATTAAAATGATTTATGTGCAAAACGGTTCGTACTACATCTTAGGAGAGATGTTCATACATTAAACATTTTGCTAAAACGAATTTTGATTTAGTTGGTGGGATTCGTTCGTTTTGTTGATTGATTGACGCATGTTGCTCCTTCTATAACACATGCACGAGAATTTAGGTCGTCCATTTAACTAGCAAAACATGTACTTACAATATATACCACAAAAATATATGTGTATAAAGTTTATTCCATAATGAATGTAGAGATACAATTTCTCTGACATACAACACATGTTGTGCTAGTCAAATTAGTGACTTAAAACTCGATGCTGATTTATATTCCCATCTGGATCGAGTACCACCCTTGATTCTCTTCGCTCTCTTCTCCCTCACTACACTGCATCGAATTGACACACACTGCCTCCTCTTCTTCCCGCGGGAAACCTAGCAGGCAATGCCATGGTCTCCGGTGAAGCTTCCACGCCTCTAAGCGGACTTCCTCAATCTCTTCTATGCGTAACCCCCGCGTGGCATTGCCTCTACTTGTTTGTGAGAACATGCGGCCATTATGCAAGCAACTATCGGTTCAACTCAATGAAGTGGTCACCGTCTCGTGCAAAAATCAAAAAGCATGAAAAAAACGAAGCCCTTCTGCTGGCAAGGGACGGGATCTCCGGCCACCATGGTCCTAAGACCAAAGAAGACGAGTAGACAGCATGAAAAAATATGCATGTGTTGCAAGAAGAAATCTTCACATATATCACAATAAATGTTACTCCCTCTGATCCACCACGACACTTATTTTGGGTCAGTGGGAGTAGCGTACATCAGAAGAAGTGTTTATTTTTATTATTAAAATGATTTATGTGCAAAACGGTTCGTACTACATCTTAGGAGAGATGTTCATACATTAAACATTTTGCTAAAACGAATTTTGATTTAGTTGGTGGGATTCGTTCGTTTTGTTGATTGATTGACGCATGTTGCTCCTTCTATAACACATGCACGAGAATTTAGGTCGTCCATTTAACTAGCAAAACATGTACTTACAATATATACCACAAAAATATATGTGTATAAAGTTTATTCCATAATGAATGTAGAGATACAATTTCTCTGACATACAACACATGTTGTGCTAGTCAAATTAGTGACTTAAAACTCGATGCTGATTTATATTCCCATCTGGATCGAGTACCACCCTTGATTCTCTTCGCTCTCTTCTCCCTCACTACACTGCATCGAATTGACACACACTGCCTCCTCTTCTTCCCGCGGGAAACCTAGCAGGCAATGCCATGGTCTCCGGTGAAGCTTCCACGCCTCTAAGCGGACTTCCTCAATCTCTTCTATGCGTAACCCCCGCGTGGCATTGCCTCTACTTGTTTGTGAGAACATGCGGCCATTATGCAAGCAACTATCGGTTCAACTCAATGAAGTGGTCACCGTCTCGTGCTCCATTGGTGCCATGGTGGGTAGGGACCAATTTAGAATAATCATCCAAGTGTATGAAGTTTCACAAACAAATCATATACATGCTACTCAATGCAAATGATACTCCCGTCGGTCCTTTTTACTCGGCATATAAGATTTGTCTGAAGTCAAACTTTGTAAGGTTTGATCAATTTTATAGAAAAAAAAGTTAACATTCAAAATACGAAATCAATATGATTACATGCGCCATGAATTTAATTCTTATAACTTTAGTATCACAAATGCTGATATTTTTTCATAAATATGATGAAACTGTATGAAGTTTGACTTTAAACAAATCTTGCATGCAGAGTAAAAGGATCAGATGGAGTATTATTCAATGGCACATTCAATAAATCGTGGATACAATAAAATGCGATCACCCCTATTATAATTCCTCTCCACTAGGCATATTCCTAGCAACTCGACTGACCACCCGCCTGCTACTAGATGGAGACAAGCCAGAAACTCAACCTGAGGACTTCCACCAACCACACCAAGGGATGCAGACGAGGTTCTCCCTAAGGGCAACTAACGTTGGTCGCCCGGTTGTCACCGGAGCCCGGGGGTGACATGGAGAGCTGCATCTTCATCCGATGTCTCATAGTATTTTCTTTAGCCTCACCCGGTGTCTCAAGTCTCCTAGTACTTACTTGTTTGTAGTATATTTGCAGGCGATCAGATCGACAAGAACTCAACATAATTAATGTCAATACCATCAGATGCGTTTTTATCGGATGGTCACATAGTTTAAAAAGTCGGTTTGATCAGATCGACCAGAACTCAACATAATTAATGTCGTTTTTTATCAAATGATTAAATTATAAACACCGTTTTTATCTACAACTACAAGAGTCGTTTATCAAATGGTCACATAGTTTAAAAAAACAGACCGGTGACGGAACCAGTGAGCCCATTGGTTCCGGTTTTAACCTGTCGAACCGCCGGTTCACCAGTTCAACTGTTAGTTCATCCGATATCTCATCTTGTATTTTCTTTAGCCAGTCACCCGTCGTCTCGAGTCTCCTAGTATTTACTTGTTTGCAGTGTATTTGCAGGCGATCTGACAAGAGCTCAAAATAATTAATGTCGATACCAGCCGACGTGCTATGGCGAGGTGCTGCTGCGTCCTTTCGTCAACCTGTGACCGAAGACGATCAACTTTATGCTCAGTATATGATGGCATCGGTTGATCTTTTCAACATCAGGTGCCCAACCATCCACAAGACCCATTTTCATCGAATGATTAAATTTTAAATATGCACACAGCAATATCATATTAATTCTTCTCGTGTGCTTTTGTTACTCGATCAGGTCCTCGAATGGTACGATTATCCCTGAACCAGAGTACCGGAGTAGTGATCAAGAAATTGACATCTTGCGCCACGTGTTCCGATTTGATAGAGCCCCATACGATTTTGTGTTCCAGAATGGGTTCGAAGCGAGGCGTGAAGCGGGCACTCCTGTTGAAATTTACTGCAACTTGGAGCACTATGTGAACCATGGTGGGAGACCTCTTGACACTCGAAGACGAACCAATCATGTGTTCGTAAGCACTACCCTAAGCAGTTCCTGGTATCCCATGGTGGGCCGTGGCCATACAGAATCCATATATCGTTATGAGATATATGCCCCTGGGGGTATCTTGGTTGCTCAAACATTAGCCGCACGTTACAAGTACCCTGCTCAGGATGAAGTGGCCTTTCTTGGCGGCATTGCTCCTCAATACATTCGATCTGCGCAGCTCTTTGAACTCACGAACGACCGGTACGTACGAGTACGCGACCTGTTTTATCTTAATTTCAAAACCCTTGATCCTGAGGTTAATGATGATGTTGCGAGATTTTACAGAAGTTTTTGTCATGCGTATGGGCTGGGTGGATGGGACATGAAAATTACTGAAAGCATTTGGTTGTCCTGTAGATTCATTCTGTAATAATGTGCACATTAATTTACGTTGAGTTCTATATATTGTAGGAATCCAAGACGTAGACGAGTGAATGATATTCTGCACATAAACAGAAACTTCAATCCTCAGTCGCATCCACAAAGGACACTTGGTATCCAGTATCCAGTCAGTTATTACATGCAAGACAGCCAACAAAGGAATCTATCAATTCAGGAATTCACTGGTGCCGGCCAAGGGCTGCAGAGGACGGAGCCGAGCCAAGCGGCCGCGGGACAGAGGCGACTACTAGGAATCACAAACGATGTTCCAGTTCCAGCCGGGTACTACAGAGAGGGTGCGGGTAACATTGACGGCTACATCGACTCCGCATTCCGATCTACGCATAAGAATGAAGTCTATATCTTCATCAAGGAAAAGTACGTTCTGGTGAACTATGCGCCGGGATCAACCAATGACAGGATACTCAACGGGCCACACTACATAGGTGACAGCTTCCCCTCCCTCGCAGGAACCGCCTTTTCAGAGTACGGAGTAGACGCTTCTTTCGGCAGCCATCGAAGTGGCGAAGCCTTCATCTTCTCTGGCAACCTGTGCGCGCTGATAAACTTCGCGCCGAGGAGCACCCAGGATTGGATCATAGACGGCACCAAGACCATCAGGCAGATGTTCCCTTTCTTCAGAGAGACCAGCTTTGAGAAGGGGATAGATGCGGCGTTTGAATCCAGTGTGAGCGGCGAAGCATATCTATTCAGAGGCCCAGATTATGCTCTCATCAACTACTACAAGAAGGAACTCATCGCCATACGGCTCATAGCAGACGGCTTTCATTGCTTCCGCAACTCAGAGTTTGAAAGAGACATCGGTGCCGCCTTTGCCTCGCATGCACCCAACCAGGCTTACCTGTTCAAGGGCAACAGGTATCTTCTCTTTCACTTCACCCCAGGGAAAAACAAGGACTACATCATCAATGGACCAAAGGAGGTCGTCCCTGGAAACTGGCCTTCGCTCAATGCCGTCCTGCCCTGCAACAACTTAGGCCTCGATGTTATCGAGTTTCCCCACACTAAACCCCTGCCGGCTGACCGCGACCGGGATGAGTTGTAGTGATATGTTGCTCTACATACGTGTATGCACGCATATGTTTTTATTTTGTTTTTTCTTTGATTAATAAGCAACTCCAAGCATCGATCATGGGGTTTTCTGTTTCGCTGGCATCCCCAGCTTAATTTACTAGTGATAAATCACGAGTTAAATATCACTTTGTTTCCTGATTCGGCTTCAATCCTTTTTTTTTCTCCAAATGATAAATGCCACACGTGTGGCCTTGACGTTTTTTACACTAAAATTGTCATAAAAAATAAATCCCTGAAAAAACTAAAATTTAACATCCAAACAGAAAGTTGCCATCCTCTTTTAACTAAACTTGCAATAAAAAACCATCAGGGCAGAATTGCTTCGTGCCACACGTGTGACACTTATCAGGGTTCTTTTTTATAAACTTGCAATATATGCAAACATCAAGGAATACCCAAGTAAGAGACAAAAAACTTGTGCTTCGGTATTGTGACGAACACACTTTCAAGGTGATATCCTTCTCTTTCAAGAACCCCCAAACCATGAGAGTGAATATTGTGGATCGTACTACATGTGTTGCTTGCACCATGAGACTACTTGGTCATCTTGGACCACTTGATTGCACACATGTTAGAGATCTTGCTTCGACTTGCCATTGCCACACTGACATGCTTCATGATATATATGTCATGTGTGTTGCATCCGACTTGTGGATTACATGTCCCTATTATATGCTTGGTTGCAAGAATGTCATCTCTTCACATATGCCATGTCCCATTGCTTGTCACATGCTTAACTTGATTGCCTCACACATGTTGAACAATTGCTCTTTCTATTGAGTTGAGTGCCACTCGATGTTCACTTCACCCTATGCACATTATGCTTGGATTGTCTTGCACTTGACCCATGCGTTTAGACACTTCATTTTATTTGATGTTGCGAATGATTCATATGCCTACCATAGACCTTTCGTTGGGCGCTTTATGCATGATTGCTATGACCATGAGGTAGATGCTTCTTCTCTTGTCACACATATGCGCATCTCTACCTCACATTTACATGCTTGTTTCCATGATGTCCTTGATTGTGCTCAATTTATGTGCTTACATGCCATGTCACAATCCTTTGTCACACCATATGCTATGCTTGATGACGACACTTGTTGGGTGAATCACCTCTTGAATACTTGGTTTTGCACTAATGCTAACCACATTTGTTTTTCCAAGTGTTTGTTGTTCTTGCTCCTTTTGAAGGAATCACTAGACGGTGCGACATTGGAGAGTGCCCATTTAGATCTCCAAGATGATGAGTACTTGGTGATCGTGCACTTCTACACGGCGACACCATCTCTTTCCCATGGTGATTTCGTTTTCGATCGAAGGTCAGATCTTTCCCAAGGGGGAGGGGATGATGTGGAGCATCCTATGGACATCACCATGTCAAGAGTCCGTTTGGCAAGTGGCACATGCGACCTCTACTTCTCATACATAAATGTGAATCTTCTCCTTTACACGTGTTCACTTGACCCATTCGAGGATGGTATACTACTTGACACTCCACTTGTATGCACGCATAGGCATTGCTGGAGCTTCACGGATGACCACGAGGAGTGCAAGCGCCAAGGAACACCTACACCATCTGCGAGGGAAGCGTGGAAGTGAAGATGGGAGAAGACGGAGCTGCAGAGTCTACAACGGCCGGTCGACCGATGTGCCTTCGGACGTCCGACAATCTATAGCGACCGGACGACCGGCGCGACATCGGACATCCGACAAGTCCCAGCGCCTCGGACGTCCGGTGCCTCTCTGCGCACAGCCGGGCCTTTTGGCCATGTATCCCTTTCCGCACTTACCCCTTCATAGCTAAAACTATATATACTCCTTCCCCACCTCATTTCTAGGGTGAGCAAATATGATAGCTCATTCTTAGGTGAGCTTTGGTCCTACCACTCTACTCTTGAGAGAGAGAGAGAGATTACTACTCCATTGGAGGCCAAGACCTCCATCTAGGAGAAGATCCTGCGGGATATTATCAAGACCCCGCAAGGGAAGACCCGTCTAGGATTCAAGCCCCCATCTCCTTTGGATTTGAGATGAACTTTACCTTGTATCTTTCCCTTTGGTGTTCATGTATCTTGTGGATCTATGTGTTGTTAGTCTAGTGGACGTGTTATTTATTTATTTATTATGCTTCCGTCCTAAGTATATGCTTTGATTTTTATTTATGGTTTTAAATATTTTTAAGTTTACAAAACACGTCCAAATTAATTTAGAATACTATATACAACTTCAATATTAAATATATGCATACGAAAATATATTTAATGGTTTTAGTTTGGTATATTCTAGGTATTGATACATTTTTATGTAAACTTGGTCAAACTTTACAATGACTAAATTTTCAAAAAGTTAATACACGCTATATTTTAAGACGAACGGATCACATATTCGATATTCGAAATCACATCATTTTTCTAATCATAAGATAGATCTTTTTTTTGTGTGTGGGTAATAAGCTAGATCTTTAAAAGAGACGGCAATAATTTAATTTAATTTTATCCTAGAGATCACAATAAAATGTTCATGTATCCTACGGAAGTTATTGATAGCTAATGAAATGAGTATTATGTGATTCATGTGATTTGTTTTGAATTCGCATAAATGCATATACAAACAATTGTATGTATCACCATGGAGCACACAAAATTCTTTTCGGTGAAAGAGGATTTGCATTACTCAATCAAATGATTAGAGTCTAAAGTACGGAAATCTATTGCATTGTCTAGTCTATAACCTAACCAGATTGCGGCATTACCTAACAAATGTTTGAAATATGCTGAAGTGATAATTATTAGTAATACAAAGTTTACGGTTCCCTCTCATAGGTGCTCCACCAGATTTTGCTGCAGAGAGAGAGAGAGAGAGAGAGAGAGAGAGAGAGAACATCCTGGTGGGGAGGTACCAAAGTGATCCCGGTATGAAACACTGGATAGCAGTCAAGAACATCCTGAAGTACCTGAAAAGGACTAAGGATATGTTTCTCGTTTATGGAGGTGACGAAGAGCTCGCCATAAAGGGTTACGTCGATGCTAGCTTCGACACAGATCTGGATGACTCCAAGTCACAAATCGGATACGTGTATATTTTGAATGGAGGGGCAGTCAGCTGGTGATGACCCTCAACCGTAAGGGATCTGTTGCAGCGTTTTCGATAAGTAAGAGTGTCGAACCCAACGAGGAGCAGAAGGTATTGATAAGCGATTCTGAGCAAGAAATTACTGCAAGCACTGAAAGATAACTTTTTAGGGGTTTTCTCGATATAAGCGACAGGAATGTAATGGCAAGCAATGTAAAAGGTACTGAAAGTAACAAAAGGCCCAATCCTTTCTTAGCAAGGATAGGCCTAGCAACTGAACTTATAAAGACTAAAGCGTTCTTGAGGACACACGGGAGAGGTAGTCATGTGCTTTCGCCCTATTCCGTATCGATACTATGTTATGTGTTGATAAGTGTTGGTGGGTGGATCTATGCTAGTGCACTCTCTAGACCAAGATGAATGCACTCTTATGATTAAACACCTTGCAAGCATCCGCAAATACAAGATAGAATTTAAGGCAAAAGCCTAACCATAGCAATACGATCAAGGATCCATTATTCCCTTATGCAAAAGCGTGCGAACTGGGGTTCAGGTTTCTGTCACTCCGGCAACCCACCATAAGCATTCTTTATACACAATGCATTCCCCTAGGTCCTTAATAAGGCGAAGTGTTGGGTGTTCGACTCACACAACACCACTAGTAGAATGACAACACAACTTATGTATCAAACAACACATATTACTTCAACAGCATATGACTACTAACAACAAGACTTTCCCCATGTCCTCAAGAACTAAAGTAACTACTCACAAGACATAAAAGAGATCATGATCAGAGGGGATAAATATGTGATAAACAATCTGGACATAATAATATTTCTCCAACAAAACTCAATAGCATTCACCACAAAGTAGTAATCAGCACCGATAGAGTAGAGAGGATAGGTAGTACAAGTTACAACACGAGTTGCGATGGAAAGATGAGATTTGGATGAAGATGGAGATGATGCTGGTGTTGGGGATTATGTTGATGATGATCTCGATGATGCCCGTGATGATGGTGATGACGATGGCGACGATCTCCCCTTCCGGGAGGTGATCTCCCCGGCGGAATCTGCCCACCGGAGATGCCCTTTTCTTCTCTGTAGGTTTCCGCCTCGAAGCGGCGGCGGAACTCCGAAAAAAGTCCCGTGCCTAGGGTTTTCGGGAGACGGAGAGCATATATGCAAAAGGGGGTGACCAGAAGTGGGCCAGGGGCTCCAGGCGCCCCCCCGCGCGGCCAGGGGGGGCGCCCCCAGGCCGCCCGGGCACCCTGTGGCCCCCCTCTGACTCCCCTTTTGCGTGTCTTCGTTATTCTTCTGAAAAACACGTCCCGTCAATTTTCAGGTAATTTGGAGGTGTTCTTCTTCAGCAACTCAGTATCCACTTTTTCCTGCTGAATCCTGCGTCTGCTGTTTCGGCATCGGAAAGTTGCAAACTGTGTAAAATAGACCAAAACAACATAAGAACATCATCATAACGTGAAATATATCAATGAATAAGGACAAATTATAATACAAAATAGTGATGCATTTTGGACGTATCAACACCCCCAAGCTTAGACCTCGCTTGTCCTCAAGCGAATATGAACTCGGTAAACCTGTCCACAAGTTTAGAGAGTGAAGTGTAGATAAATAGAATACGGACAAGAAGCATCATAGTCTCTTTACCAACTCAAATATCCTCAGCAACAATCTTCAACTCATAAGGCTCTTATGAAAGAGTGTCAACACTTATATTCGAAAGTAGGACTAATAGAAACTCATTATATCATGGCAAACATGTCCTTTGGTCAAGGAACAACAAATAATTTTAACTTTTGCTTTTGATGGGATTAATTGAAGCTTTTTGAAATAACAAGTTAATAAGCAAGAAGTGAAAGTGTTAACACAGAGGAAGATATTTGCCTTAGCCGGGCATGACAAACAACTTGCTTATCAAATGATAACGTCAACAAGGATATGGTATGACAAATCTTAATGCAGCTTTATATGCATGAATCCTTATCAACATCAAACGTCTGCTCTCTTTGAGAAATAAAAGGAAGTAGGAATAACTGACTCAACTTAAAATTAAAAGATAGGCCCTGCTCTAGGGTAGTAGGGAAAACTCATGTGCTATCCTCAAATCAAACAGAGTGAAAACAAGTTTTTGAGAGGTGCATGATTCGTCAACGAATGATAATAGATAACTCAATTACTTCTTGAACTGGACAAGTTTCGAGGAACGGCTCCTGTATGAGGACGCTAACATCCTCTTATTCTCCTTTGTTTATCACTGCCAAAGTTTTCTGATTTCTCATGAACAAAGCGTGAAGGAGGGTTTGTTTGTTATATTATTTTTAAGCCGGGCACGCTCAATGCCAGTTCCTTTTCGTATTATGGGTTTGCACATTATACATGCAATCCCGGGGTGAAGCTTGTCCAACTCAAAAAGGTCATGAATTAGCTACTACTTCCTCATGAGCTAAAGCAGGGGAACAAAATAAATGATTTGAACATCTAAGGATAACACATAAATTATATACTTTAGGAGGTGGTAGTGGAGTACCACAAGTAGGTAGGTATGGTGGACTCATATGGAAGGTATTGGCTTAAGGGTATGGATGCACAAGCAGAATTCCGCTTAGTACAGAGTTAGGCTAGCAAAGGTTTTGAAAGAGCAGACAATTGATGATGACTAAGATGCAAAGTAATATAAAGCATGAACATTGAAATAAGCATAACACATCAAGTTGTCTTCCTTGTCAACATAACACTTCAAGTATAATAACATAAAGATTTTTGCTATGTTGATACTCTAAGAGAATCATGCTTGTTGTTATGACCAAAGCTATGTTTGCCAAGATTAAATAAAGTTTCATAGCCATACCTGACATAAGGTCAATACTCCCCATAAGAATCATCATATAAGGTCGATTGCGTGAAGAGAATACCGAGTGCAGCAAAAAGGAAACGATAAACTTCTCATTAATATTCCATCATAGACGACTCCACACACACGGATACAATTCTTCACCAAGGGGCGATAGACCTCAATGCACACACCTATCTCATATAATAATCTCCCTAGACACGATACGACTCTACTTGACTTCTAAAAGACAAAAGGTAAAAGATAAAGATACCGGGCACTCCCCCAAGCTTGGAACAAGCCAAGGGAATGCCATTACCCACGGAGATTTCACCCATACTTGTTGGCGTTAACCACGTAGTCCTTGGCGAAACGCTTCCATCGATACCTTGCTAAAGTCTCTCGTGAGAGGCTCATCTCCTGAATCCTGCATTCAGCACCCAAACTCATGCGCATAAATCTTAATTCATACTCACAGTTCTGGTTATATAGATCATTGATTTGCCCTTGGAGTTCTATGGTTCTGTCCTCAGACGCGGCGATTCTTTCCCACATCTCCTTCATCTCCTTCAGGATGTAGTTCTTCAGCTCGTTGGTGATGTCAAAGTTAGCTTCGACACCACGCTCGGTCATCTTCTTGTACTTGAAGACTTCTTGCTCCACTTCTTCCAGCCTGGCCTGGACGCTCCCCTCCTTGATAGGTCCCTTCAGATCTTCTTGATGAAGGACGCCCTCCTTCATCTGAACCACCTGAGGGTGCTTCTTCACCTCAGCGAGGTAAGGGTTGATGACGTTGACGACGAACGTGTCCTTGGGGGAACTTGGAGAAGCCATGGCACCTAAATTTAGCTGAAAGATTTCCTGGCAGAAACAGATCGAAGAGAAAACACGTGAAATCGCAAGATACGTTGCGGGAACAACCCGGGCAAATATATAGGAAAAATTTATGTACAGAAAGGAAGGTAACGGACCAAAGCGGGGTCGGAGTCGGGCACCAGGGTGTCCAGGCGGCCTGCCGGCGCGGCCCAGGGGGGGGCGCCAGGGGGGCGCCTGGACTCCCTGGTGGTCGTCTCCGGCTCCACTTCGACTCGGAATTTTCCTAATTTTTCAAAAACGCGTAATACGGAACTTTTATGATGTTTTGCGGTGTTTTCTTACCGTACTACGTACCTTTTCTTTATTCTGCTTCTGCTGGCGTCTGAAATAGGGCTGCAACATGTTCTTCGTGGGTTGTTGTGTATATTATATTCACATCAACATCGACAGGGTCTCCTGCTATGTAATGTTGAAGTCTTTGCCCATTCACAACTTGAGGTTTGGTGCCTTCAAAATTATTAATCTTAATTGCACCAGACCGATAAACTTCTTCTATATGAAATGGTCCTTCCCACCTGGAAAGTAGTTTACCTGGAGAAAACCTGAAACGGGATCTAAACAACAAAACTTTATCACCAACATTAAATTCACGTTTCAGAATCTTCCTATCATGCCACCTCTTTACCTTTTCTTTGAACATTTTAGCGCTCTCGTAAGCTTCACTTCTCCATTCATCTAGAGAAGTCAAGTTCATGAGACGCTTCTCACTAGCTAGTTTTGGGTCAGCGTTAAGCTCTCTAACAGCCCAGAAAGCTTTGTGCTCTAGCTCTAATGGCAAATGGCAAGCCTTGTCATACACCATCTTATAGGAAGACATGCCCATGGGGTTTTTGTAAGCAGTTCTATATGCCCACAAAGCATCTCCCAATTTATTTGACCAATCCTTCCTATTTCTATTTACTGTTTTCTGCAAGATCAACTTAATCTCTCTATTGGTGAGCTCAACTTGCCCACTAGTTTGAGGATGATAAGGTGAAGCAATTCTATGATTAACATCGTATTTAGCCAAAGCTTTTCTAAAAGCTCCGTGCGTGAAGTGTGATCCTCCATCGGTCATGAGGTACCTTGGTACACCAAACCTAGGAAAAATTACATCTTTAAGCATTTTCAAAGATGTTTTGTGATCAGCACTTTCAGTGGGGATTGCTTCAACCCACTTGGTCACATAATCAACAGCTACTAAAATGTGAGTGTACTTGTGCGAAGAAGGAAATGGACCCATAAAATCGAAACCCCAACAATCGAAAGGTTCAATCACTAGTGAATAATTCATAGGCATCTCATTCCTCCTACTAATGTTACCAACTCTCTGACATTTATCACAGGCTAAAACATAATTTCTAGCATCTTTAAAGAGAGTAGGCCAATAAAAACCTGATTGAAGAACCTTATGTGCAGTCCTCTCACTGGCGTGATGTCCTCCATAGGGACTATCATGACACCGTCGGAGAACGCCCTTCTGCTTATGTTCCGGAATGCATCTTCTCACTATCCCGTCGGGACCTTCTTTGAAAAGATGTGGGTCATCCCAAAAGTAGTGCCTCAAATCATGAAAGAACTTCTTCCTTTGCTGAAATGTTAGACCTGGAGGCAAATACTTTGCAACAATAAAATTAGCATAATCTGCATACCAAGGATCGGAGAGAGGTTGTACTTTTACAACGGCAAGTTGCTCGTCTGGAAAACTATCGTTAACTGGAATGGGGTCATGCGGTATATCTTCCATTCTTGAAAGATTGTCCGCTACCGGATTGTCTTCCCCTTTCCTATCAACAATCTGCAAATCAAATTCTTGGAGAAGGAGCACCCATCGGATAAGCCTTGGCTTGGCATCCTTCTTTATCATAAGATACTTAATGGCAGCATGATCAGTATGAATAATAACTTTGGAATCAACAATATACTGCCTAAACTTATCACAAGCAAAAACTACAGCTAAGAATTCTTTCTCAGTAGTGGCATAATTTCTTTGAGCACTATCAAGGGTCTTACTAGCATAATGTATAACATTCAATTTCTTATCAACCCTTTGTCCTAAGACAGCTCAACAGCAAAATCACTTGCATCACACATAATTTCAAAAGGTAAGTTCCAGTCAGGTGGTTGTACTATAGGAGCAGTTATTAAAGCTTTCTTAAGGATTTCAAAAGCTTCCTTACAATTTTCATCAAACGCAAAAGGAACATCCTTCTGGAGAAGATTAGTGAGGGGTCTCGAGGTTTTAGAAAAGTCTTTAATAAATCTTCTATAAAAACCTGCATGACCGAGAAAACTGCGAATACCTTTGATGTCCTTTGGATAAGGCATCCTCTCAATAGCTTCGATCTTGGCTTTGTCCACTTCAATTCCCCTTTCGAAAATCTTGTGACCAAGAACAATTCCTTCATTAACCATAAAGTGGCACTTCTCCCAGTTGAGTACCAAATTTGTCTCCTCGCATCTCTGCAAAACTTTATTAAGGTTGTGAAGACAATGGTCAAATGAAGTTCCATAGACGGAGAAGTCGTCCATGAAGACTTCCATAATATCCCCGCAGAAACCATGAAATATAGCAGACATACACCTTTGAAAAGTAGCAGGGGCATTACATAAACCAAAAGGCATACGTCTGTAAGCATAAGTACCAAAAGGACAAGTAAAAGTGGTCTTCTCTTGATCGACAGTGTTAACATGAATTTGAGAGAAGCCAGAATAACCATCGAGATAACAAAAGTGGGTGTTTTTGGATAACCTTTCAAGCATTTGGTCGATGAACGGCAACGGGTAGTGATCCTTCCTGGTTGCCTTGTTCAACTTCCTGTAATCAATACACATTCTATATCCAATAATAATTCTCTGAGGTATTAGTTCATTTTTATCATTAGGAACCACAGTTGTACCTCCTTTCTTAGGAACACAGTGTACTGGACTTACCCACTTACTATCAGCTATAGGGTAGATAATACCTGCGGCTAGAAGCTTGAGAATCTCAGTTCTCACGACATCCATCATCTTTGGATTCAACCGTCGTTGATGATCAACAACTGGTTTAGCATCGGGCTCAAGGTTGATAGTATGTTGACAGATAGATGGACTAATCCCCTTAAGGTCATCAAGGGTATAGCCAATTGCGCCTCAGTGTTTACGAAGTACTTCCAATAATCGCTCTTCTTCATATCCTGAAAGGTTAGAATTGATAATAACAGGATATACTTTCTTTTCATCTAAATAAGCATATTTGAGCGTATCGGGAAGAGGTTTAAGATCGAACACCGGGTCTTCTTTTGGTTTTGATAAAATTCCCAAAGGTTCAACCGGAAGTTTGTGCTTCAGGATAGCAAGTTGCCTCAAGAATATTTCATCTAGTTCATTTCTTTCCTGCATATGTAAATCATTCTCCTGGTCCTCCATGTATTGCTGCAAAGGATCATCAGGAGGAATAGCAATAGAGGCAATACTTTCAATAATTTTATCATTACTAGGCAAATCAGTACCACGAGGCTGCTTAGAGAATTTAGAAAAATTAAATTCATATGTCTCACCATTGAATTCAACAGAAACTTTACCTTTCTTGCAATCTATTATAGCTCCACAAGTTCTAAGAAAAGGTCTACCAAAAATGATGGGACAAAAATCGTCCCTGGCTGAACCAAGCACCAAAAAGTCGGTAGGGTATTTTACCTTTCCACATAGGACTTCAACATCCCTCACAATTCCGATAGGAGAGATAGTTGATCTATTTGCAAGATGAATAGTAACATCAACTTCTTCAAGTTCACAAGGGGAAATCTCACCGATGATTTCTTCATAAAGTGAATAAGGAATAGCACTTGCACTTGATCCCAAATCGCATAGCCCATAATAATTGTGATCTCCTATTTTAACAGATACCACCAGAGTACCTGAAATTGGGCCTTTGTTTTTGGCTGTGACAAGATTAGTGGAAACAGCACAAAAAGTTATATTGGAATCCAAAACATCATCAGTAACAAGGTCTTTAATCAATGCAACTCGAAGATCGACCCTGATCTGGTCCTCACGTTCATCAACTTTTCTCTCACTTTTATTTATTATGCATGTCACAAGAGAGTGCTCCTTTATCCTCGTGGGAAAAGGAGGCTGTTCATATATAACTGCAGGCAAAATAGGCTCAGCAACATAAATATCAATAGGTTTTTCTTTAAAAGGCGCATGGTGCTGGTCTCTACTCTTTTTAAAAGAATCAACATGAGAGGCAAAATTCTTACATAAATCAATCACTAGATGGGAATCAAGACCAATCTTAGAGCAAAAAGTATTGAAGTAATCAGTTTCTACATAGCTCTCAATATAATCATGTTCATAATTTATAGCGGATTCAATACCTTTATCAATTTCCCAATCTTCGGTATTCCTCTGGATTCTTTCAAGGAGATCCCACCTTTCTTCAACACTCTTCTTCTGAAATACCCCACTAGAGGAGGCATCCAGCATCTCCTTATCCTGACGAGAAAGCCTGGCATAAAAATTTGTAAGTATTATTTCCTTGGGAAGCTTATGAATAGGGCATTTGAGCATTAGGGACTTCAATCTCCCCCAAGCTTGAGCAATGCTTTCTCCGTCACGAGACCTAAAGTTATAGATATAATTCCTGTCTCGATGAATTTCATGAAGAGGATAAAATTTAGTATAAAAGAGAGACATAAGCTCCTGCCAATCCAGCAAGTGTGGGTTATCGAGAAGCCCATACCAATCTGAAGCTTTATCTTTAAGGGATACGACAAACAATTTCCTCATGACAAACTCCCTCGATACACCTGCAAGCTTAAATAATGAACACAGTCGTGACAAATATAGCAAGTGTTCACCGGGATGTCTGTCTCCTGCATAACGATTAGTTAAAACATAATCGATAATGCCAGCTGGTATTTTATAAGGCACAATTTCAGTAGGGGGAGGATCAACCACCACAGGTGTGGGGTGTCTTCCCGCAAGCAACGCTCCAATAATAGGGTTATCCATAAGGACAAAGAGCAACAATAGTAAAAATAAAAACAGAATTATAAAAAGACTTTCTTACCAGTTTCACTTTACCAATAGCGCTACGCTCCCCGGCAACGGCGCCAGAAAACGGTACTTGATGACCCTCAACCGTAAGGGATCTGTTGCAGCGTTTTCGATAAGTAAGAGTGTCGAACCCAACGAGGAGCAGAAGGTATTGATAAGCGATTCTGAGCAAGAAATTACTGCAAGCACTGAAAGATAACTTTTTAGGGGTTTTCTCGATATAAGCGACAGGAATGTAATGGCAAGCAATGTAAAAGGTACTGAAAGTAACAAAAGGCCCAATCCTTTCTTAGCAAAGGATAGGCCTAGCAACTGAACTTATAAAGACTAAAGCGTTCTTGAGGACACACGGGAGAGGTAGTCATGTGCTTTCGCCATATTCCGTATCGATACTATGTTATGTGTTGATAAGTGTTGGTGGGTGGATCTATGCTAGTGCACTCTCTAGACCAAGATGAATGCACTCTTATGATTAAACACCTTGCAAGCATCCGCAAATACAAGATAGAATTTAAGGCAAAAGCCTAACCATAGCAATACGATCAAGGATCCATTATTCCCTTATGCAAAAGCGTGCGAATTGGGGTTCAGGTTTCTGTCACTCCGGCAACCCACCATAAGCATTCTTTATACACAATGCATTCCCCTAGGTCCTTAATAAGGCGAAGTGTTGGGTGTTCGACTCACACAATACCACTAGTAGAATGACAACACAACTTAAGTATCAAACAACACATATTACTTCAACAGCATATGACTACTAACAACAAGACTTTCCCCATGTCCTCAAGAACTAAAGTAACTACTCACAAGACATAAAAGAGATCATGATCAGAGGGGATAAATATGTGATAAACAATCTGGACATAATAATATTTCTCCAACAAAACTCAATAGCATTCACCACAAAGTAGTAATCAACACCGATAGAGTAGAGAGGATAGGTAGTACAAGTTACAACACGAGTTGCGATGGAAAGATGAGATTTGGATGAAGATGGAGATGGTGCTAGTGTTGGGGATGATGTTGATGATGATCTCGATGATGCCCGTGATGATGGTGATGACGATGGCAATCGCTCCTACAACCGAGGCTGCGATGGCTCTTGGGCCATCCCTTATGACGGTGTTCATCGTCTTTGGAGGATACTATGTGAACCCCGATAACACCCCCGTCATCTTCCGCTGGATCCCAAAGGCATCTCTGATCAGATGGTAATACTCATTCTTGTGATACTTAAGTGGCTCGTAACATAGCGTGGGATAGCTAACATCTAGATGTCCCTTTGCATTTATTTTTGCAGGGCCTTTCAAGGACTTTGCATTAATGAATTCAAGGGTCTGCAGTTTGAGCACCAACATTCTTACGATGTTCAAACTGGTGAACAGGTATGGCCACATTCATGTGAAAGGAAATTTTACTAGTACCAAAGAGAAAGATATAGGATGACCATATCTTTGTACTGGAAATAAAAACTATCCATGGGTTGATTCATGCTTTTGTCGGTGGCAGGCCCTGGAGAGATTTTCGCTGGGAGGGATCCGTATCGCCGACACGCTTGCTGCACAGGGCAGGATCCTGATGTTCTGGTACTGGCTGACCTACCTTCTTCTGAAGAAAAACAGACCGAAGTACCAGCAGCTCCTGCCGCCCTCTGAGGAAGATCAAAGTAAGCAGCAGGTGGAGTAGGCGGCGCCATTGGCGTAATCTTAATTTTGTACTTATCATATTTTGTCTGTGAACACATCATGGCAGGGCAGGCCGTGTTGTAGCCGGTTTCATTTTTATTCTGCTTCTGTGACATTTTAGGCGTGCCTCATTGAGAGAATCAAGAGAAATAAAATCACGTGGATGATTCTTGCAAATGTTGCACTCATGCTGCTAAGGGCAAACAAAATTTCCTGAAAAATGGAGCAATCTGGCAAGCTGTTTCGTTAATTTTTGCCACTAAAACCAGGGCAACATTTTTTCCCTGAAAAATGGAGCAATTTGGCTAGCTGTTTCATTGACTTCGGCTCGCTATAAAAGCCTAAAACCAGGGCATTTGTTTTTTTTACTCCGTATGTTTTTTTTTTTCGGAAAAAAAATCCACGGCACACCGGCGAGCTCCAGGGTGACATGGTGACGGCGAGGCTGGCCCATAGGCAGCAACTGCAGTGCGGCGATGGATCCTCTGCTCGTCCGGTGGCTCTAGCTGCCCGTCCTTCCCCCTGGGTCCGGCCCAATGAAATCTTACGGCCCATTTTAGCCCAGTACGATATGGGCCAACCGGTGCTCTCATCCGACGACGCCAACCGCTTCTTTAGCGATTAGTGCCCAGTGTCTCAAAAAAAGAAGCGATTAGTGCCCTAAAAAATTCTTTAGCGATTAGTACCATACCGGTAAATTAGGAACCGAGCCCTCAGCTTATAAACTGGATTTACCGCTTTTGCTTTGCGCCCCACGGTCGATACACTTCCGTCAGCTGAGAAAAAAAAAGGGCCAGATCAGCGAGATTGCCTCTCGGTTGTAGGCCCGTGGCTGCATCAATGCAAAACGCGTCCCTGCATTGATCAGAAACCATGGGGCGAAGCTGATGCATACGGCCGAAAATCATATATGTATCACTGTGGGGCGCTGTGCTAGTCGCACAATGCTATCTAGTGTTTTTATTTTATTTATTATGCTTCCGTCCTACGTATATGCTTTGATTGATTTTTATTTATGTTTTTAAATATTTTTATGTTTTTCAAAACACATCCAAATTTATTTAGAAAACTATCTATAACTACAATACTAAATATATGCATACGAAAAAATATTTACTGGTTTTAGTTTGGTATATTCTAGGTATTGATACATTTTTATATAAACTTGGTCAAACTTTACAATGACTAAATTTATAAAAATTTAATACGCGCTATATTTTAAGAAGAGTGGATCACATATTTGATATTCGAAATCACGTCGTTTTCTTAATCATAAGCTAGATCTTTTTTTTGCGGGTACTAAGCTAGATCTTTAAAAGAGACCGCAAGATTTATTTTCTTTTATCCTAGAGATCACAATAAAATGTTCATGTATCCTACGGAAGTTATTGACAGCTAATGAAATGGGTATTATGTGATTCATGTGATTTTCTTCTGAATTCGCATAAATGCATATACAAAAAAAATGTATGTATCACCATGGAACACACAACATTCTTTTTGGTGAAAGAGGATTTGTATAACTCAGTGAAATGATTAGAGTCTAATTAGAGTCTAAAGTACAGAAACATATTGCATTGTCTAGTCTAGAACCTAACCAGATTGCGATATTACCTAACAAATGTTTGAAATATGCTGAAGTGGTAATAATTAGTAATACAAATTTTACGGATCCCTCTCATAATCTCATTTATTTCATGCACCAAGAAAGAGTGACGCGATGGTTCATGGTTCGAGCTTTGAATCATCTTCATGCCTTTTGATATTTATTGATGTAATTAGCACCATGCTTTTTGATATATATTGATGTACAAATTAATAAAAATATTTTTGGAAATCCAATTTGGCTCCCATATGTCGAGGTTGAATCCGGTGAATCTCGGGTAAGGGGTCCCGACTGGTGATTTTGGCTAAATGGTAACATGACAAAGAGGGACACGAGAATTTGCCAAGTTCGGGCCCTCTCGAAGAGGTAAACCCTAGTCTTGCATCTATTGTATTGATTTTGGTTGGAGTACAAAGTACAAGATGATCTACCTCAAGATTGTATGTGTATGAATCTGACCCTACGGTCTAAACCCCCTAATTATATAGGCACAAGGGGCACCTAGGGTTACATGTAGGTCGGTTACATTGAGGGACAAACATGTCGATGGTTTAATTGTGTCTTGGTGTATGCGCCAAGTTTTCGAAGGATTTCATCTTGAGTACGCCGTGGGGCATAGCAAACATGGCTCGCTCACTCGTAGATTGTTTGGTAGTCCCCGGCCCGGCCCATGATTGGTGGGTTTCGTGGTTAGCATCCCTTAGTCCAGGACACCGTCACCAGGCGCACGTGCTCCTCGTGCGGAAAATTATTTTTGAAATGTCACACAAATCCAAACAAAGTTTTGATGTGTTCCTAGTCACATCCAAATGCTACCTACAAAATTTTAGGAAAAAAGGTTAAGCATTTTGGACTATGCAGAAAAAATTGAACACCAAAAGTCACCCCCAAATGGTGCATCTGATATTTTTCACCAATAAAGCAGTGCTACTCCGTTTCACATGAAAATTGTCAAGCAGTCTTCAGACAGAAACACAAATATCTTTAAAAATAAATTCAGATTTTATACTATTTTTTATTTTACTCCGTTTCACATGAAAATTGTCAAGCATTATTTATAAACTCGTCGCGATGTTGTATGGCAAAGCCAACAACGGTTGTATTTTTATTTTTCCTCACTTGATCTCCGACCCGACGTTGTATTCAGCGAACGGCCTTTCTTCTTCTTAATGGAATCACAGCAGCTCTCCTGCTGTCTTTAAAAAAAAAAACTATTGAGAGGGGGCATCTTTAGGAATGTGGTTGCTATGTTTTTAACAAAGACACCCATAGGGCATCTTAGACTCGATTAATATCAAAGAAAACAAAGGCCAGCATAAAGGATTAACAACTGAATGTAGAACAACCGGTCAATAGTAAAATTACATTAAAAATATACTAGTCATCTTCTTTCTCTAATTGTACATCCATCTTTTTTTGCTGGTTTGATTCTTTGTGGAGGAGAAATCTTTTATCGACACCATGATGAAGATATATAGTGATTCGACAACCCGTACTTCTACGGGATCATCCCCGGCCTAGACACGTTTCATTGATTAAGACTTCCCATCTTTTTAGATGGGCGACTCAAGGCGTTTTCAAAAAGCATTATTGGTAATGTTCGTGCTGGTGAAAGAGTGACAACATCGTTGCTACAGTCTAATTGCAGCCTCTTTAGCGTAGTCTTTGGAGTATTTCTTTGAGTAGAGATTGATACCACGAAGAAGGTGTGTACAAGAGATTTCATTGTAATTCTTAGTCATAGGAGTTATTTTGTGTTTTCTTGAATCTTAGGTTCAAATTAGTGTACCTATAATTTTTATGAGTATTAAATAAATTTATCGATTATAGGGAAACTGCAAAGGAACTATAAAATGCTAGTATTTCAAGCAATATGGTCTGCATTTCGAGTGCAAACATAAAGCTACTTTTTTTTACTAGTAGATTACTAGGACCAAGCCGTCTCCAAAAGCTAGGTTCTCTGCCTCCCACCGGCACCAGCGCCGGTCCGTCACGTCTCCGGTGGCCTTAGGGCCATGGAGACAGAGTGGGTCTCGGCTCTCGTCGGTGGGAGGGCTTCGTTTTTAGATCTTTTTTCGAGCTTTGTTAGGGTTTGTGTCCTGCTCAGAAAGGCGAGACGCCGTGGCTCCCTGAAGAAGGAATAAATGTCTCCCCGCTTAGCTCCCCGCCTAGCCCCAGTTCCGGTGATGCATCTAGCATCATCGATGGACGTGTGGAGGTGTGTCTCCGGCGGATTTGTCTTTGTTTGTCGTTCGTCTTTGTTCGTGTATTTTCTAGCTTTGCACCGATCGATCCAAGGCACGCACACGCGGTCAGGTGAAGTTGGCGAGCTCGGCAAGGAAGGCGGCGCCGTGCTCCTCCTTGAGAAAGCGGGACAGGCACGGCAGGCACGCCACGCACATCGGCAGCGACTCCGGCCCCACGTGGCACATCACCCGCGCCGGCGTCCCGCCGCCAAAGTCCGTCGCCTCCAAGCCCAGGTTCCGCCAGCTCGTCACGAACAGCGCGCTGTGCCCGAACAGCGTCTCCACCACGCATGGCGGCAGTGGCACGCCTTCTTCTCCTTCTTCTCCGGCGAAGCTGGCCGGTATCCGCTCCTTGCTGCCCCTGATCAGCTTAACGACGTCTTTGATGTCCCCTTCTGCCACCTCACGGATCGTCGGAGGCGGCGCGACTACC
>LR738716.1:17389386-17457231 GCA_902687465.1 Secale cereale
GAACACCTATGTCGGGCCAATGACCACACCACACCACTGTCAGCATGGAGCAGCACCTGCCACATGCTGTATCGCATAGATCTGGCCAGAGCACGACCAATGGCGCAAGTCCGGATGCACCCCGGAAGGGCCATACACACTGACACCATTGCAAACCACCGACTCGTCGAGAAGCCCCATGCAATCCATTTGCGAACAAACTGTTGGCCGAGCCTCCGCGGGCCTCCGGCCGTCAGCACACCAGAACGGGCGGAAACCCGCCAAATTGCACTGCCAAAGCCGGAGGTCCGCCAACCAGGGGAGCCACTTCATCCTCGCCACGACCAACACGAAAAATCGCAGTTGCCCTCTGCAGGGGATCCACGCCGCCCCGGAGTGACCAGATCTGGCCGTAGTCTTGCAGCGGACCCAGATCGAGCCCGCCCCATCCCACCGAGCATCGCCACAGCCTTGACCCTCGCCGGTGCACGCGCGTCCCCGCGCCGTCCCGCTGCATGCCCGATGCCTCTTCTCCGCTGAGCATCCCGCGCTGCCCGAAGCCTTGCGAGAGGGAGAGAACAGCGCCGGGGAGGGAGAGGAGAAGGTGAGGTGTTGGGAAGGTCCGGTGGCTACGGTTTCGCACCCGGGCCGCTCACGGGAGAGCGACACAGGGCTAGGCCGTGACTCGATAATCTGTGTGGTTTCACCAAGATTGGGAAAGTGGTTTCGTGACTAGAGCTTAATTATTACATACATGCAGCCTTTGATATATCTTTTGGCAGAAAGTGCATGCCCTACCCACCCCACCTCTCTCATGCTTTTCCTTTCGATTGTAAATTTGAATTTGTTATACCTTTTGAATTGAAATATCATTTTATATTTCATTCGCATCTTCGTTTCCCTTGTAAAAAGGGCTTTCAAACAGGCCCACTTTTGAATACATTTTGAGAAATTTCAAAAACTTCAGCAAGTTTCAACTACTCCCTCCGTATCAAAATATAAGACGTTTTTTATACTCCCTTTGTATCAAAAAATGTCTTATATTTTGATATAGAGGAGTACTAAAACTTAATAGAACAAATTATAAATTCAGCAAGTTTCAAAAACTAAAACTTAAATCCTAGACCCTAAGTCCAAACCACCGAAACCTAAGCCCCAGCCCTAACCCAAAACCGTAAACCCCAAAAAGAAAATGAAACTTTGTACAACTTAACATCACGACTATCAAGTTTTAATATTTGAATCTTGGTAGAATTGAAAAAAGGCGTCAAAATGTATTCAAAACTGATATTGTTCGAAGGTACTCGTTCCAACAAACACAATATGCAAACAAAACTTAATTTAGACTTTCAGTTCAAAAGATAAAATACATTCAAATTTCGAGATGATATGAAAAGGCACGATTGTCATGCGGTGTTGTATGGACACTTGTAAAACTCTATTCCCCTCTTAATTAATATACAAGGCAAATCTTTTGCCCTGTTTCGAAAAAAAAAGGCACGAGAGGTGGGATGGGTGGCTCATGCAACTCTGCGAAAAGCTGACATGCATTGAACCCAGTTTAGCGATTAAGAGCTAATGTCATAAACTAGTGCATCAATTTTGAAGCAAATGGATTGCCGTATGCATGTGTGCCCCTGCGAATTTTCAAATTACAATAGCACTGTCAATAATTTGGCACCATACAATACAAATGGAGTGCCAAACCTTTTAAACTTGCCAATATATTGCATTGGCAGAAGGTTGGCTTCAAACCAAGCAACCCCTTCATATACGAGGCATCCAACTAGTTTCTTTTCTTTTCTTCCTTGCTTTATTTTTTTTTTGCAACGAATCTTCCTTGCTTTATTGATTACCTAGCTGAGTAGAGCTTTGGATCCAGCTAGCTGAGTCCAACATGCTGTACTTTTTTGCACTGTTCCTTGGTTGCTTCGGTGCTCCTTTTTTTCTCCGTCAAGGAAGGGACATGGTTTTGGATCATGGCTTTTGGGTCTCCGTCAAAATCTAGCTAGCTATCTTCCTCCAACGTGTTATAGCCTTTTGGGGCTTGGCTTTTGGAGAGAGTGGGTCCAAAATTAGGAAGATAATTTCGGAGATCTTAGGTTAATTAAGTGTTTTTGCTGGCTTAGGCTCAAGGTTCATGTTAGCCTGTGGTAACAAATTAGGTGCCAACCTGGGACTTGAACACAAATTACATTTGTGGATAGTACCAATGAGATGGGTGCCTTGTTTTACAACTCGGCTCAGTGTTGATTCTGCTGTGAGGTCACTTGCTATGTATGGAGTCCTTGGTCCTTACTAGTTGTACTACTCTATAATAGAGAGGTACGTGTTGGTGTTAGTACCAACTACCCATCTCATTGGTACTATCCACAAATGGGCAGCATTCCTGGAAGAAGCAACCCCCTCACCGCCTTTGGTGAGCTGCCGCCCTTCCGGCCACTCAACGACGATGACGTACGATCCTACCTCTACAAGGCCGTCGACTTCATTTCTGACTACTACAAGTCCGTCGAGTCCATGCCGGTGCTGCCCAGCGTCAAACCTGGCTACCTGCAAGGTGAGCTCGGAGCGTCTCCACCGGTGCACCCAGCCCCTTTCGACGTCGCCATGAAAGAGCTCAGGGCGTCTGTGGTGCCTGCTATCACACACTGGGCCAGCCCAAACTTCTTCGCGTTTTTTCCGGTGACCAATAGCGCGGCTGCTATCGCCGGAGACCTCATCGCCTCCGCAATGAACACCGTCGGGTTCACGTGGCAGGCGGCTCCTGCTGCAACGGAGATGGAGGTGCTCGCGCTCGACTGGCTTGCACAACTTCTGTGTCTTCCAAGGAGCTTCATGAACCGCACAGGTGCTGCCCGGGGCACGGGCGGTAGCGTCATTCTAGGGACCACAAGCGAGGCCATGCTCGTCACGCTTGCTGCCGCTCGTGACATAGCAATGCGCCGGAGTGGGGCCGGGATACCAAACTTGACCGTCTACGCTTCTGACCAGACCCACTCCACGTTCTTCAAGGCATGCCGGCTGGCGGGATTCGACCCTGCAAATTTCCGTTCCATTCCCACCGGGCCAGAGACTAACTATGGCGTTGACCCGATGAAGCTACTCGCGGCCATGCAGGATGACGCCATGGCCGGCCTCGTGCCAACCTATGTTTGCGCCACGATGGGCTCCACGTCCTCCAATGCTGTTGACCCCATAGGCGACGTCGCCAAAGTCGCGGCTATGTTCAATGCGTGGGTCCATGTCGACGCCGCCTATGCCGGCAGCGCGTGCATTTGCCCAGAGTTTCGGCATCACCTCAACGGCGTCGAGCGCGTGGACTCCATCAGCATGAGCCCGCACAAGTGGCTTCTCACGTGCCTGGACTGCACCTGCCTCTATGTGCGTGATGCACACCGCCTCAGCGAGTCGCTGGAGACCAATCCCGAGTACCTCAAGAACGATGCCAGCGTGTCCGGCGCCGTCACTGACCTCAAGGACATGCAGGTTGGAGTCGGCCGCCGCTTCCGTGGCCTCAAACTTTGGATGGTCATGCGCACCTACGGCACTGCCAATCTCCAGGAGCACATTCGCAGGGACGTCGCCATGGCCAAGATGTTTGAGGACTTGGTCCATGCTGATGATCGGTTCGAGATCGTTGTGCCGAGAAACTTTGCTCTGGTCTGCTTCAGGATCAAGGCGACTGGAGTTAGGGCGAACGATGAGGTGAACCGTTTGCTCATGGCAAACGTGAACAAGACCGGCAAGGCGTACCTTGCGCACACAGTGGTAGGTGGCATGCTCGTGTTGCGCTTCGCTGTGGGATCGTCACTTCAGGAGGAGAGGCACATTTTGAGCGCTTGGGAGCTCATCAGGAAGACGAGCAGTGAGATGACGAAATGAGTTCACTATTGACTATCCAGCCGTGACATTACATATTTATGGTCTTCATTTAATTTTCCGAATAAACATGAACATTTTTTTACAAATATATATGAACATTTTTTTCAAATATGTATGAACATTTGTTGTGACTCGTGAGGAATGTATAGCTAGCTGGTGATTTTGTGTTTGCCCAATTGGTTGTAAAAGAGTGGTCATGAATATTTAGTACACGGTAATACTTGGTGTCTGAGATGTTCACTGAGCTGTTATTTCATACAGGAAATTTTATTAATATGTCACATAGATTTATTTTCTTTGTAGAGAAATCTATCACTAGGTCATTGACAGCACGCGTTGCCGCGGCCGTTAATTCTAACGCTGTATTGCCAGGGCAAGTATATGAAAAGAGAAGCCATGTTACTTTGTAGTCAAATTGGCATGAAGTAATATCTACATACTCTCTCCATTCCATAATGTAAGACGTTTTTTGGTACTGTCTTACATTTTGGGACGGATGGAGTATTTGTTACGACCTTTTGAAGTAATACAATTTCATAAAAGAGGTAGACGGTTATTATTGGAACGTTATGTTTCTATGGTGGTGAGCTACTATAGGATAATTTATACATTACCATGTCACTACATTTCATCGCACATTGTTTAAACCCTGTCCAATCTACTTTCTATGAATTACCCATAGTTTTAGATAGCACGCCTTTTAAACGCTATAGTGGGCTATTTAAAATGTGTTTTCATGTGTTTGGATCAAAGACCCTTAGTGTATGACCTCTTCTAAATGTTATATCATGCTATGATGGAACTATAGCGCGCTATTTAAAATCATGGAATTACATAAGGTTGCAGTGGTGTGGATTCAGTCTTGTATTAGAGCATAGTTGTAGAACGACCATGTTGATGATCACAATGCGAGCATAATGCAGCCTTTTATTCATATATTTTGGTCATGGAAATGTCGATCCAGACCTATTTGACAAAAAGAAAGTACATTTGAAACGTTTCAGCATGACCAACACAACTATATATCATACATTTTTTTTGGAACGAAGGCTCAAGAAGAGCCCGACTTTGAATTAACAAAGCCATCAATCGGACAGGATTACAACCACAACATAACAAGCTCGAACAAAAAAACAGAAAACACGGCAAGATACAAAGGTGCTGGAAGTCATCTCTCACAACCTCACACACTACAGCTAGAAGATATCACAAGAAAAGCACAAGCTGGAGCACACAGAGGCCCTCGTCCACCCAAGTATCACCAGGGAAGAAGAAATGGGGCTCCGGGAAACGCCCGCCGTCGAGGATAGGGTGTGTCGGCACCTAACAAACAAGGCCCTGGAACAAACATCATCATCCATTCCCACTGTCGAAGGAGGCCCCTGCCTCCTCGCCTGGCTCGAAAGGCGCCGAACCGTCGACAGATGGGGTTGCTCACCCTAGAACATGGACGAAGGATGCAACCAGAGGCAACAAAGGAGTAGGAACAGAGCACACCCTACCTGACTAAGGAACTTCACCAGAAACACCGCATCACCGCTGCCCACTGACGATCCTCTGGAGAGGAGAAAGATGCCGGTCAGACCACAACACAGTGTCCAGGGATGAAGGAGCATGAGGAGGCATGTCCAAGGTCAAGGAATGACGCTCCGGCTCTCACAACTCGCACTGATGTAGCCGCCGGAGGAGGGGAGCCCGATCCCCTCCTGGCCAGAAGCCGCCGGACCAAACTGACACCAGATGCACAAAGAGCACCATAAGAAAGCCCGACCGCTGCCAGACCAGCCGAGCTGCCGCCGCCGCCACTGGGGACACACTGTCGCCGCCGCCTGACCACCACCACACCGCAATGCCCACAGTCCAAGAAGCATCCAAGGCGACGACTTCAAGAAGCAAACGGCGCCAAGAGCACCATCGCCGCCCAACAAGGTTCATGTTTTCACCCGGGAGGCTAGGGGAAGGGGAGGGTGGAGCAAAGGACCTGAATGACGCCTCCAAGAAGGGGAGCGGTGTCCATGGACGTCGCCGCCATGGATTTCTCCCGGTCAAGGCTCACCGCCAACACCGCATCCAGCTCCAGGCACCGGAGAACCAAGTCAACCCGGTCCAGATCTGAAGTGGTGGAGCACGCAGGGCAGCAGAGGGGGAAGGAGGTGGCCAGATTTGAAGCTGCAAGAGGCTGGGAGCCCCACCGACGGCGCCGCAGATCTTGACCGCCGGGAAGCTTGCTGCCCGCGCAGCTAAGCCCTACGGACCACACCCGCGCCACCAAACAACCGGGGGATGGTGGCGCCTCACCGAACGAGGCCGCCGCCCCAGATGCCGACGCCCCCCGCTGGAGAAACGGAGCGGCAGAGGCCCCGCCGCCACCTTCCTTGGCGACGCCCCGGGCTTGCCCGGCGGGTGCCTCTGGCGGCGGCGAGGAGGTAGGGGAGGAAGGGGGGAGGCGGCGGGGGCTAGGGGTCTCGCCCTCGAGCCGCCCGAGAGGGGCGACGCGGGGGAAGGGGGAAGGGAGGAGTATATATCATACATAGGTCAAGGACCTCAAGTATCGGGCAAAGTAAACTTAAGAAATCGAGACCGTAGCTAGATGATCTGAATTATATATATATATATATATATATATATATATATATATATATATATATATATATATATATATATATATATATATATATATATATATATATATATATATATATATATATAGAAACTCTATTAGTAATGCTATTTTTCACCCCAGTCCATCAACCGAGCCACGTTCTGGTTAAGCAAATCACCGATATAAAATTCCGTTCACTGCTGTAAATTTACGTTTATGGCTGCGGCTGGCTGGTAAGGAGGTAGCCCACTCCCCGTACCTATTTTTTTTTTCTAATCAGCTATGAACAGTTGAGCGACCGGCGGGTGGGCTCGACACCGTTCCTCTCATCCCGGACCATCCTCACCGACGACGATTGCTGAGGCGGCGGCAGCGATGGCGACGGTGCCGGAGGGACGACCGGGAGGTGAGGGCCACTCGCCTCTCTCGTACGTGGAGTACTCCCCCCTTTCCCTCTTCATCAGTAGTGACCCGGAGAGAATTGGGCACTGGAACGATACGGTGCGAGCTCGGGGACGGCAACGTCTTTCTCCGGCGTCCATCTCCATCGCCGGCAATCTTCTCTCTGGTACGGTCTCACTCCTCCCGTACCTTTCCTTTCCTCCTCCATAAACTTCTAATTTTTTAGGGTTAGGGTTCTTGATTTTTTGGGAACGGGGCTAAGAAAGAGGAAGAAGTTCAAGAAAGGAGATGATTGAAAAGAGGGAGCTTTCATACTGAAGGGGGTGATTGAGTAGACCTTCGCTCAGATGTGAGATCAATTCGAGGAGGGGATGATCATGCAGGAGGAGAAGAAGAGGACGAGCTCAACGCTGCTGAGGAACAACACTAGAGTATCTTCCAAGATTCAGCCCTGTTTCTTGACATTATTTTCTATTTTGGATGAACTGTTCCTTGTTTCTTCTTTGGAGCTCCATTGCTAGAAAAAAAGGAGCCATGTCCAGCCGTTTTCACTCAGTGGAGTTGGGATGCTGCTACTGTATTGGGATGGTCATCCCATCATTATTAATCTGCCCTGTTGCAGAATAAGACACAGAAGGAAACCAGAAAGGGCAAAGCACAAGAAAATGTGAAAATAACAAGCCACACACTGTGAGCAACTAAGAATCACTCCCAAAAAAGAAGCACAAATCATTCAAGCCCTAGCAATTGTGATCTTAATGCACAGATACTCCTGATATGGAGTATAACGTTTTGTTAGGTTTCGAGTCCATCAAACCACTGCCATCAGGGCTGATCATACCACTAAATGGAAAGAAATGTAAACCTTTCAAGTCAATGATCTTGCTAAAGGATACAAATGTGTCTTTTCTTAAATGTAATGTATTTGATGGCTCCCTTCAAAAATTGCTTCCCTTGTTTCATTACATAATTTTTAGAGAAATCATGGTGCTTAGCATACTTCTCTTGCCTCCAAAGTACAATTTCTAAGACATGGAAATGCCGTGCCTTGTTTTATTAGGAATGATGCATCCAGAAAAACGTTCTCATATTATTGGAACGGAGGGAGCATTTGTGATATATCCCCGTAGGCAACAGATAATGTTAGTTTCCAGTAGCACCAATTGGCTCCTATCTGAACTTTATTTTTGGGATGCACTTCCATGTATGTGAGACCAATTCGACGTTGAAGGTTTCTTTTACCATATTTGCTATTAACCGTAGTTTGTTTAAATTTAGGGGAACGGTGTATGCAAAGAATGTGCCATCATACACCTTCAGGTGATGCCTATAAGTTACCTGAAAGGTTTGGGGCTTTCATCATTTTACTTTGACAATAATACTTCCTGAGTTTACATATTATATAATATGAAAACTTTCAACATCCAATGCTTTTAGTTGAACCCACGTTCCATCATATATTTCTAAGCTAACATGTTATTTTTATGGCATGCGCGCTGACCTAGAATAGCTTAAGAATGACCATTTAACTAGCTAGCTTTTGAAACTTCAATTCCATGTAGCGATACTCAATCCAGCAATTTGATGTCCCTTTTTTCTATAGAAATAAGGGACCCTTCCACGTGCAGAGTACAACAGTGTACTACCTCAGTAAAAAGAGGTAAACATCGCCTGGAGTCCAAAACTACAAGATGTCTGATGACGAAAAGATACACGCTCCTCGCACCATAGCAGATAGATGAATATTAGCACACAGGTATTGCCACATTTAGTCAGGCTGATTTATCAAAAGCGAATGACATTGGATTCTGTACCCCATCAATTATGGAGATATGGTATCAGTTTTTGTTCTAACTTCTCATGAATACACATCAATTATGAATTGATTTTATTAGCAAATGGATACTAGCCAGCAATTTCATTTCATTTATGATGATAATGTTATTATTTTCTAATGCATGCTACATGCTGATCAGGTTGGTCCACCTCCAGCCACACAAGTATTTTTTTACATCTTCAGTTTAAGCACTAAGAGCCGTATTCAGGTAAGATACATGATCAGAGACAATTTTATTCATGATGTTGCCTGATTTCAGCCTGCGGTTTCTTAAATATGGTTTGGCAAGATTTAGGAAACACCGATGCCTGCTTTTCAGTCCAGCGAAAAGGGCCAGTTCTGTTTTCTGAATTTGACAGAAATTCAATCACCTTTTTGAGGAATTTCGACGAAAAAATATTGAACACTTTTTGCTTTTGGCTCCAGTTGGGTCACTATTTTCACTAAATATAAATATGTCGTTACTCACGGAAGTCACCGGTATATATTTGTCCTTCGGATAAAGTTTCTGGCAAAAAGAGCACTCGGCGGTCCAGTTTAACATCCAGAAAGAGAGTGCAGTGTTCAGATATGGTTAATTTCCACTTCCTCGTATATTTGTACCACTATACCACTAGAATAAATGTGCTTTTGTTTAGTTCCATACTTCCATTTAATATTGGTTCATCTATAATAACCTTGGCAGGTTTCGCATTTTGCCTCACAATTATGTGTGTCTGATAAATTATGTGTTTCATTTTGATGACTCTTTGGTGTGAGACAATGTCTTAAAAAGTTACAAGACACATACTAGTTTAGTATGATGACTCCCAGTATTGTGTCTCGCACAATTTGATAAAAAGACATGGTTTAGTGTGCATTGAAACAGTAGTTACAGAGTTTGGCCTTTTATCTTTTTTTCTCTATATATTTTTCATTACTACCATGCATCCGGCATGTCATGGGTTCATGTGAATCCGAAGAATTTGGTACATCCGAAATCCATCTGTGATGTCTTTGATTTCAACATTGTTTCCAGTTTAGGTTAGCGAAGCCTGTTAACCGTTCAAGTGTTAAATGTGCTTGTGTTGGTACACTTGTGAGAAAATATTCCGTTTGTCAGGTATCTGTTCAAGCGGATGATGGCTAATGTATGAGGGATAGACATTAACGTCTTCGCATCTATGGTGGGTACTAGTAATGTTGATTTGAAATTTCAGACTTTCTTTTTCTAGTAACCAGAAGCAAAATTTCGGTTTTGGTGGGAAGAAAAGTGAAAGTAAATGGTGTAGTACTATTAATAGGATACTATGTTGGTTACAGCTCATGGATAGTAATATTTCAGTTGCTGGAGAGCTTGCTGAACAGATGAAGTTGACGTAAAATCTCTGGTCAGCTGCAAATTTAGCTCCTTGAAGATCAAGTTCGGCAGTAGCCAGTTTCTAGTTCGGTAGTATTCAGTTTTGTACTCCCTCCGTTCCTAAATATTTGTCTTTCTAGACATTTCAAACGGACTACAAATACGGATGTATGTAGACATATTTTAGAGTGTGGATTCACTCATTTTCCTCCGTATGTAGTCACTTGTTGAAAACTCTAGAAAGATAAATATTTAGGAACGGAGGGAGTATTACAGTAGTGATTTCTGAATTTCTCATGCTGTTGCTTACTTAGTGCTAAGTAGCACTCAATTTTGTCCAAACGAATTTTATTTGTAATTGTAAATATTGTTTTTATTATGTGAGATATTTCACAGAACCACTGCATAGAATCATTTATTCGACCACTTAGTTGTTCCGGTGTTACCAAGATATTCATAGCACACAGAATGAAGTGCATGTGTTTCTATTGTTACCAAAAATGCATTCCACAGAATCGTGATGATCGCATGTGTTACTTACATCATTTCTATATTTCATTTTTGCTAGAGACCTGGTGTACTCAGTCCAATAGAGATAGTAAAAGAACTAACCAAAAATACATGTACTAAGGAACGCAGCCTTATATCTAAACAATCAAGAACGCCCAGCTACTGTAAGATTACCCGAGTGGCCGTAAAATTACGTCAAGATGCGCCGGACTGGTTCCTCGTCTACAGGGAGTAATTTACTCGCATGCAAACTGTAAGATTACCTTGCATTTATTCTGTTTAAGCGGGCCACTGGTTCCTCCTTCCACGCTGTAATATTACCTCACAAACATGGTTTTCCTTACAGATTATGGTTCTGAGCGTGGCATAGAAATTGACTGGGGTGAGGAATAAGAATTCCTCATCCAGGGTGACGAATAGCGCGACCCTATATATATATATATATATATATATATATATATATATATATATATATATATATATATATATATATATATATTTCTGATTTCTTTTACTTTTCTGATGTGAATAATAAACTTAAGAAATCTAGACCGTAGCTACATGATCTACATTGTGTAAAATCGATATGCTTTAAATTGATAAGAGAGATGTGGATTTTATGCTTAGTATAAATCGTATCCTTCTCTTTCAACATGGACATGAAGAGATATGAAATATTTGACAAAGACTGGATTTCATAGTCATTTATAGTTTATCTCTTCTATATATGGAAATCCAACATGTTGTGGGAATCACGACTCTTTTTCGGCCCCAAAGGACTGCTACTTCGATGAATCAAGCGGTATTAATTCCTAATGCTACTCTTACTCGGCATTATAGGACAGAGTCGTTAGTAGCAGTTGCCTGAGTTTTTTTTCGCTTTCTTCGGTCACCTCCAGTTCTACTCTTTTAGTGAAGGATATTTACCAAGTGAGTCTGTGGAGCCTGCTACAAAACATAAAAATCACTATGAATAATATTTGCACCCGTATTGGCCTCTTTTGAACTAGCAAATACACTTTCAAAACATTTTTCCATATAACTTTGAATATTTAAACAATATACGACAATTGTCTAATGCATGTAAAAAATCATGACAAATATTTTCATATTTGTTTTCTACAAATGAAACAAAAAAGAAAAAAAGAAACAAAAAAAAAGAAAATACTAGAACAAAAAAAGAAAAAGAAAACTAATATAAATAAAACAAAAATACATACATATGAATAATAAATAAATGAAATTTTGGAAGAAAAAAAAACACAGAAAACGCTGGTACAAAACTGCACAGCTCCACAAAAGGCATATAAAAAATCGTCGGAGTCTATGGCTTGGCTACTGGGCTGGCTAGTGGCATTGCCCATTAGGGAGCGCAGTGTATGGGAGCAACTAATTAGGAGTTACCCCTTGTAGGGCTCCCGTAAAGATCACTATCTTGATCTAGAAGCGTGTGAAATGGTGTGCTTCTCAAAAAGTAAAGAAAACACAGGCTATGCTTCTGCAATGCACAGTCTGTGCTACCCGAAAAGGGAAAGGCAAGATGTGCTTTTCGAAAAAGAGAAAAGCACAGCCGATGTGCTTCCAAAAAAAACATAGTCTATACTTCTAGAAGAAGCACAATCTGTGCTCAGCACAACTCTGCTTCTGGATTCTTTTTTTTTAGGTTTTCATAATTTTTTCAGGTTTTTGATTTTGTATTTCTTTTCTGTTTAAAAAGTCATCAAAACTTATTAACATATGATATAGCTTCAAAGATCTTGTAACGAGAAATCGAACAGTGAAAACAATTCTTGATTTGAGCGCGCGGTTCAAGAGATTAAACATTGAAAATGAATCTACGAAAAAAGGACAATACTCCCAGGTTGCCACAAGTGACGCACATGCACTTGTCACGATGAAAGAAGGTGGGAGTGATGTTCGTGCGGGATACCTCCTAACTAGGGACTTCCACTATATATCGCTCGTAGCGCCCCGACAACGAAATTCATCATCCCTCGGGTTCAGCCCACTCTTGTCCTCCAGCCCAGCATTGTACAGTCCAATCATTCATCAAACGTTGTCCCAAAAAATTACGTGGTAAATACACACGAGCACTATGTCTCCCATTAAGCGAGACGGTAGCAGCTCTCGCTGAAGCTTTTTCTCCCCTCTCGTTGTATTGGGCCGACCCATTCATTTGCACATAATCGTAAAAAGAGCAGAGGACATGCGAGATGCAGGGATCAATCCCTTATCTCCAGGGAGATCACGCGCTACGCTAGCCACTCCGCCGATGTTCCTTTTGTGGTAAGAACTAGGGGCGCGTCCTACTTGAGGCTTCTCAAACCATTTTTTCGATATTTTTCCTTTTATTTGTTTTATTTGTTTCTTTTCTTTTATCTTCTCCATTTTTCTTTCATTCTTTTCATTCATTTTTGCATTTTATTATTTATTTTTCTTTGTTTATTTTGTTTCTATTTTTTCTTTATTCACTCGGTTATTATTCTACATATTTTCTATATGTCAACAACATTTTTCTAAAACGCGTCTAATATTTTTCAATACAAATTATACATTATTGTAATACATGGTCAACATTTTTGCTATACTTTTTTACATTTTAATACATGTTCAAAAAATTTTGTATACATGTTTCACATTTTTTAATTGGTTTCAAATATTAATATACATTTTTAATACACGTTCAACTTGTTTATAGAAATTTAAAATTTTCCAAACACTTCATTTAAAAAAATAAAACACTTGTTCAACAATTTTTCAATTGCTTGATTAACATTTTAATATACATGATATTTTTCAGCATTTGTTAATTACATGGTTAACAATTTTTTTCTATACACATTTAACATGTCTCAAATGCTTGACTAATATTTTCCAAATACTTGTTCCACCTTTTTTTAAATGCTTGATTAACATTTTTATACACATGATCAACAAAATTCATCATTTTTAAATGATTTTTTTAGTTGTATTTTTAAAATAAGTGATCAACATATTTTGTATACATGTTCAACATTGTCCGGATACTTATTCAACATTTTTTAAATACTTGTTCACCATTTTTTAATATTTATTCAACATTCCGAATATACTTGTTGAACATTTTTCTAATACTTGTTAAATATGTTTCAGTTTTTTTAGAGTGTTTCTTGTAATATATATATATATATAATATATATATATATATAATTTATTTTAATGTATAAAGAAAAGTAAAGCAAAAACCAAAAATGGAATACAGAAAAAAAAAAAACATGTGGCCTCAGCGTGGGTCGGCCCATCTCATTCGCCCGTTCAGTGGCGAGTCCAGAGGATGAGACATAGGACGCCTGTAAATACACACAACCAAGAAAAAGATACTAATTACATCTACGGTCACAAACTTACGCTGGATGGTCAGTTTGGTTCATATAAACCTAGTAGAGAATTGTGTTGGGTAACGTAGCAAAATTTTAAAATTTTCTACGCATCATCAAGATCAATCTATGAAGTCATCTAGCAACGAGGGAGAGGGGAGTGCATCTACATACCCTTGTAGATCGCGAGCGGAAGCGTTCAAGAGAACGGGGTTGATGGAGTCGTACTCGTCGTGATCCAAATCACCGATGACCGAGCGCCGAACGGACGGCACCTCCGCATTCAACACACGTACGGTTGGGAGAGACGTCTCCTCCTTCTTGATCCAGCAAGGGGGAGGAGAGGTTGATGGAGATCCAGCAGCACGACAACGTGGTGGTGGAAGCAGCGGGGATCTCGGCAGGGCTTCGCCAAGCTCAGCGAGAAGGAGAGGTGTTACGGGGGGAGAGGGAGGCGCCAGGGGCTAGGTTGCGCAACCCTCCCTCCCTCCTCTTTATATAGGGGCCAATGGGGGGGCGCCGGCCCCTAGAGATCCCATCTCAGGGGGGGAGGCGACCAAGTGGTGGACTTGCCCCCCAAATGTTTGGTGGGGCGCCCCCCAAATGTTTGGTGGGGCGCCCCCACCCCGAGGGTTTCCAACCTAGGCGCAGGGGGAGGCCCATGGGGGGCGCACCAACCCACCACGGGCTGGTTCCCTTCCCACTTCAGCCCATGGGGCCCTCCGGAATAGGTGGCCCCACCCGGTGGACCCTCGGGACCCTTCCGGTGGTCCCGGTACAATAGCGGTGACCCCCGAAACTTTCCCGGTGGCCGAAACTGGACTTCCTATATACAAATCTTTACCTCCGGACCATTTCGGAACTCCTCGTGACGTCCGGGATCTCATCCGGGACTCTGAACAACTTTCGGGTTACCGCATACTAATATCTCTACAACTAGCGTCGCCGAACCTTAAGTGTGTAGACCCTACGGGTTCGGGAGACACGCAGACATGACCGAGACGACTCTCATGTCAATAACCAACAGCGGGATCTGGATACCCATGTTGGCTCTCATATGCTCCTCGATGATCTCATCGGATGAACCACGATGTCGAGGATTCAATCAATCCCGTACGCAATTCCCTTTGTCTATCGGTACGATTCTTGCCCGAGATTCAATCGTCGGTATACCGATACCTTGTTCAATCTCGTTACCGGCAAGTCTCTTTACTTGTTCCCGTAACACATCATCCCGTGAACAACTCTTTGATCACATTGAGCTCATTATGATGATGTCCTACCGAGTGGGCCCAGAGGTACCTCTCCGTCACACGAAATGACAAATCCCAATCTCGATTCGCGGCAACCCAACAGACACTTTCGGAGATACCCGTAGTGCACCTTTATAGCCACCAGTTACATTGTGACGTTTGGTACACCCAAAGCATTCCTACAGTATCCGGGAGTTGCACAATCTCATGGTCTAAGGAAAAGTTACTTGACATTGGAAAAGCTTTAGCAAACGAACTACACGATCTAGTGCTAGGCTTAGGATTTGGTCTTGTCCATCACATCATTCTCCTAATGATGTGATCCCGTTATCAATGACATCCAATGTCCATGGTCACGAAACCGTAACCATCTATTGATCAACGAGCTAGTCAACTAGAGGCTTACTAGGGACACGTTGTGGTCTATGTATTCACACATGTATCACTGTTTCCGGATAATACAATTAAAGCATGAACAATAGACAATTATCATGAACAAGGAAATATAATAATAACCATTTTATTATTGCCTCTAGGGCATATTTCCAACAGTCTCCCACTTGCACTAGAGTCAATAATCTAGTTACATTGTGATGAATCGAACACCCATAGAGTTCTGGTGTTGGTCATGTTTTGCTCGTGGAAGAGGTTTAGTCAAGGATCTGCGACATTCAGATCCGTATGCACTTTACAAATATCTATGTCTCCATCTTGAATATAATTCCGGATGGAGTTGAAACGGTGCTTGATTTGCTTGGTCTTCTTGTGAAACCTGGGCTCTTTGGCAATGGCAATAGCTCCAGTGTTGTCACAGAAGAGAGTCATCGGGCCCGACGCGCTTGGAATAACTCCTAGATCGGTGATGAACTCCTTCATCCGGACTCCTTCCTGCGCTGCTTCGGAAGCATCTATGTACTCCGCTTCACATGTAGATGCCGCCACGACGCTTTGCTTGCAACTGCACCAGCTGACTGCCCCACCATTCAAAATATACACGTATCCGGTTTGTGACTTGGAGTCATCCAGATCTGTGTCGAGCATCGACGGAACCCTTTACGACGAGCTCTTCGTCACCTCCATAAATGAGAAACATATCATTAGTCCTTTTCAGGTACTTCAGTATGTTCTTGACCGCTGTCCAGTGTTCCATACCGGGATCACTTTGGTACCTCCCCATCAAACTTATGGCAAGGTTCACATCAGGTCTGGTACACATCATGGCATACATAATAGAACCTATGGCCAAGGCATAGGGGATGACACTCATCTTTTCTCTATCTTCTGCCGAGGTCGGGCATTGAGCTGTGCTCAATCTCATACCTTGCAATACTGGCAAGAACCCTTTCTTGGACTGATCCATATTGAACTTCTTTAATATCTTGTCAAGGTATGTGCTTTGTGAAAGACCAATGAGGCATCTCGATCTATCTCTATAGATCTTGATGCCTAATATGTAAGCTGCTTCTCCAAGGTCCTTCATTGAAAAACACTTATTCAAGTAGGCCTTTATGCTTTCCAAGAGTTCTACATCATTTCCCATCAGCAATATATCATCCACATATAATATGAGAAATGCTACAGAGCTCCCACTCACTTGTAAATATAGGCTTCTCCCCAAATCTGTATAAACCCAAACGCTTTGATCACCTCATCAAAGCGAATGTTCCAACTCCGAGATGCTTGCACCAGCCCACAGATTGAGCGCTGGAGCTTGCATACCTTGTTAGCATTCTCAGGATCGACAAAACCTTCCGGCTGCATCATATACAGTTCTTCCTTGAGGAAGCCATTAAGGAATGTCGTTTTGACGTCCATTTGCCATATCTCATAATCATAGAATGTGGCAATTGCTAACATGATTCGAACGGACTTCATCATCGCTACGGGAGAGAAAGTCTCGTCGTAGTCAATTCCTTAAACTTGTCGATAACCTTTAGCGACAAGTCGAACCTTATAGATGGTCACATTACCATCCGCGTCAGTCTTCTTCTTAAAGATCCATTTATTTTCTATGGCGTGCCGATCATCGGGCAAGTACACCAAAGTCCATACTTTGTTATCATACATGGATCCTATCTCGGATTTCATGGCTTCAAGCCATTTGTTGGAATTCGGGCCCGCCATCGCTTCTTCATAGTTTGAAGGTTCACCGTTGTCTAACAACAGGATTTCCATGACAGGGTTACTGTACCACTCTGGTGCGGAACGTGTCCTTGTGGACCTATGAAGTTCAGCATTAACTTGATCTAAAGCTTCATGATCATTATCATTAACTTCCATCCTAGTCGGTGCAGGCACCACAGAAACATCTTCCCGCGCTGCGCTACTTTCCGGTTCGGAAGGGGTGACAATCACCTCATCAAGTTCCACTTTCCTCCCACTCACTTCTTTTGAGAGAAACTCTTTCTCCAGAAAGGATCCATTCTTGGCAACGAAGACCTTGCCTTCGGATCTGAGGTAGAAGGTGTACCCAATAGTTTCCTTAGGGTATCCTATGAAGACACATTTTTTCGATTTGGGTTCGAGCTTTTCAGGTTGAAGTTTATTGACATAAGCATCGCATCCCCAAACTTTTAGAAACGACAACTTAGGTTTCTTCCCAAACCAAAGTTCATACGGTGTCGTCTCAACGGATTTAGACGCTGCCCTATTTAAAGTGAATGCGGCAGTCTCTAAAGCACAACCCCAAAATGATAGCTGTAAGTCGGTAAGAGACATCATAGATCGCACCATGTCCAACAGAGTACGATTACGATGTTCGGACACACCATTACGCTGAGGTGTTCCAGGCGGCGTCAATTGTGAAACAATTCCACAATTTCTTAGGTGCGTGCCAAATTCGTGACTTAAATATTCTCCTCCACGATCCGATCGTAAGAACTTTATTTTTCTGTCATGTTGATTCTCAACCTCATTCTAAAATTCCTTGAACTTTTCAAAGGTCTGAGACTTGTGTTTCATCAAGTAGACATACTCATATCTACTTAAGTCATCAGTGAGGGTGAGAACATAACGGTAGCCACCGCCAGCTTCAACACTCATTGGACCGCACACATCAGTATGTATGATTTCCAATAAGTTGGTTGCTCGCTCCATTGTTCCAGAGAACGGAGTCTTGGTCATCTTGCCCAAAAGGCATGGTTCACACGTGTCAAATGATTCATAATCAAGAGACTCCAAAAGTCCATCCGCATGGAGCTTCTTCATACGTTTGACACCAATATGACCAAGGCGGCAGTGCCACAAATATGTGGGACTATCATTATCAACCTTACATCTTTTGGCATTCACACTATGAATATGTGTAACATCACGTTCGAGATTCATTAAGAATAAACCATTGACCAGCGGGGCATGACCATAAAACATTTCTCTCATATAAATGGAACAACCATTATTCTCGGATTTAAATGAGTAGCCATCTCGCATTAAACGAGATCCAGATACAATGTTCATGCTCAAAGCTGGCACTAAATAACAATTATGGAGGTTTAAAACTAATCCTGAAGGTAGATGCAGAGGTAGTGTGCCGATGGCGATCACATCGATCTTGGAACCATTCCCGACGCTCATCGTCACCTCGTCCTTCGCCAGTCTCCGCTTATTCCGCAGCTCCTGCTTTGAGTTACAAATGTGAGCAACTGCACCGGTATCAAATACCCAGGAGCTACTACGAGCGCTAGTAAGGTACACATCAATAACATGTATATCACATATACCTTTGACGTTGCTGGCCTTCTTATCTGCTAAGTATTTGGGACAGTTCCGCTTCCAGTGACCCGTTCCCTTGCAATAAAAGCACTCAGTGTCAGGCTTGGGTCCATTCTTTGGCTTCTTCCCGGCAACTGGCTTACCGGGCGCGGCAACTCCTTTGCCATCGTTCTTGAAGTTCTTCTTACCGTTGCCTTTCTTGAACTTAGTGGTTTTATTCACCATCAACACTTGATGTTCTTTCTTGATCTCCACCTCCGCTGATTTCAGCATTGAACACACCTCGGGAATGGACTTCTCCATCCCTTGCATATTGAAGTTCATCACGAAGCTCTTGTAGGTAGGTGGGAGCGACTGAAGGATTCTGTCAACGACCGCGTCATCTGGGAGATCAATTCTCAACTAAGACAAGCGATTGTGCAACCCAAACATTTTGAGTATATGCTCGCTGACAGAACTATTCTCCTCCATCTTACAACTTTAGAACTTGTCGGAGACTTCATATCTCTCTACTCGGGCATGAGCTTGGAAAACCATTTTCAGCTCTTGGAACATCTCATATGCTCCGTGCTGCTCAAAACGCTTTTGGAGCCCCGGTTCTAAGCTGTAAAGCATGCCGCACTGAAGCATGGAGTAATCATCACTACGCGACTGCCAGACGTTCATAACGTCTTGAGCTGCTGGGAAAACGGGTGCATCACCTAGCGGTTCTTCAAGGACATATGCTTTCTTGGCAGCTATGAGGATGATCCTCAAGTTACGGACCCAATCCGTATAGTTACTACCATCGTCTTTCAGCTTGGTTTTCTCTAGGAACGCATTGAAATTGAGGGCAACATTAGCGTGGTCCATTAGATCTACAAGACATATTGTAAAGATTTTAGACTATGTTCATGACAATTAAGTTCATCTAAACAAATTTAATGAACTCCCACTCAGATAGACATCTCTCTAGTCATCTAAGTGATACATGATCCGAATCGACTAGGCCGTGTCCGATCATCACGTGAGACGGACTAGTCATCAACGGTGAACATCTTTATGTTGATCGTATCTTCTATATGACTCATGTTCGACCTTTCGGTATTCCGTGTTCCGAGGCCATGTTTGTGCATGGTAGGCTCGTCAAGTGAACCCTAAGTGTATTGCGTGTGTAAATCTGGCTTACACCCATTGTATGCGAACGTTACAGCCTATCACACCCGATCATCACGTGGTGCTTCGGAACAACGAACCTTAGCAACGGTGCACAGTTAGGGGGGACACAATTCTTGAAATTTTAGTGAGAGACCATCTTATTTACTACCGTCGTTCTAAGCAAATAAGATGTAAAACATGATAAACATCACATGCAATCAAATAGTGACATGATATGGCCAATATCATTTTGCTCCTTTTGATCTTCATCTTCGGGGCTCCATGATCATCATCGTCACCGGCATGACACCATGATCTCCATCATCGTGTCTTCATGAAGTCGTCTCGCCAAACATTACTTCTACTACTATGGCTAACGGTTAGCAATAAAGTAAAGTAATTACATGTCGTTTTCAGTGACACGCAGGTCATACAATAAAATAAGACAACTCCTATGGCTCCTGCCGGTTGTCACACTCATCGACATGCAAGTCGTGATTCCTATTACAAGAACATGATCAATCTCATACATCAGATATATATCATTCATCACATCCTTTTGGCCATATCACATCACACGGCACATGCTGCAAGAACAAGTTAGACGTCCTCTAATTGTTGTTGCAAGTTTTGTACGTGGCTGCTATAGGTTTGTAGCAAGAACGTTTCTTACCTATGCCAAAACCACAACATGATATGCCAATTTCTATTTACCCTTCATAAGGACCCTTTTCATCGAATCCGATCCGACTAAAGTGAGAGAGACAGACACCCGCTAGCCACCTTATGCAACTAGTGCATGTCAGTCGGTGGAACCTGTCTCACGTAAGCGTACGTGTAAGGTCGGTCCGGGTCGCTTCATCCCACGATGCCGTCGAATCAAGATAAGACTAGTAGCGGCAAGTAAATTGACATGATCTACGCCCACAACAACTTGTGTTCTACTCGTGCATAGTAACTACGCATAGACCTAGCTCATGATGCCACTGTTGGGTAACGTAGCAGAATTTTAAAATTTTCTACGCATCACCAAGATCAATCAATGGAGTCATCTAGCAACGAGGGAGAGGGGAGTGCATCTACATACCCTTGTAGATCGCGAGCGGAAGCGTTCAAGAGAACGGGGTTGATGGAGTCGTACTCGTCATGATCCAAACCACCGATGACCGAGCGCCGAACGGACGACACCTCCGCGTTCAACACACGTACGGTTAGGAGAGACGTCTCCTCCTTCTTGATCCAGCAAGGGGGGGGGAGAGGTTGATGGAGATCCAGCAGCACGACGACGTGGTGGTGGAAGCAGCGGGGATCTCGGCAGGGCTTCACCAAGCTCAGCGAGAGGGAGAGGTGTTACGGGGGGAGAGGGAGGCGCCAGGGGCTAGGTTGCGCAGCCCTCCCTCCCGCTCTTTATATAGGGGCCCTAGGGGGGGGGCGCCGGCCCCTAGAGATCCCATCTCAAGGGGAGCGGCGGCCAAGGGGGGACTTGCCCCCCAAGTTTGGTGGGGCGCCCCCCACCCCAGGGTTTCCAACCTAGGCGCAGGGGGAGGCCCACGGGGGCGCAACAGCCCACCAGGGGCTGGTTCCCTTCCCACTTCAGCCCATGGGGCCCTCCGGAATAGGTGGCCCCACCCGGTGGACCCCCGGGACCCTTCCGGTGGTCCCGGTACAATACCGGTGACCCCCAAAACTTTCCCGGTGGCCGAAACTAGACTTTCTATATACAAATCTTTACCTACGGACCATTCCCGAACTCCTCGTGACATCCGGGATCTCATCCGGGACTCCGAACAACTTTCAGGTTACCGTATACTAATATCTCTACAACCCTAGCATCACCGAACCTTAAGTGTGTAGACCCTACGGGTTCGGGAGACACGCAGACATGACCGAGACGACTCTCCGGTCAATAACCAATAGCGGGATCTGAATACCCATGTTGGCTCCCACATGCTCCTCGATGATCTCATCGGATGAACCACGATGTCGAGGATTCAATCAATCCCGTACGCAATTCCCTTTGTCTATCGGTACGATACTTGCCCGAGATTCGATCGTCGGTATACCGATACCTTGTTCAATCTCGTTACCGGCAAGTCTCTTTACTCATTCCCGTAACACATCATCCAGTGAACAACTCTTTGATCACATTGAGCTCATTATGATGATGTCCTACCGAGTGGGCCCAGAGGTACCTCTCCGTCACACGGAATGACAAATCCCAGTCTCGATTCGTGCCAACCCAACAGACACTTTCGGAGATACCCGTAGTGCACCTTTATAGCCACCAAGTTACGTTGTGACGTTTGGTACACGCAAAGCATTCCTACAGTATCCGGGAGTTGCACAAATCTCATGGTCTAAGGAAAAGTTACTTGACATTGGAAAAGCTTTAGCAAACGAACTACACGATCTAGTGCTAGGCTTAGGATTGGGTCTTGTCCATCACATCATTCTCCTAATGATGTGATCCCGTTATCAATGACATCCAATGTCCATGGTCAGGAAACCGTAACCATCTACTCCCTCCGTCCCAAAATAAGTGACTCAAAAATCACTCAACTTTGTACTAACTTTTGTACAAAGTTGAGTCACTTATTATGGGACGGAGGGAGTATTAATCAACGAGCTAGTCAACTAGAGGCTTACTAGGGACATGTTGTGGTCTATGTATTCATACATGTATCACTATTTCTGGACAATACAATTAAAGCATGAACAATAGACAATTATCATGAACAAGGAAATATAATAATAACTATTTTATTATTGCCTCTAGGGCATATTTCCAACAAATTGTATATGAGAAAGGTTTCTGTGTGGCAGGCCGGCCCAACGACTAGGCCGGTCTCTCGGCAAAGCACGCCGCCACGCGGTCATGAGGGCCCACACGCACACGTCTCTTTCTTATCTTCTCCTCCACCACACGCATATTATCCTCTTCTCACACAGCTCGTTTCTAAATTTCCCACGCATCTCCATCTCCGCTCGCCCCTCTCTCTGTATCCAGGCTTCAGCGAGCGCCACGGCTTCTTCGACGAGCCCGTCACCGGCGGGATCCCCATCTGCTCCTATTTTTCATCCCTCTCCGATGAGATTTCTCTTTTATGTTGCATAGCTCGTCGGCCCTTTCCATCCCTACTCCTCCGACGACCCACTATCGCCACCGATACTAGAGATGGACCATAGGGACGGCGGCGGACGGAGGAGAATCATGCCGCGAGAGCTGCAACCGGTTGACCGGAGAGCTACAAACAACCACACGGGAGCTGCAACCGGCCATGTCCGGAGCTGCAACTGGCGGACGGGGGAGCTACAATGAACAGGCGACGGGTGGTGACCACAACTAGCAGGTGCTACAACGGCGGCGACCAAATGCTGGAACCAGCCTTCAATTTTTCTATTACCTGCATTTTGGTTTACTACTACTGACGTTTTGGTTTGCTGCTACCAACGTCTAATTTTACATTTTTGCTACGATCGTTTATTTTTTTTGCTGAAACCAACACCTTTTTTTGTGTAATTTTTGCTACCACTAGCGTTTTGGTTCGCTGGAACAGGCTTTATTCTTTGCTACCACCGGAGTTTTTGAATTCCCGGAACAACGGCCAATTTTTACAATTTGTGCTATCACCGTTTTTCTTGTTTGCTGAGCTGCCTCATAGGCATTGGGGACAATTGACCCCAATAAAATTTGGAAACCTTTCACTAATTTAGTACTAATCACTAACATTTATTGAAGGATGAACCCAGTGCCATGTATCTGACCCCATCAAACTTTTTTCCTAGCTTCATCCCTGCCAGCGTCAGTTTTTGCTCCCACCATTGTTTAAATGCGAACCAGGGCATCGTCGCCATTGATTCTGCAAGTGAGCGAGGAGGGAGGAATGAGCAGTAGCGGCGAGGGGCGAGCGTCAACGGCGAGTCAGCCGCGATGGCCGATGGGATGTGACGCGGGTGCGTGATGCAGAGGAGTGGGATGGCGGCCGCCATGTGTCCCTCTTTTTCTTTTCTCGGATTCACGTGCGGTGCGAGAAAGACGACAAGGAACAAGCCCCATCTAACGGCTATGCAGGAGTCAATCAAATGGCTGGCGCATGACCGTTCTAAACTTGGGCCGGCACGGCTGCGCCTAACACTCGCCATTGTATATCTCCGTTGCATTATCTATGTATAGACTATAGACACAGAGAGCACACACTGCATACAAATGAATAATGAATCAATCAATCAAGAAACATGGTGCAGAACGGATTCCATCGCCTGACCGAGGAGGTGCCGGGCAGCGAGAGCGGAGACCGGCACGCCGGCGAGCAGCAGCGCGGCTACGGCCGCAACGACGCCAGGCCTGGTCCCCATGGCCAGCAGCTGCAGCGCTTTGGCGAGCGCGGACACGTCGGAGACGTAGCCCGGGTAGTAGCGCTTCTCCCAGTCCGCCCACCCCGCCGGTGCCTCGTAGTTTGTCTCCGCCATCCGCGCCTCCCGGATCCTCCGCCGGAGCACCGCCATGCCCTCCTCCACCAGCGCGCCACCGTAGTGGTCCTGCCCGAAAGCGGTGCAGCGCCTCGTCCTCGGTCGCAGCGCCAGCAGACCGTGGCACGGAGCCGGCCTCCTCGGTCGTAGCACCGGAGCGTGGCGCGGCGGCGACCCGTAAAGCTGGTGCCCAGGCCCGGAGGATGCCGGCCTCACCGTCGCCGGTAAGGAGAGGGCAGACGACATCGACGGAATCAAATCAGCTCAAGAATGAACCCAACATGTGTGAGATCTCTCGCACAAGAAGATTGAGGTAGGAGCAGGAATGAAGCAATGGATTATGGAAGTGAGTAATGGATAATGGCGTGGCGTGTTGATCGAGTGGGTGTTGCGTCTTATAGGTAGTGGTAGAGAGAGCTCACGCGGTTTCATGGACGGTTAGAGCATCTCCAGCCGCGCTCCCAACAAGCCGCCCAGGCCACTTTTTGGCGTCGACACCGAAAAAACGGCCTAGTCACGCCCCCAGGACGCCGAAAATCGCCGGTTCGGACCTTCTTTCCGCCCGGCGGTCACAGGCCGAACCCGGCGCGCTAGGGAGCAGTTGGGGGCTCTGGCGCTAGGGAAAAGCGCGCCTGGCCCACACCGACAAGGGAAAAGTCAAGGTTTTCATCCCCCGACTCGCCTCGCACCCCCCGCGCTCTCAGCCACCACTAGCTATATCCCGGCGACGGCCGCCGCCCTACTCTGCTAGGTAGCCATTCCCCGCCGGAAAATAGCAGCGCTTCGCCGCAGCAGCCCCTCCCACAGCAGCTGGAAGTTTCCGACCGCCGTTTCCGGCCACGGAGGCGCGGTTTAGCGGCGGGTACACGCCCACCGAGCGCAAGGTGTTCGGTGTTTTGCCTGTCTCGGCGATGGACTCGGTTAACGAGGAAGAGCTCGCCGCGCTGCTGGAGGAGGAAGCCGCGGCCGACGTCCAGGAAGAAGAGCATCTCATGGTGCTCGCCACCCTCGCCCAGCTGCTGGCGAGCCATGAAAAGCCGCGGCGAGGTGGCTCGGGCCGGGGCGGTTGAAAGCAAAGAACCGGCTTCGTCTTGAAGGCTACTGCATGCTCTACTCCGACTACTTTGCCGATGCTCCACTTCACGGCGAGAAAACATTTCGGCACCGTTATCGGATGAGCCGAAAGCTCTTCCTCAGGATTGTGAATTCCATCTGGGAGTTCGACAACTACTTCAAGTGCAAGATGGATTGCACTGGCGCTCTTGGATTCACCTCCATCCAGAAGTGCACGACAGCGATGAGGATGCTTCATATGGAGCTCCAGGTGATTCACTCGACGACTATGGGTGCATGGCCGAGTCCACCAGCATAGAGTGTTTCTACAAGTTCTGTCGGGCAGTGGTGGCAGTGTTTGGGCCACAAAGCGACGTCAAGATCTTGATCTTGATCTTGAGCTTTCTCTTGATCTTGATCTTGCTCAGAGGAGAGAACTTGGCCTTGTGCATCATTTGGTGGCTCACCACCATCTTGTGATTGATCTTACACTTGGCCTTGTTCGTCTAGTTGAGGGCCTTCACTTTGTTCTTCGGAAGCGTGTGGGTCTTGGGTTGATGATGGTTCCACTTGGGTGGAACCTTGTCCTTCTCCTTCAGCCACAAGGGGTTCCTCAATGGGTAGGATATATCCAACACCCATTCTTCTTATGGCTTGAGGAGGAATTTCCTCACCTACATCACAAGTACCACTTTGCTCCACTTGGGAGCCGTTATTCTCATCAAACTCTACGTTACACGTCTCCTCAATGAGTCCATTGGACTTGTTAAGGACACGGTAAGCATGAGAGTTTGTAGCATAACCAACAAATATGCCCTCATGAGCTCTAGACTCAAATTTAGACAAACGAGCACCTTTCTTGAGAATGAAACACTTACACCCGAACACCCGTAAGTACTTGAGATTGGGCTTGTTACCGGTAAGAATCTCATATGGAGTCTTGTTCAAGCCTTTGCGGAGATAGAGCTGATTGGATGCATGACACGCGGTGTTGATGGCTTCGCCCCGAAAGTTGTATGGAAATTTGAATTCCACCATCATGGTCCTTGCCGCGTCCATCAATGCCCGGTTCTTTCTCTCTGCTACACCATTTTTTTGAGGGGTATAAGGTGCGGCATATTGATGTTTGATCCCCTCATCACTAAGAAACTCATCCAAGGTGTAGTTCTTGAACTCGGTGTCGTTGTCACTTCGGATCATCAAAATCTTTGCTTCATGTTGTTGTTGAGCTTCATTTGCAAAGTTGATGACGGTTTGTTGGGTCTCACTCTTCTTCTTGAAGAAGTATACCCATGTGTATCTTGAATAATCATCCACAATCACCAAGCAATACTTTCTGCCCCCAAGACTATCAAAGGATGGAGGCCCAAAGAGATCCATGTGAAGGAGCTCTAAGGGTCTTTTTGAGTAGATGATAGTCGTGGGAGGGTGAGCCTTCTCATGTAACCTTCCTTCAATACAAGCACTGCAAGCACGATCTTTGGCAAAGCTAACATTTGTTAGTCCACGGACATGGTCCCCCTTGAGAAGACTTTCCAAAGATCTCATATTGACATGGGCTTACCAGCGATGCCAAAGCCATCCCACATCAACTTTAGCCATTAGGCATGTCGCGGTCTTAGTGGGTTGCTCCGAGAAGTTAACCACATAGAGACCGTTCTCGACATGTCCAACATAGGCTACTTTAAGAGTCTTGCTCGACAAGAGGGCCACGGTATCAATATCAAAGAATGTAGCAAAGCCCATGAGTGCAAGTTGACGAACAGAAAGTAAGTTATATGCAAGGGACTCAACAAGCATGACTTTATCGATCGTGAGATCATGAGAAACAACAACCTTGCCAAGCCCCAATACCTTAAAAGATGAAGCATCACTCCATTCGATGTTGGTGGCCATTGATGAACCTTGATGCACGTCCACCACCAAGTCTTTGCTTCCGGTCATATGATTTGTGGCTCCACTATCGAGCAACCATGATCCTCCACCGGAAGCAAACTCCTACATGAGATCAATGCTTGTATTTAGGTACCCATTTGGTAATGGGTCCTTTGAGGTTAGTAACAAGGGTCTTAGGAACCCAAATAGACCATTCAATGTACTCATAAGAAGAACCAACAAATTTAGCAAATACATGACCATCACTAGCACGACATAAAACTTATGAAGGATTAAAGTCGCCGGCTATGTTTGATGGTATGGTGGGGTTCTTCTTGACTCCACCACCCTTCACATTGTTCTTCTTCTTAGAAGCACCCTCTTCCTCTTTCACAAAGGTTAGTTTGAGAGGAGGAGGTAGCTTGGTCTTGTCGTTCTTCTTCTTCTTGGGCTTGGGAGCGAACCCAATTCCTTCCTTTGCCACAACCTCCTTTTGATTACTCAAAAGATCGTTGAGGTTCTTCTCACCTTGTATACATGTCACAAGGCCTTTCTCAAGTTGCTTTTTCAACTTGGCATTCTCTTCAACAAGATGCACGTGCTCGCAACATGGGTTAGTAGCATTTGCATTATCAATCAACACCATGCGAGGAAAGATAGCTTTCTCCTTGGTTAGCGAAACCTGGAGTTGATCATGAGACTCCTTAAGAGAAGCATGTATACCTTTCAAGGCCTTGTGAGCCTTGTCAAGTGTAACAAACTCCTCCTTGAGTATAGCATGGTCAACCCCAAGTTTTGCCTTCTCGGAATTAATCATACGAGAGACAACTAAAGCATGATCGAGATCTTTCTTTAATTTAGCATGATCATCATTGTGTGAATCCTCAAGAGCCAAACGAAGACCACGCTCTTCCTCTAGAGCATTAGAGAGATCCGATATCTCATCGGCATAGTCTCGACTATGTCCTTCCATTTTAGCAATGGTCTCCTTGTGAGCCTCGATCATTTCATTGGCCTCACCGAGTTGTTCCAAGAGAGCAACAAAATGCTTCTTGGTTTTGCCCTTGAGTTTGCTCATAAACAACTCAAATTCATTCTCTTCCTCCTTTGCTCCCTCACTCTCATCAATACAATCCGTCAATGAAGGATTAGAGATGATGGTGGTGTTGATGTTTGGAGTTACCTTGTTGGTGGCCTTAGCCATGAGACACTTGGCGGTGATGTTCTCATTTGGTGAGTCGAAGAGAGATGAGCGTGGAGTAGTAGCAATAGCAATTGTGGCCATGGTGACCATCTCATCATCTTCATCATTATCATCATCCTCAACATATTCTTCTTGGGCCACCAACCCTTTAGGAGGGGTCTTCTTGTTGAAATTGTTCTTGTTGGGATAAGACTTGGCCTTGTCCTTCCGGATAAGCTTGCCTCCAAAGTCTTCTCTTTTCTCATATGGGCAATCTACAACAAAGTGGCTCACATTCCCACAGTTGAAGCACGTCCTCACTCGTTGCTTGCCCTTGTTGCCACTTGAGTTGTTCTTGTTGAAGTTGGGCCTTGAGTTCTTCTTGTTGCCCCAAAATTGCCTTGAAGCAAGAGCCATGTGCTCATGATAGGCATATTTGGTGTCCTCGGGGCAACACTCATCGTCATCCTCCTCCTCCTCTTCTTCCACACAAGCCTTGGCCTTCAAGGCAAGGTTAGGCTTATTTGATCGTTGAGCTCTTAAAACCGCATTGTCGGCGGTCTTGTCCAAGATCCTCATGGCAACGAACTCATCCAACACTTCATTTGATGACAAAGTGTGGAAGTCCGGTCTTTGGCGAATGACGGAGGACATGGCCTTGTGGTAAGGCATCATGGCCTTGAGAAACTTGCGCTTGATCCAATTGTCATCCGTGTCCTTGCTCCCATGATCTCGAAGTGAAACCGCAAGAGTGGTTAATCTCCGATAAAGTTCACGTGGATCTTCATCTTCGATCATAGCAAACTCATCAGCTTCATCTTGCACAACTTCATAGTTAGAGCGTTGAATGCTTGCGCTCCCCTTGTACATGGAGCCAACATGCTCCCAAGCTTCCTTGGCCACGGTGAAGGGTCGAAGATGTGCAATGTCTTTGGGAGGGATAGCATCTTGAAGTATGCAAACGACAGACTCGTTGAATTGATGATCCACAGCTTCTCTCGGAGTTAAGTTGTCGGGATCACGTGGGTAAAAACCTTGCTCAATGATTCTCCAAAGATTAGTAGAACAATGATTTAAATGACGTTTAAAGCGAAACATCCAAGTAGCAAAATCAGAATTTTTCATAAACTTAGGAGGAGGCCCAACGGAATTTAAGTGCGGAGTAGGAACGGGTCCTCCATAGTGGGTAGCAGGAGCGGAATGGGCAAAGATCCCACACCCATTCTTAGTAACCGAGGCTTGCTCACTACTAGCTTCTCCCTTGTCGGGAGTAGCCTCCGACACGATGGTAGCGGGACGAACCACTTCCAACGGTGTGGTGGATAATTTAAGCCCCTCAAGCAATTCCTTAAACATGCCTTTGACCTCGGTCGCTAGTGATTCTTTCAATGTGACCATTGCCACATTGAACTCCTCACGAGAGATCGAGGCCCCCCATCGGACGTAGGCAAGGACGGAGTTCCACCGGAATGTTCCTCCGCCTCGACTACGTTGTCACCCATACTCTTTGAACGGTAAAGTCCTTAAAAAGAGACGAGGCTCTGATACCAATTGAAAGGATCGATATGGTTGACTAGAGGGGGGGGGGTGAATAGGCAACTACCAATTTTTAGCTTTTCTTAACCAATTTAAATAAGCAACAAAGTAAGTTGCCTAGATAGCAACTATGATGACAACTTATAGGAAGCAAAGATAACAACCTCACAAGCAAGCTATCTAAGATAAACAAGGAAAGAAATAACCACAAGTGGAGCCGGTGAAGACGAGGATGTGTTACCGAAGTTCCTTCCCTTTGAGAGGAAGTATGTCTCCGCTGGAGCGGTGTGGAGGCACAATGCTCCCCAAGAAGCCACTAGGGCCACCGTATCTCCTCACGCCCTCACACAATGCGAGATGCCGTGATTCCACTAATGGTGCCCTTGAAGGTGGCGACCAAACCTTTACAAACAAGGTTGGGGCTCTCTCCACAACTTAATTGGAGGCTCCCAACGAAACCCCGGAGCTTCACCACAATGGAATGTGGCTCTGAAGTGACCTCTTCCGTCTAGGGTGCTCAAACACCCAAGAGTAACAAAATCCACACAAGAAAGTATGGGGGAATCAAGTTTCCTTTGGTGAGAGTGTAGATCTAGGTCTCCTCCTTCAATCCCTAGCAAATCAACAAGTTTGAGTGGCTAGGGAGAGAGATCGGGCAAGAAAGCTTCAAGGGGATTTAATGGAGGAGAGAGAGAGGCAAGAGGTAGGTGGGAGGTAGGAGAAGGACCTCCTTAAATAGGGTCCCCAAGATTCCAACCGTTATGTGCAGAAATACACTGGGCCGGTACTTCCGCACAAGCCACCGGTACAACCGGTGTGTGAAGAAAACCACAGCCATGGCACCAGGGCGGTACTTCCGGTGTAGCGCACGGTAGTACCGGTCTTCCGGAGAAAACCGAAACTACCGCTCCACCACCGGTCAACTACCGCTTCGAGTCCAGAAGGTTTTTTAACCAATGGCGGCAGTTGGGGCGGTGGTAGAGCCGGAACATCCGCTGGGGCAGTAGCTCCTGAGTGGTGGCAGTTCAAGCGGTACTACCGCACTGAATACCACTAGTACCGGTTTGTCGAGAGGACTCCGGTACTTCCGGGCCACCACCGCACCCAGTACAGAAGGGTATCACCCTTATGCGGTACTAGGAGCGGTGGTTCGACCAGAACTACCGGCCACCGGTACTACCGCTGTTAACAGCGGTACTACCGCAGTAGAGAAGACTGCACACACACATAGAACCAAGGGGACCTCTCTCTCCTCAAACGAAGGCAATATGGTGGGTGCATAGTAACAGTGTACGTGACTTGATTCACCCAATACCTTCCGATGTGGGTTCCCTCTTAATAGTATGGATTTCCTACGACCAAGGGAAACAAAAAGCGTCGGAAACTCCGTCTTCGATCTTTTCCTTCTAGAGGGAAGGCCTAACCGTCTTGCGCCACACAATGTGTATCTGAGTAATATATGACGCACGATTAGTCCACACATGTATTGTCATCATCACCAAAACCCTAGGCAAGAGATGCCCTTACAGTCTCCCCCTTTTTGGTGAATGATGACAACCACACTAATGGCACGGGGGATCTATAAAATGTAGGCGGAGCTCCCCCTGAGTGTGAGCACTTATTTAGAGTTTGCTTTTGGAATGCAAAAGTGCTCAAACTAGGATCAATGATCCCCCTAGATTTTATAGACCAACCAGCGACCGCAAACCAACATAGTAGACAACAAAGCATATGGTTGCAGAGAAAGAGCAGAGTGCTAAAGATTAGATCACTGATAATAAGCAGGCTCTTCCGAGATAAGTGCACAGATAACTAGATAAGGGCACGCATGTCTCACACCATGCACAAGGTCACAACACAGGACATAAATAAAAGGTTCAATACGAGGAAAGTAACTACAAGAAAACCCATGCAACTCCCGTGACCTAATAACTCTCTCCCCCTTTGGCATCAAGCACCAAAAAGGAAAAGAGCGAAACTAACGCCCCAGGGCTCAGTAAAGCTCCTCGTCTGTCTCAAGGGAATCATCAGAATCATCATCGTCAGAGTCCTCAGACTCCTCAGCCTCCTCAGCATCCTCAGCAATCTCAGCCTCAGTATTCACAGCATCCTCAGTTACACGAGCAACAGACGTAGTGGGCTCGTCATCAGACCACTGACAGTTAGCCAAAGACCACTTCTCCTTAGGAGTGATGCTCTTCTCAGAGCCACTCCGCACACCTGGCACATTGAGGTGCTTCATCATCTGAATCTGTCTGCGGCGCGCCATCTTCTCAGACACATGGGCCTTGTAGAGCTTCTTCTGAATATGAGTCTATAAGCAGAAGGTCTTCTTGACCTTGGCAGTCAGCTTCTCCACCCAAGAGGGCTTGGCCCCCGCCTCCAACTCAAAGTCCTCGTCATCCGAGGTAGCAAAAGTATCCTCCTCATTCCCCTCATGGAAGCGAGGAGCAGCATGTTTCTTCTTCCTCAGCAACTTGACCTCATGCTCCGTGAGCTTATCAGGAGTAGTAAGAGGCACTCCAGGCCTCCGGACTTCCCAAACTGAGTATAGGAAGCGCATCACAAAAGGAGCGTAGATAGGTACCTTGCGATACCAGACACAGTTGTACATCTCCTCCCACATCCACTTAGACACATCGAAAGTGATGCCTTTGCCCCGCTTGGTATTCATGGCCACAAGCAAATCCACCAGATATCCATAAATATCATCTTGGTTCACAACCTTGGGCAGCAACACACAACGGAACACACGGTGTAGAATATCATGGATAGGCAGAAGACCATTTGATTTACCCACAATGCCACGTCCAGGGGTATACAGAGGAGCAAGTTTCACCTTATCCATGGGGTTGGCTCGGTCGTGAGGACGGAGACCACCTTGACCCTCCAAACCAGTGTCAGCATAGCCGGGAACATGGAAGAACTCATCCCGACACATAAAAGAAAGGTGACGCTGACCGTCACTGCCAAAGTGGACAGTAGCATAAAACTGATGGACAAGCTCCACATCAAAATCACAGCGCAGCTCCATGAGCTTGATCAAGTCAAACTCATCACATACCTCCAGAGCCTCCCCAAAGTAATCGAGGTTATTCCTTCAACGCTCAAGGTCAATGGACCACATCAGGGTGAACTTGTTCTTGTGGTGCTCGAAGATTTCAGACACAATCCTCATTTGCAATTCATTCTGGAACTGAGGGTTATTCCAGCGAGGAGTTGGTGGTTCGGTGTAAGGATCCTGAAAGCGAAACTTCTCCCAGTCAGGAAGCTTCCACTTATGCATAGGTAGCGCTGCACGCTGCTTGGCAGCAACTGACTTCTCCCGACGAGTGGTTTTGGTGGGGACCACTACCTCGCGATCTTCTTCATTGTCAGCTGGCCTCTTGCCCCTACGGGCCCTCTTCCTGGTGTTCTGAGCAGCACGAGAGCTAGAGCCACCTGCAAACGCACACGGAGAACACAAAGCAACCCAACAAAGATGAGAGGAATGTACACAAGATCAAAAGAATAATTCACGGGTATGTAAGTAGAATAGAAATAGAGCATATATGTTCAGAGCAACCGGTAGTTTCGGTTATTGAACCGGTAGTTCCGGTCCAGCGGTAGTACCGGTCGTGGAGACCGGTAGAACCGCTGAGAGCGGGGCTGCTGAGTTGAAGGAAAGGAACCACCCGATCTCAAAACTAGATGCACTATAACCACAGGCCCCCCGGTGGGTCAGGTCCTGGTTTTCAGGGTCCGGGTTATCAGGGTGGTGGATCCGGATCAGGATACCACGGCGGTAACAATAACCACAATGGCAACAATCAGCATCAACATAACTAGCAACAGGGTCAGGGTGGATACAATAACCAAGGCAATCAACGGCGTTAGCAGCAACAGCAATCCGGATATCAGAATAATTCGAAGGAGCTAAGCAGTGGGCAATATCATGTTTTCACCACAAGTATATGCAAACGGGATCAAAAAGTTCTGAAGAGAGCAGTACACTCTGTTGAACCGGCGATACCACGGTCTGAGCAACCCATTGTATGGAGCAGAGAGGATCACCCGCCACGGGTTGATAATTCGGGTCAGTTGGCCTTGGTGGTGCCACCACAAGTGGGTGGTTATAAGTTCACAAAGGTGCTTATGGATGGAGGCAGCAACATCAATATCCTATACTATGAGACTTTTCGACGTATGGGGTTGACAGATAAGAAGCTCCAACAGTCCAACACAGTGTTCCATGGGGTGGTGCCCGGTAAATCGGCTTACCCAGTTGGAAAGATCGATCTGGAAGTTACCTTTGGGGATGAGCATGACTCTAGATCGGAGACGGTGACCTTTGAGGTTGTAAAGATCAGGAGCCCATATCATGCTCTGTTTTGGAGACCGGTTTACGCCAAGTTCATGGCTAGGCCGTGTTATGTTTATCTGCAGCTCAAGATGCCAGGCCACAAAGGAACTATTACGGTTCATGGGAGCCGTAAGATTGCATTAGAGTGCGAGGAAGGAGATGCGGCGTATGCTGAAGCAGTTTGCGCTACGGAAGAGCTAAAATTCTATAAGGACAATGTTGATCCGGCAGATATGTCCCCGCTGAAAAAGCCAACTACTGAGCATGATCCGGCGTTAAAGTTCAAATCGGCAGAGGAGACCAAGCATGTTGACTTTGTTCCGGGCGATTCATCCAAGCAGTTCACCATCAGCGCTAACCTAGACCCCAAATAGGAAAGCGCGCTCATCGAGTTCATCCGTGAGAACCAGGATATCTTTGCATGGAAACCTTCTGACATGCTAGGTATACCGAGAGAACTCGCTGAGCACAGTCTTAACATTGCTCCGAAGTTTAAACCGGTCAAGCAGTATCTGCGCCGTTTCAATGAGGAAAGGCGCAAGGCTATTGGAGAAGAAGTGGCTAGGCTATTGGCCACAGGCTTTATAGTTGAGGTGTTTCATCTGAAGTGGTTGGCTAATCCGGTGTTGGTACTTAAGAAAAACGGAACTTGGAGGATGTGTGTTGATTACACAGACTTGAACAAAGCTTGCCTAACTGATCCTTTTGCTCTCCCCTGTATTGATCAGATTATCGATGCTACGGCGGGATGTGAGCGGCTAAGTTTTTTGGATGCATATTCAGGTTATCATCAGATCAAGATGGCAGTTAAGGATCAGGAGAAAACAACTTTCATAACTCCCTTTGGAGCCTTCTGCTATGTATCCATGCCTTTTGGGCTCAAGAGTGCCCAAGCAACCTACCAGCGTTGTGTGCAGAACTGCCTACAAGGGCAGATCGGAAGAATTGTCCATGCATATGTTGATGACATTGTGGTGAAATCCAGGAAGGAGGAGACGCTGATAGAGGACTTAAAAGAAACCTTTGACAACCTCTGAGTTTACAAGATGATGCTCAATCCGGAGAAGTGTGTTTTTGGTGTTCCAGCAGGCAAACTCCTTGGATTCTTAGTGTCAAACAGAGGGATTGAAGCTAATCCGGAGAAGATCAAGGCGATCACATCCTTGGCCAAACCGGCATGTATCAATGACGTCCAGCGCGTGGCGGGCCGTATTGCAGCGTTGAGTCGGTTCATAAGCCGTTTAGGAGAAAAGGCGATCCCGCTTTATCAGATGATGAAGAAGACGGACCGGTTTGTCTGGAGCGATGCTGCAAACGCCGTGTTCGAGGACCTGAAGCGGCAATTGGCAGAACCACCAGTCCTTGCTGCCCCGGTTGATAAGGAGCCGTTGTTATTATACGTGGCCGCCAATGCCCGTGCAGTCAGTGTGGCCATTGTGGTAGAGCGCAAAGAGGCAGGCAAAGAATATCCGGTTCAACGCCCAGTTTACTACATCAGTGAGGTGCTCATTGAGTCGAAGCAAAGATATCCACACTGGTAGAAATTGGTATATGGCATATTCATGGCAAACCGAAAGCTGAAGCACTATTTCCAGGGCCACCCAATCACTGTTGTCAGTTCAGCTCCGTTAGGGGATATAATCCAGAACAGAGAAGCCATCGGCAGAGTGGCGAAGTGGGCCATTGAGCTTAGCCCACACGGATTAAAATATGTGCCCCGTACTGCTATAAAGTCCCAAGCACTGGTGGATTTCATTAATGATTGGACAGAATTGCAAGCACCTGAGGAGAAGCCGGATCATACATACTGGACTATTCATTTTGACGGTTCAAGGCAATTGGAGGGCTCGGGGGCTGGAGTCGTGTTAACTTCCCCACGAGGTGATAAGTTCTGTTACGTCCCCCGTTTAACGTTCCCTTGTTCTAGCAATGCTGCTGAGTATGAAGCTCTCCTCCATGGTTTGCGGATGGCCAAGGAGATGAACTTGAGCCGGGTTAAATGCTTTGGTGACTCAGATCTGGTGGCACAACAAGTATCTGGTAAGTGGACTCTAAGGATCCGCTCATGGCAGCCTATCGACGAGAAGTGGATGCAGTGGCAGGATACTTCAAGGGATATCGGGTGGATCACATAGACCGGCGAAAAAATGAAGCAGCCGATGCGTTAAGCCGGCTGGGCTCTCAGCGTAAACCGGTTCCACCTAATACATTCTTGGATGAATTGCATAGTCCGTCAGTACAGATACCTTCAGAGGAGGACTTGTCTGTTCCTAATCCGGAAGCACAATTAGTCGCGGCACTTCACGTCATTCCGGATTGGACACTCCCTTATTTGGCGTATATGAGCCGAGGTGAGTTGCCAGAGGACGAAGTTGAGGCACGGCAGATAATCCAGCGGTTTAAGTCTATGACTATCGTCAATGGAGAACTTCATCACCGCAGCGTTTCTAGGGCATTTCAGCGGTGTGTATCATCGAAGGAAGGCTGTGATATTCTTTGAGAGATTCATGAAGGGGATTGCGGTCATCACGCCAGTTCAAAGTCCTTGGTAGTTAAAGCTTTTCGTCATGGGTTCTACTGGCTGACGGCTCACGCCGACGCAGAGGACTTGGTCAGAAAATGTGACGCTTGCCAGAAATTTTCATGGCGTGCCCATGTACCGGCGCAAGAGCTGCGGATGATTCCAATTACTTGGCCGTTTGCGACTTGGGGGCTTGATATGGTTGGACCCTTTAAAAATCCCAAGATCAGAAAACCCACCTATTGGTAGCAGTGGACAAATTTACAAAGTGGGTTGAAGCAGAGCCTGTTAGTAAGTGTGATGCGGCAATAGCGGTTAAGTTCATCAAAAAGGTGATTTTCCGGTTTGGCTTTCCACATAGCATTATAACTGATAATGGCACCAACCTATCTAAAGGAGAGATGGAAGAGTTCTGTCAAAGAGAATATATTCGCCTTGATGTGTCATCAGTAGCTCACCCTCAGTCCAATGGCCAAGCTGAGAGAGCTAACCAAGAGATCTTGAGAGGCATCAAGCCCCGGCTTATGGTTCCTTTGCAAAGAACACCGGGTTGCTGGGTAGAGGAGTTGCCTTCTGTCTTATGGAGCATCAATACTACGCCTAACAGATCTACAGGGTACACGCCTTTCTTCATGGTGTACGGTGCTGAAGCGGTCCTCCCTAGTGATATCTGGCATGACTCACCACGGGTGGCGGCTTACGTTGAAGCGGATAATGAACAAGCATGACAAGACAGCTTGGACCGGCTGGATGAGGAACGGGACACGGTAGCAGCGCGATCAGCGATTTACCAGCAAGACCTGCGCCGGTACCATAGCCGCCGAGTCAAGACCAGGACGTTTCAGGAAGGAGATCTGGTGCTACGGCTCATCCAAGACCAGACAGATATGCACAAGCTATCCCCACCTTGGGAAGGACCCTTTGTGGTCAGCAAAAACCTGCACAACGGATCATACTACCTGGTCGACGTTCGAGAACATAAGGACTCACGTACGGCAGAGGAGGAGTCCAAGCGACCGTGGAACATCGCTCTTCTTCGACCTTACTATACTTGAGCCATTGGCTCCGCTTTATGTACAATGTATATATTATAATAAATAAACTGGCGCCCCCGGAACACCGGGGAATCAGCCATCTTCTTCGCAAAAGAGTATCACATGGGGGCTTCGAAAGAAACCTTCCATGGCCTCTTAAACCGGCGCCCTTGACAGAATCAAGGAATCAACCGTGTTCTTCACACAAAAGAGTATCACATGGGAGTTTTTTACAGAAGCTTTCCATGGCCTCCTAAACCGGCGCCCTTGACACATCAAGGAATCAGCCATCTTATCTATACAAACAAGAATCGCATGGGGGCTTCCTCGAGCAAGGAAGTTTTCCCATGGTCTCTTGAGCCGGCGGCGGTATGAAGCCCATCATAAGAGCACTGCTCTGGTTGCTTCAGCAATTTCCACATGATGATGAGGGGTACGTAAAAGAGGGTTTTGGTGCCTAACCCAGCTCAAACATATGCCCCGATGAGCAAACGGCTCACACACTACCTGGGGGCTCGCATAGAGTTGAATACCCTTGTAGTGAACATGGCTTGGAAGCCTGGTGCATGCACCTAAAACACTGGATTAACCTGCCTGCCTCAAGTAAATCACGCCGTCCAGGTAAACCTGGTATGACCCGTCGAACCTGCCACAAGTCAATCCTTCGGGACCCTGAACTTGGCCACGTTAAATTGACGATCATCGAGTTGATTACCTAAAGACAAAATCTTTACGAGATTTTGAAACATTGGGTAGCTTGTCATCGATGATTTGGTTAAGGATCGCGGAGCATCTTGACATGCTTTGCTAAAATGTTTAATGACAGTAGCCTGGCAGCTCATAAAAAGCCTCGAATTTGGAGCCTGGCAGCTCGTAAAAAGCCTCGACTACATGGTCTTATTTGCCCAAAAAACCTTATTTTTATTTTTTATGATTTCACAAATCTTTGTCTTCAAGGTCATTGGTTTTTTAACCAAGTCCATTGATGCGAGGCTGGACAACTACAAGGTTGCCAATATGTATACAGAGTTAAAAGTCTGGGTCATGAACACCAGCGAGAGTCAAACCGATCTTCATCATAAACCGGATCGGCTATCATACTAAGCCGACAAGAGAGCCAAGGGCTTCCTCAACACCCTCGTTTTACAATATTCCCACCGGTTTAAGGTCTACAAGCACACTTAATCACAGGTATGGGATGTGTTTATATTTTATATGTAGTTCAAGCTATATACTTGAAACATGTATCAGGGCAGTATAATCCGTTCGGTGGTAAACCGCCATGACATCTTTTAGCATTGTTCATGCAGATACATGTAAGATAAACTGTTGGAGCATTGCAAATAGACGATAAATTGGGGAGTGCCAATCAAAATAATACCATGACAGTGGGATAAAGGCAGTATCTCAACTATTCTATTACAAGGCACTTGCAGGCCCGAATGGATCAAAGTTTCTTGCAAAGTATTCAGCAACTAAAAGTTAAACCGGACGGTTTACGATTCTTCTTCAGCACGCTACGAAGGCTGAGGGTCAGCTTGCTCCGGGTCTTCGTCGACTTCTGGCAGCTGCTGGAAATCAGGAGCGCTCCAGTCAATCTTGGCGAGGGCACGGAAATATACTTCATCGTTTATAAGATCTAACGGATCAATGTCTGGAGCGAAGGTGTGCTTACGAATTGGTGGGATCAGATTTTCGGTGTCGTAAACCGGCCGCTCCACCCGCGAATTCTCTAGATCGTAAGCCGGATGATACCTTGTTAAATCTGCTTCGTCAGCAAGCTTACTAGCAATAGGGCGCATGTCCTTGGTTATAGAACGGAGATCTTCAGAAGAGAAGGCTGACCCGTCCTCTTTCATGCTGGGGTAGCCGTTCATGGCCTCCACCGGATCAAAATCGGGGACCCATGCTTTGGCCCGGGTCAATGCCATGAGAGAGCCAGCTCGTGCAACAGACTTTTTCACCTCAACAAGTCGCGCAGGCAAGACAGATAGCTTTTCCAGAGTGGCTTGGATGGTGGTCGGCGCCGGTTTATTGTGCGACATGGCACTGATAGCCCTTTGAGCACCGTAGTAGAGCTGCTCCACCAGGGTATAAGCATCCTTGAGTTTTTTCCGAACATCATCTCCAAGATGAGTTATGCGCCTCCCTATATGCAATTGGTGAGTTAAACCGGAGCAGAATAAAGATTGCAAGGATGCAAACATACGAAGACAGGTACTCACCGAAGATAGCGGATGTCATGCCATCTATTTGCTGTTTCAACCCCGATAGTTCTTGCGTCACCGGATTAAGAGCATCTTCGATATCTTTTGCTCTTTTTTCTAGAGCAGCCCTTTGCACCTCCCAGGTAGACCGCTCTGCTTCAAAATCCTTCTTGAGCTTTTCCATGTTAGCTAAAGTAAGAACAAGTTCTTCCTTAGTTTTTGTTGAGGCAGTTTCATGGAAAGCCAAGCTATTCCGGAGCTCAGTTGCCTCCGAAGCCCTCCGGTTCAAGTCAGCCTGCAGGAAAAGGAAAGTATTAGAAGGACAGTTTTATCAAAGTCTCAAGCACATAACAAGTTATGCACTCGACACTTGGGGGCTAATGTGCAATTGAAGTAAAGAAAGTAACTTTTCAAACAAGTCCCAAGCACATAAACAAGTTATGCCCTTGGCACTTGGGGGGCTAATGTAAGTTCATTTTCAGACATAAGAGAAGTCCCGGTTCACCTACAGTGAAGTAAACTGGCACTTGGGGGCTACTATGGCCTAAAGGTATGATTGCAGAATACAAAGCAGAAACGAAAGGCAAAAGGAAAGAAAGTTACCTCATATTTATCTTTCATCATGTTGAATAAGCCGACTTCATAGTCACGGCTGGTGAAGAGCCGGTTCAGATACCCAGAATGGAGCTCCTGGGCACTAAGCTGAGCATAACTTGACAAGTATGTGCTCCACTTGCCTTTATCTTACTGAGTTTTTCCTCCTTGTCAGTGTGCCTAGCCAAGGCAACAGGCTCTGTGGGAGCAGAGAATCCTATCCCAGTTATTTCAACATCTTCCGCTGAAGTAGCGTTTGGCTGGAGGGGATCAGCAGTGCGCGCCGGACTAACAGGAGCCGGGCTAGCCCGAGGAGGACTAACCCAGACAGGGCTTGCTGATACGTCCGAAACGTATCTATAATTTCTGCTTGCTCCATGCCTCTTTTGGGTGATATTGCTATGATATTTATACACTTCCATACACTTTTGATCATATTTGGACTAACCTATTAACTCAGTGCACCCCAGTGCCAGTTTCTGTTTTCTGCTGTTTTTGTATTTCAGGTTTTCCCGTCACGTAAACTGCCAGAAAAATCCCGGAAAAATTATATAAAAAATCAGCGTTCCGGAAGCTTCCACACGGCCGAAGTAGGGCCGGAGGGGGGCCACCAGGGCTCCAGGCGCCCTGGTGGCGCGGCCCCCCTCCTGGCCGCGCCGGGGGGGGCGCCTGGGCCCCCCAGGCCTCCGCTGATGCCCCCCTTTGGCATATATTTAACACGCGTCCCGAAACCCTTGAGGACGGAACCCTTTTTCGCGATCTCATCTCTGTTTCGCCGCCGCCGCGCTTCCAAGATCGGGAGCACCAGGAGAACTCTTCCCGGCACCCTGCCGGAGGGGAGGATTACCACCGGGAGCCTCTCCACCACCATGGACGCCTCCCGGATGAGTTGTGAGTAGTCTCCCTTGGACCATGGGTCCATGACCAGTAGCTATGTGATGTTCTCCTCCCCTTCTTGTGCTTCACTAATTAGACCTCGTGAGCTGCCCTACATGATCGAGGCACATATGTAATCCTTATGCTGTTGCTATGTTGAGTTTGCTGGGATCCGATGGATTGTGAGATTATGTTCAGATTGTGTTTGAGTAATATATTTGATTTACCTCTTTTATATTTATGTTCGTAAGTAATTCTTGCATGTTCTCCATTGCTATTTATTGCTTTGGCCAAGTAGTAGGTAGTGACTCCAAGAGGGAACGTTATGCTTGATTGTGGGTTCATGCCCCTCGATGACTAGCTTGAGTGACAGAAATATGAGTCTAGGGGATGTGCTGTTGCCACAAGGGGGAAAACAATGGTGCTTGTGCCCGCGGGTGCAAGGATTGTTTACTTTACGCAAAGTTCTTTTAATGCAGTTGTCTGTTGCTTTGAGTTTACACTATGGGTGGGACTCGCAACTTAATACCAGCGAGATGTTCTGGATAGATATATCAAGGTGGATGATTAGTAGTAGATGCAGATGGATTTCGGTCTACTTGCCTTGGCGTACCGCCCATGCTTTGAACCTCTACCTTTCTTGCAACACAGTTAGCATTGGTTTGCGCACATAATTCTGTCAATTGCCCAGCTGTAATTCGTTTACCTCACATAGCTGTTTTATCGTCTTTTGGGAGAGAGACATCACTAGTGAACATCATGGGACCCCGGTCCATATTACCATCACTGATCACATCCGCTATTTACTTTCCGCTTTTACTTACTATTTGCAGCAATACCTATCACTATTATCACTTGCGTTTGATCCTTTGTAAACGACAAGGTCGGAGGGATTGACAACCTCTCTGTACTCGTTTGGAGCAAATTTATTTGTATCTGTGTGCAGGTCCACGTTGATTGCTAATATCTGGCGCCGTTAGCAGTTGACATCTTCTTGTTGAACCTTGGAGTCTCAGGGGAAATCGATCCTTGGTATCTTTGCCAAGGAAAAACTTCCGCTACACTGCATCTCAAACCTTCCACTTGGGGTAACCAACGAGGGGCGAGAAGCCATCAAGCAAAGTTTTCTGGCGCCGTTGCCGGTGACTCCACTCTTCAAGATAGGGGAGTTGCATGCTATCTTTTACCTTTGCTTTTTAGTCTTGTTAGTTTACCTTTCAGTTTTTGCTTTAGTATCTTTTATCGAAAATCACAAAAATAGTTATCTTGCTTGCTTGCTGCTATGGGTTCCACCGAGAACACCAAGTTGTGTGACTTCACTAGTCATAACAACGATGACTTTATTTGCATGCCTATCACTACACCTGCCACTTCAGCACCTTCTTATGAAATTAAACCTGCTTTACTGAATCTAGTTATGAAAGATCAATTCTCCGGTGCTGGAGATGATGCTGCTTTACACTTGAACAACTTTGTTGAACTTTGTGATATGCAAAAGTACCAAGAAATAGATGGTAATATTGTTAAGCTTAAGCTTTTTCCTTTCTCATTGAGAGGAGGAGCTAAAATTTGGTTTCAATCTTTGCCTAGAAATAGCATAGATTCATGGGACAAGTGCAAAGATGCTTTTATTGGAAAATACTATCCACCTGCTAAAATTATCCAACTAAGAAGTAACATAATGAATTTTAAACAAATGGATAATGAACACGTTGCCCAAGCTTGGGAACGTATGAAATCTCTTGTCAAGAACTGCCCTACTCATGGTTTGACTACTTGGATGGTTATCCAAACTTTTTATGCAGGCTTGAACTTTACCTCACGGAACTTGTTAGATTCGGCCGCGGGAGGAACCTTTATGTCAACTACAGTTGGTGCTGCCACGAAGCTTCTCGATGATATGATGACCAATTATTCCCAATGGCACACCGAACGCGCTCCAACAGGTAGGAAGGTAAACTCTGTCGAGGAGATTTCCTCCCTAAATGAAAAAGTTGACTTGATCATGTCTCTACTTTCGAAGCAATCTTCTATTGATCCTCGTGATGTTCCTTTAAATTCTTTGGTTGCTCAAGAACAAGTAGACGTGAACTTTATCTCTAGAAACAATTTCAACAACAATGCTTATCCTAGCACCAAGAACTCCACTACTGAACTAGAGATTATGCTTAAAGATTTCATCACTACCCAAAAAGCCTTTAATAAGAGTGTAGAAGAAAAACTAAACAAACTAGATAATCTCTCTTCGAAGGTAGACAATTTAGCCCATGAGGTAGAATTGCTTAAAATTAGAACTTCTCCTCTTGAGGAGAGGAAGGTCACTCCTATGAATGCTATTCAAGTGCAAATTAATGAAAACATTAGGATGTTGGCTAAACTTAAAGAGAGATGGGCTAGAGAAAGGGAGGAAGAAGATAGAATTAAGGACCTTCCTACCCACCACACTGTTGCTACTATCCAAGTTGTTGAGGATATCCAAACTCTTAGCACCCAATGCACTCCTGGTCCCAATGGACCTATTAATGGTGATGCTATGACCATAGAAACTACCAAACAAGTGGGCCTAAAGGACACCACTACCACTTTACTTGATAGTAGTGACCTTGATTTTGACAATTGCACTCTTACCAAAGTTATTGATTTCCTTCACAAGATGTCTAGAGATCCCCGCACTAGCACGCTTAACCTTGCCTTCACAGAGCATATCACTAATGCTCTCATCAAAGCTAGGGAGGAGAAACTTAGAGTAGAAGCCTCCATACCTAGAAAGCTAGAAGATGGTTGGGATCCTATGATTAAAATTAAGTTGAATAACTTCTCTTGCTATGCTTTATGTGATGTTGGAGCTAGTACCTCTGTTATGCCCAAAAGAATATATGATATGCTTAAATTGAAACCTTTTGATTCTTGTTCTTTTGGTGTTCGTCTTGTTGATTCTTCTATAAAGAAACCTTTGGGGAGGATCGACGATGTTCTTATCATTGTCAATGACAATTACGTTCCCGTTGATTTTACTATTATGGATATTGAATGTGAACCTTCGTGTCCAATTATTTTGGGACGTCCTTTTCTACGCACCGTTGGTGCTATCATTGACATGAAAGAGGGGAATATAAAATTCCAATTTCCTCTCAAGAAAGGGATGGAACACTTCCCTAGAAAGAAGATTAAGTTACCTTTTGAGTCCGTTATACGGGCTAGCTATTCTTTTACTCTTGATAAAACTTGATCTTTTTGCATTATGCCTAGCTTAAAGGCATAAAAGAAAGCGCTTTTGGGAGGCAGCCCACAATGAATAAAATTTTATTTTGCTTTTGTTGTGTCTTGATGTTGTTACTACAGTAGCATCATCATTGTATCTTTACTTTTCAACTTTGTGCCAAGTGTAGCCTCTGATTGCAAGAAAGTTCAAAAGTTGTGACGTGCTGTCCAGGAAACAGATTCTGTCCTTGGATAGAAAAATTCGTATAAAATCACCAGATCATCTTTTTGGTCTGAATTTTTTCGACAGCGTGCTCTATACAATTGTCTTTCGGGCGTCTGTTCTGAGTTTTTTGATTAGAGTTGCAGAAGTGCCCCGAAAAAATCATTTACTACCTGCTGTTCTGTTTTTCACAGATTCTGTCCTGTTTTGCCTTTCCCTCATTTTGCAAACCTTGAGCTTGCTTTTTCTTTGCAAAAACCTTTTGGCAATCTTGATAAACAGTAGACCTTCAAGAATATCCTTATTTCCAGCAAGGAACAATTATTTTATTAAGGGTACTAACCTCGCTAATCAGATTATGATGAGTTATGTATGAAGGGAGTTTTCAAGTGTGCGAGGGAAGATGATAAAAAGATTCAAAGGTGTCAAACGCTCAAGCTTGGGGATGCCCCCATGTACCCCCAAGAAATATTCAAGGAGACTCAAGCATCTAAGCTTGGGGATGCCCCCGTGCATCCCCTTCTCCATCAACAATTATCAGTTCGTCTTTCGTTCCACTATATTTTTATCACTTCATGTGTTATGTGCTATGCTTGGAGCGTCTTGCTTTTAGTTTTCTTTTTAGCTTTGCTTGCTTTTCATAACGAGTTGGAACTCAGCTTTCTTTGTGTGGGAGAGAAACACGCTCCACTTCAACCTAGAACATAACATAGAATTTTCATGTTTATCTTTGCTGTGTGTGTTCTTTGTCTTTCAATAGCTACTATCATGTTCAGCTCTTAGTTTTCATGCTTATCTTTTTAAAGAGCTTTTGTTTAGTTGGTTGCTGGAACTCTCTTTAGTTATCATGCTTATCTTATTAAGAGAGTTTGCTTCTGTTTCATTGGTTGATATGTCTATGATAAAAATGCTACGTGCATAATGGTACTTAGTAATTCATGTTTTCTTATGGTTAGTCTCAAATAGATGGGGGGTTCCCAATGTGTTATTGGAGTACCAACATGATTTGTTTGCCTATGATGTGGTATGGTTTAGTAATATCTTCCTTCAAGAATTTATTTTGATTGACTTGGCGTATGCTCACGCATATTTAAGACTGTAAAGAGAGTCTGTCAAGCCTTGATGATCTTTTGTTTCTGAGTAGCGATATAACTTCCATGCCTGATTCAATGTTGCTTTGTCGCTCTGCATGATTATGACCGTCATTGCTCTTTTAGTTGGTCGCTCCTAGTCTTTTGCTAACCTCCACCTGTACTAAGCGGACTGACTGCTTGTGCATCCAAAATCCTTTTAACCAGTTATGCCATATGAGTCCACCATACCTTCCTATACACGGTATTTACCTGCCATTCCTAACGAAGACTTTCATGTACCATCTCGAAATTATTCAAAAAAAAGCATTTCTGTTTTGTGCCTCTGTTTTAGTTCATGAGGAAGTAGTAGTTAATTCATGATCTTTTTAAGTTGGACAAGCTTCACCCCGGGATTGCATGTCTGATGTGCAAACCCATAATACGAGAAGGAACTGGCAAAGAGTGCGCCCGGCTCAAAAATAATATAACAAACAAACCCTCCTTCACGCTTTGTTCATGAGAAATCAGAAAACTTTGGCAGTGATAAACAAAGGAGATTAAGAGGATGTGATCGTCCTCATTCGGGAGCCGTTCCTCGAAACTTGTCCATCTCAAGAAGTGATTGAGTTGTCTGCTAGCATTCGTTGACGAAATATGCATATCCAAAAAAATATTATTACCTCTGTTTTTAAAACCAAGAGCTCTGGTACATGCTTTGTCTTTGTTTCCGACTACGGGTTTTCAACCTTGCCAACAAAAGCCACGGTTCGAGAGTCTCCACCTTCTTAAAGCACCAACTACTGAGAGCATGATTGTCATTCTGAGTGTAATGTGCATTGTCCCAAAGTAGCATTGTCTTTTGCATGATTATGATATCGTTTATTCTGAAATCATTGTATCTAGTCATCACTTAAACCTTGGAGGTGCCCCCTGCATTTATGTTTTGCTTCACTAAAGGGGGCAAGCGAGATATCACTTTATCATATTTGCACACCATGCTCATTACAAATCTATTTGATGTTTCAGTATCATATTGTAAAACTTTCAGTTCTTTGTGATTCTCTCATAAGGCAACTTAATTACTACAGATTCACTGTCTCAGTAAGCTTTTGTCATATGACTATGAAAATTCCTATATGGTTAATAGCATGTCACCACAGAAATTATGCTTGTCATCATTTACCTACTCGAGGACGAGCAGGAATTAAGCTTGGGGATGTTGATACGTCCAAAACGTATCTATAATTTCTGCTTGCTCCATGCCTCTTTTGGGTGATATTGCTATGATATTTATACACTTCCATACACTTTTGATCATATTTGGACTAACCTATTAACTCAGTGCACCCCAGTGCTAGTTTATGTTTTCTGCTGTTTTTGTATTTCAGGTTTTCCCATCACGTAAACTGTCAGAAAAATCCCAGAAAAATTATATAAAAAATCAGCATTCCGGAAGCTTCCACACGGCCGAAGTAGGGCCGGAGGGGGGCCACCAGGGCTCCAGGCGCCCTGGTGGCGCGGCCCCCCTCCTGGCCGCGCCGGGGGGGCGCCTGGGCCCCCCAGGCCTTCGCTGATGCCCCCCTTTGGCATATATTTAACACGCGTCCCGAAACCCTCGAGGACGGAACCCTTTTTCACGATCTCATCTCTGTTCCGCCGCCGCCGCGCTTCCAAGATCGGGAGCACCAGGAGAACTCTTCCCGGCACCCTGCCGGAGGGGAGGATTACCACCGGGAGCCTCTCCACCACCATGGACGCCTCTCGGATGAGTTGTGAGTAGTCTCCCTTGGACCATGGGTCCATGACCAGTAGCTATGTGATGTTCTCCTCCCCTTCTTGTGCTTCACTAATTAGACCTCGTGAGCTGCCCTACATGATCGAGGCACATATGTAATCCTTATGCTGTTGCTATGTTGAGTTTGCTGGGATCCGATGGATTGTGAGATTATGTTCAGATTGTGTTTGAGTAATATATTTGATTTACCTCTTTTATATTTATGTTCGTAAGTAATTCTTGCATGTTCTCCGTTGCTATTTATTGCTTTGGCCAAGTAGTAGGTAGTGACTCCAAGAGGGAACGTTATGCTTGATTGTGGGTTCATGCTCCTCGATGACTAGCTTGAGTGACAGAAACATGAGTCTAGGGGATGTGCTGTTGCCACAAGGGGGAAAACAACGGTGCTTGTGCCCGCGGGTGCAAGGATTGTTTACTTTACGCAAAGTTCTTTTAATGCAGTTGTCTGTTGCTTTGAGTTTACACTATGGGTGGGACTCGCAACTTAATACCAGCGAGATGTTCTGGATAGATATCTCAAGGTGGATTATTAGTAGTAGATGCAGATGGATTTCGATCTACTTGCCTTGGCGTACCGCCCATGCTTTGAACCTCTACCTTTCTTGCAACATAGTTAGCATTGGTTTGCGCACATAATTCTATCAATTGCCCAGCTGTAATTCATTTACCTCACATAGCTGTTTTATCGTCTTTTGGGAGAGAGACATCACTAGTGAACATCATGGGACCCCGGTCCATATTACCATCACTGATCACATCCGCTATTTACTTTCCGCTTTTACTTACTATTTGCAGCAATACCTATCACTATTATCACTTGCGTTTGATCCTTTGTAAACGACAAGGCCGGAGGGATTGACAACCTCTCTGTACTCGTTGGGAGCAAAGTTATTTGTATCTGTGTGCAGGTCCACGTTGATTGCTAATATCTGGCGCCGTTAGCAGTTGACACCTTCTTGTTGAACCTTGGAGTCTCAGGGGAAATCGATCCTTGGTATCTTTGCCAAGGGAAAACTTCCGCTACACTGCATCTCAAACCTTCCACTTGGGGTAACCAACGAGGGGCGAGAAGGCATCACTTGCCGGTTCAGCCGTGTTCTCCATAATGTCACCCCCGGAGCAGCAAGATCTTCATGATCCATAGGGGTGGGATCATTGTGCTGAACTTCAACAGTTTCCTCTGGAGGATTGGCCACTTCAGGGTCCTCGGCCGGTTCAACAGTGGTGGTTTTGGCAGCCGGTTTATTCAATTTCACCTTTTTGCTAGGCTTGGGCATTCTGATAAAAGATCAAAAGAGCCATGAGAATCACAGAGTCAAAACGGAAAGGTAAACCGAACGTTTGGAAATACGACTTACCCAGGAACGGTCTTAAGCACTGGGACTTGAGTAGCAGTTGATTCGCCGGAAGAAGATAGAGGAGCTTCCTGGTAGTTGGGATCAGACGGTTTACGAGGTTTTTGAATAAGGCCTGCTTTTGGATGAAGAAGGGTTGGAGTGAGCAAAACCTCTGAGCGGCGTCTGCGAGCTGGCGTGAGAGGTATCCCGGACGATTCAACCACGTGGCCACCGTGGCGTGTGGTCCGGCGAGCTTCATGCTGCTGTTTCTTGAAAAGAAAGTTGGGATCCAATTGAGCATAAGGGTGAGAAAATGGATACTTCCGGGATACCCGGTGAATCTTGGGTGGCAACGGTTCTGAATCAGATGAGAGAGAAATTACCTCAACTCCTTCCGCTTTACTTCCCTCCGCCAGGTCCTGAGGAAAGGCATTATTAACATAAATTCAGACAAAGAGAGATCAAAGGACATAAGAGGCAAGCAGTACCTCAGAAGTCGGATCATCTTCTTCAGGGTTTGAACCGGAAGCGACAGCAGCTTTCTTCTTCTTTACGGCAAAGGTTTTCTTGCGTGATTGCTTCGCCGGTTTATCTTGAGCTTTCTTCTTCCAGAAAGGATCATTGGCCTGCATAAAGGAATAATAACATGTTGAAAACAACTGATGTGAACGGATTAAAGTGGAAAGAAATAGACAGAAGAGTCTTACCGGCGGTGGTTGGTTGTCTGCGTAGAAGGGAGCTAAACCGGTCCGGTTGCAGTCTTCCAGAGGGATGTTCAGCATCTTCTTGGCAGACTCAGTAACTTCATTGTCAGGAAGCACTATCTTTGTGTGACGTTGAGGATCTTCCGGCTTGCCAGTATATTTGCACATTAAGCTTGAACTCCGGCTTAGTGGGAGAATGCTCCAAGACAGCCAACAGCGGACAAAATCAACTCCGGTTAAACCGTTAGCTACGAAAGCCCTGAGTTTGGAGAGTTGGGGGGCATATCGAGCCCGATCTTGGGCGCTAAGCCGCTGCGGGAAAGCATGAGCCGACATTAGGCGATAAGCACGGTAACCCGGCAGCGGGTTTTCTCCCTCTGGCGAAGTGCCTTTGCAGTAGAACCACGTCTGATTCCAATCCTTGGGGTGGCTGTGCAGAGTGGCGTGAGGAAAGCTGACGTCCTTCCTTTTCTGGATGCTCACGCCGCCAAGTTCAGTATGAGGCCCATCAGAAAATTCAGTGCGGCGGTTCAGATGGAAGAAATCCCGGAACAGCTCCACAGATGGTTCTTCTTGTAAATATGCCTCCGAGAAGACTTGGAAGTTGCAGATGTTTGAGACTGAATTGGGGCCTATATCTTGTGGATGGAGTTGAAAGTCGGCTAAAACATCACGGAAGAACTTTGAACCGGGAGGACTGAAACCCCGGGCTAGATGATCATAAAAGACTATGATCTCTCCCTCTTTAGGCTCGGGTGAACACTCGTTTCCAGGGGCCCGCCAATGCAGAACCTCTTTAGGACCCAGAACACCGATTGAGGCCGCCTCCACTAAATCGTCCTCAGTAATCCGGGAAGGGACCCAGTTACAAGCAACAAACTGTTTAGCCATTTTTTCCAATGCGGGAGTGCTGAAAAGTATAAGACAAGGCCCGGTTTACAAATCTACTGATGCAAACCGGCGTGTTATATGAAAGTATTGACCTAATCAACGGTTTAAGCAAGGGACTAATGGTACCCCCTAATCCGGAGTAGGCATGCACAAGACAGCCACCGGTTTATGATGACAGAAAGAAGAAGTTAAACCGTCGATCATGGAAGGCAGGTTTAAATCTAAACCGTCAGTGCAGGTATATGAGGCACAGGCTAGGATTAAACCGGTAAACATAAGCAGATAAGCTGCAGATCTAAAGTATGAAAACAACTTTCACATGAAGCAGAGGCAAAATATGGATCTACAGCGCAGGAAAAAGACAGAACAATTCAAATCATATTCAGTGAAGGCAGCGGAAGTTCTCTGCGGATTCAATCTAAAATAGCAAGGCTGGAGAAACTAAAGTTATGACGATGGAGCGGAAGCGCACGAACGAGGGTTGACCAAACAAAGTTTCACATCTACAGCCAAAACCAACCTACGGCGATGAACTACGAAGAACGAGGGTTTGCAGCGAGCTACAGAAGAAACCCTAGAACCGAGATCTATGGGGAAGAAGACAACGTACCCGAGGAAGCAAATGACAGCGGTGAAGTTTTCTGGACGCGTTCAGGTCGATGCAGCGGCCGGGCTTGCTGACGACGGCGAGCTCGAAGGACGGCGGCGGAAGCTCGGGCGCTGGAGACGAAGGAAGACGAAACAGAAGGGGAAAAGAGATGGGCCTCGGCGGTATTTATAGGCCAAAGAGATAAAAACGGCAAGCACGGGAATCGAGGAGGCCGGAAATCGGATATAGATTGAGCTGTCGCCTCGATCTTCGGAGCGGCAATAAAGAAAGGTAACAAACAGATGCGGGCGTTAAATGTGCAGATGATGTCACGACAGATTGAAGCGATTCCGGGAGATGACGTCAGGGCCGGTTTATGAAGCATACAAGAGTTGCAGAAAGGGAAATTCGTACAAGACTTTGAAGAATGTCATGAACAAGTTCAAATCAATCAGGGGCCTAATGTCAGGGATATGACTATCAAGTATAAACCGGACAGGAGGGTCCGGATTATGCTGGTAAGGTTATATTATCAAGAAGCCCAATAGAATATGTAACGGGAGGTTATAGCCCATAGAGGTTTAGGGCCCATGTATAAGGCCCATGGTTTGTAAACCGTCGTACCATGTAACTTGGAATGTAAGGTAGAAAGAGTAGAGACCGAGGCGGACACGTTTATGAGCCGGCCTCGGGACTCTGTAAACCGAACCGGGCGTCACCTCCTATATAAAGGGACGACCCGGCGACGGTTCAGGGACAAGAAACAACAACCCGAGACACAGGCAAAGCGGATTCGCTCCCTGGTCATCGAAGCCCAAGCAATACCACACCAAACTAGACGTAGGCTTTTACCTTCATCGAAGGGGCCGAACTAGTATAAACTCCCTGTGTCCTTCGTCCGCTTTAACCCCTTTAAGCTAACCCGAGCGATGGCCTCATGACTAAGTCCTATAAACCGGACATCTGCCGTGCTAAATCCACGACACTATGTCTATTACTAACTACGCACAAGTGAATAAGGAGTCTATAAGGATCTCTCCCACCAAGCATTTAGCCAAAAATGAGGGAACACTAGCATTGCCCTAGACAGAGGATTCAAGGAAAGAACCCTAAAAAGAGAAGAACAGGGAAATACCGGTATGCATGGGAGGAGATCGAGGAGGAGGCAGCCTCCACGGAGCAGATCCGATGAAGGGCCGACCGATCCGAAGTGCTGGAGGGCGCTTCGGGGCAGTGGGCAGAGCAACCGGCAGCTAGGGAAAATGGAACGGACGAGCGCGAAGGGGAAAACAGAGATACCCCTTCGGCCCGTACTATGTATACCCGCCCAGTTAAGCAGCCGGTAGTACCGGTCCAGGGACCGGTAGTACCGCTCCAGGAGCTACCTGGTGGTTGGGGCGGTACTTCCGCGTTAAGCGGTAGTACCGCGCACCAACACCAGTAGTACCGGCCAGGGGTACTGGTCTGAGTACCAGCGGTAGAACCGCTGGCTCTAGACCGGTAGAACCGCTGGGCTACAACCCGGTGGTAAAGCGGTAGAACCGCTGGTACCACCGGTTGTACCGCCAGCAAGCAACAGCCCACTCCAAGATAGCAAACTTGTGTACATTTGGAATAGATGGCTTGGATGAGAAGGCTTAGGATGGAGCTAGTCACTGTAGTATGATGGTGAATACTCCAAGACCCATTGGAGAATTCAAACACCTAAGAACACTCAAGGAGCTAAACAAAAGAGAACCAACCTAGCCCGAGGGCGGTGGCCGGAGCCACCTATGTTTGTGTCAAATGGTATGGCACCGCGAAGAATTATCCTTGGGCCCATAACCAAGGCTCATCTTTGAAACACAAGTGTCATCATAAATGACGAATGTGAAAGAGTTGATCAATTTATGCATAATGGGGGGAGGGAGAGTTCATTGAGAGAACAACATTCCCCCTATGTCCATGCCTACACCTAGATTAGACAACATGAAGAGTATGGTGGGGTGTGCACGTGTTCAAACCACATTGCTCAAATCAATGATATTCAGCTCATGCCTTAACTCGCGAAATCTTGCTTCATCCAAAGGCTTCGTGAAGATATCTGCAAGGTTATCATGAGTGTTGACATAGTGAAGCTCGATTTCTCCTTGCCGAATATGATCCCGAATGAAGTGATACCGAATCTCAATATGCTTCGTCTTGAAATGTTGTACCGGGTTGAGAGAAATCTTGATGGTACTTTCATTGTCACACCAAAGAGGCACTTTGTCACAAGTGACACCGTAATCCTTTAAAGTTTGCCTCATCCATAGAAGTTGAGTGCAACAACTGCCAGCTGCCACATACTCTGCTTCAGTGGACGAGAGAGACACACAACTTTGCTTTTTGGAAGACCAACTTACCAGAGAGCAACCAAGGAATTGGCACCCTCCGGAAGTGGACTTCCTATCCACTTTGTCTCCCGCCCAGTCCGAATCAGAGAAACCTACAAGGTTGAAGTTTGCTCCTCTTGGGTACCATAAGCCAAAGTTTGGGGTATGAGCCAAATATCGAAAGATTCGCTTGACTGCCTGATACGTCCAAAACGTATCTATAATTTCTGCTTGCTCCATGCCACTTTTGGGTGATATTGCTATGATATTCATACACTTCCATACACTTTTGATCCTATTTGGACTAACTTACTAATCCAGTGCACCCCAGTGCCAGTTTCTGTTTTCGGCTGTTTTTGTATTTCAGGTTTTCACGTTTCGAGAACTGCCCAGAAAAATACAGAAAAAATATATAAAAAATCAGCGTATCGGGAACGACACTGCTTCCGAAGGGGAGCCTGGGGGGGCCACAGGGGCCCCAGGCGCCCTGTGGGTGCGCCCCCCCCCCCTGGGCCGCGCCGGGGGGGCGCCTCGGCACCCCGATGCCCTACTTTGGCAGATATTTAAAGGGTCCCCCGTAACCCTTGAAACATGACTTCTTTTCGCGATCCCATCTCTGTTCCGCCGCCGCCGCCGCTTCCAAGATCGGGAGCACCAGGAGAACTCTTCCCGGCACCCTGCCGGAGGGGAGGATCACCACCGGGAGCTTCTCCACCACCATGGACGCCTCCCGGATGACTCGTGAGTAGTCTCCCTTGGACCATGAGTCCATGACCAGTAGCTATGTGATGTTCTCCTCCCGTTCATGTGCTTCACTAATTAGTCCTCGTGAGCTGCCCTACATGATCGAGGCACCTATGTAATCCTTGTGTTGTTGCTATGTTGAGTTTGCTGGGATCCGATGGATTATGAGATTATGTTCAGATTGATCTTGAGTAATATATTTGATTCACCTCTTTTATATTTTAGTTCATAAGTAATTCTTGCATGTTCTCCGTTGTTATTTATTGCTTTGGCCAAGTAGTAAGTAGTGACTCCAAGAGGGAACGTTATGCTCGATTGTGGGTTCATGCCCCTCGATGACTAGCTTGAGTGACAGAAACATGAGTCTAGGGGATGTGTTGTTGCCACAAGGGGGAAAACAACGGTGCTTGTGCCTGCGGGTGCAAGGATTGTTTACTTTACGCAAAGTTCTTTTAATGCAGTTGTTTGTTGCATTGAGTTTACACTATGGGTGGGACTCGCAACTTAATACCAGCGAGATGTTCTGGTTAGATATCTCAAGGTGGATGATTAGTACTAGATATTGATGGATTTCGGTCTACTTACTTTGGCGTACCGCCCATGCTTTGAACCTCAACCTTTCTTGCAATGTAATCAACATTGGTTTGCGTTCGTGGTCCTGTCAATTGCCCAGCTGTAATTTGTTACCTCGCATAGCTGTTTTATCGTCTTTTGGGAGAGAGACATCGCTAGTGAACATCATGTGACTCCGGTCCATATTACTATCATTGATCACATACACTATTTTACTTTCCGCTATTTTATTTACTATTGCAAATTACTATCTATCACTACTATCATATTGCTTTTAACCCTTTGTGAACTACAAGGCCGGAGAGATTGACAACCTCTCTGTACTCGTTGGGAGAAAAGTTATTTGTATCTGTGTGCAGGTCCACGTTGATTGCTAATTGCGCCGTTAGCAGTTGACACCTACCTGTTGAACCTAGGAGTCTCTGGGGATTCGATCCTTGGCATCTTTGCTAGGGGAAAACACTTCTACTTACTGCATCTTACACCTTCCACTTGGGGTAATCCAACGAGGGGTTCGAGGCCCATCAAGGAGTATTTTCTGGCGCCGTTGCCGGGGACTCCACTCTTCAGGATAGGGGAGTTGCATGCTATCTTTTACCTTTGCTTATTAGTCTTGTTAGTTTACCTATCATTATTTGCTTTAGTTCCTTTTTATCGAAAATCACAAAAATAGTTATCTTGCTTGCTTGCTACTATGGGTTCCACCGAGAACACCAAGTTGTGTGATTTCACTAGTCACAACAACGATGACTTTATCAGCACACCTATCACTACACCTGCCACTTCAGCACCTTCATATGAAATTAAACCTGCTTTACTTAACTTAGTCATGAGAGAACAATTCTCCGGTGCTGGAGATGATGCTGCTTTACACTTGAACAACTTTGTAGAACTTTGTGATATGCAAAAGTACCAAGAAATAGATGGTAATATTGTTAAGCTTAAGCTTTTTCCTTTCTCTTTGAGAGGAGGAGGTAAAATTTGGTTTCAGTCTTTGCCTAGAAATAGCATAGATTCTTGGGACAAGTGCAAAGATGCTTTTATCGGAAAATACTATCCACCTGCTAAAATTATCCAACTTAGAAGTAACATTATGAATTTTAAACAATTGGATAATGAACACGTTGCCCAAGCTTGGGAACGTATGAAGTCTCTTATCAAAAACTGCCCTACTCACGGTTTGACTACTTGGATGGTTATCCAAACTTTTTATGCAGGCTTGAAATTTACCTCGCGGAACTTGTTAGATTCGGCCGCGGGAGGAACTTTTATGTCAACTACACTTGGTGCTGCCACGAAGCTTCTCGATGAGATGATGACTAACTATTCCCAATGGCACACCGAACGCGCTCCAACAGGTAGGAAGGTAAACTCAGTCGAGGAGATTTCCTCCCTTAATGAAAAAGTTGACTTGATCATGTCTCTACTTTCGAAGCAATCTACTGTTGATCCTCGTGATGTTCCTTTAAATTCTTTGATTGCTCAAGAACAAGTAGATGTTAACTTTATCTCTAGAAACAATTTCAACAACAATGCTTATAGGAGTAACTTTGGTAACAATTCTAAACCGTTCCCCTCTAACTCTTATGGGAACAACAATGCTTATCCTAGTACCGAGAACTCCAATAGTGAACTAGAGAGCATGCTTAGAGATTTCATCACTACCCAAAAAGCCTTTAATAAGAATGTAGAAGAGAAACTACATAAACTAGATGATCTTTCTTTCAAGGTAGACCACTTAGCCAATGAGTTAAAATTGCTAAAAATTGAAACTTCTTCTCTTAAGGAGAAGGAAGTCATCCCTATTAATGCTACTCAAGTGCAAATCAATGAAAACATTAGGATGATGGCTAAGCTTAAAGAGAGATGGGCTAGAGAAAGGGAGGAAGAGGAAAGAATTAAGAGCCTTCCTACCCACCACACTGTTGCTACTATCCAAGTTATTGAGAATGTTCACACTCTTAGCACCCAATGTACTCCTGGTCCCAATGGACCTATTAATGGTGATGCTATGTCAACTACCAAACAGGTGAGCCTTAAGGACACCACTACTACCTTACTTGATGCTCGTGACCTTGATTTTGATAATTGCACTCTTACAGAAGTTATTGATTTCCTTCACAAGATGTCTAGAGATCCCCGCACTAGCACGCTTAACCTTGCCTTCACAGAGCATATCACTAATGCTCTCATCAAAGCTAGGGAGGAGAAACTTAGAGTAGAAGCCTCCATACCTAGAAAGCTAGAAGATGGTTGGGATCCTATGATAAAAATTAATTTGAATGACTTCTCTTGTTATGCATTATGTGATGTTGGTGCTAGTACCTCTGTTATGCCCAAAAGGATATATGATATGCTTAAATTGAAACCTTATGATTCTTGTTCTTTTGGTGTTCGTCTCGTTGATTCTTCCATAAAGAAACCTTTGGGGAGGATTGACGATGTTCTTATTGTTGTCAATGATAATTATGTACCCGTTGATTTCACTATTATGGATATTGAATGTGATCCTTCTTGTCCAATTATTTTGGGACGTCCCTTTTTGCGCACCGTTGGTGCTGTCATTGACATGAAAGAGGGTAATATAAAATTTCAGTTTCCTCTCAAGAAAGGGATGGAACACTTCCCTCGTAAGAAGGTCAAGTTACCTTTTGAGTCCGTTGTACGGGCTAGTTATTCTTTTACCCTTGATAAAACTTGATCTTTGCATTATGCCTAGCTTAAAGGCATAAAAGAAAGCGCTTATGGGAGGCAGCCCACATGAATAATTTTTTTGCTTTTGTCGTGTCTTGATGTTGTTTACTGCTGTAGCATCATCATTGTATCTTTGCTTTTCATATTTGTGCCAAGTATAGCCTCTGATTGCTAGAAAGTTCAAAAGTTGTGAGGTGCTGTCCAGGAAACAGATTCTGTCCTCTGATAGAAAAATTCGTATTAAATCACCAGATCATCTTTTTGGTCTGAATTGTTTCGACAGCGTTCTCTATATAATTGTCTTTCGTGCGTCAGTTCTGAGTTTTTTGATTTGAGTTGCAGAAGTATCCCGAACAGGTCAATTACTGCCTGCTGTTCTGTTTTTCCCAGATTCTGTCCTGTTTTGCCTTACCTTCACTTTGCAAATTAAGAACTTGCTTTTTCTTTGCAAAAACCTTTTGGCAATCTTGAGAAACAGTAGAACTTAAAGAATATCCTTATTTCCAGCAAGGTATAATTATTTTATTAAGGGTACTAACCTCGCTAATCAGATTATGAATGAGTTATGTATGAAGGGAGTTTTCAAGTGTGCGAGGGAAGATGATAAAAAGATTCAGGAGTGTCAAGCGCTCAAGCTTGGGGATGCCCCCGTGCACCCCCAAGAAATATTCAAGGAGACTCAAGCGTCTAAGCTTGGGGATGCCCCCGTGCATCCCCTTCTCCATCAACATTATCAGTTCGTCTTTCATTCCGCTATATTTTTATCACTTCATGTGTTATGTGCTATGCTTGGAGCGTCTTGCTTTTAGTTTTCTTTTTAGTTTTTCATAACGAGTCGGAACCCAGCATTCCTTTATGTTGGAGAGAAACTCGCTCCACCTCTACCTAGAACATTACATAGAATTTTCATGTCTATCTATGCTATGTGTGTTCTTTGTCTTTTAACTAGCTACTATCGTGCTCTGCTCTTAGTATTCATGCTTATCTTTTCAAGAGCTTTTATTTAGTTGGTTGCTTGAACTCTTTTTAATTACCATGCTCACCTTATTAAGAGAGTTTGCTTCCGTTGCATTGTTTAATGTGTCTATGATAAAGATGCTACTTTCATGATGATGCTTAGTAGTTCAGGTTTTCTTTTGGTTAATCTCGAATAGCTGGGGGGTTCCCAATGTGTCATTGGAATACCAACTTGGTTTGTTTGCCTATGATGTGGTATGGTTTAGTAATATCTTCCTTTGAGAGTTTATTTTGATTGACTTGGCGTATGCTCACGCATATTCAAGACTGTAAAGAAAGTCTGTCAAGCCTTGATGATCTTTTGTTTCTAAGTAGCGATATAACTACCATGCCTGATTCAATATTGCTTTGTCGCTCTGCATGATTATGACCGTCATTGCTCTCTTAGTTGGTCGCTCCCAGTCTTTTGCTAACCTCCACCTGCACTAAGCAAATCAACCATGCAATATATAGCTCATGGGAAAGTAGCCTAAAAACTATTGTGGTAAAGAATATGTTGCTTATGTATCTTATTTCTTATGAGTTGCTTGCTGAGCGGTAACCATGTTTCTGGGGACGCCATCAACTGTCACACTTTTGTTGAATATCATGTGAGCTGCTATGCATGTTCGTCTTGTCTGAAGTAAGGGTGATTTACCGTGGGTAGAATTAATATGCATATTGTTAGAGAAGAACATTGGGCCGCCAACCAAAGCCATGCATCATGGTGGAAGTTTTAGCTTGGACCTTAATCCTCAAATCTCTCATGAGAATATGCTTATGCATTAAAGAGAAGTCCATCTTCTATTTTCTATGTTGTCCCGGTATGGATGTCCTCAAGTTGATATTTATCAAAAACGAGAAATCAAATGCGATCTATCTCCTTGGACCTTTGTACAGGTGGCATAGAGGTACCCCTTTGTGACACTTGGTTAAAACATATGCAATGCAATGATAACCCATGGGGATCCGAGCTAATTAGGACAAGGAGCGAGCACTATTAGTATTCGATGCATGAGGCTTGCAACTTATAAGATGTTTTATGCATCACACATATGAAGTACTACTACCGTTGACACAATTGCTTCCATGTTTCATAATAAAAAGCTCTAGCACTTCAAGCATCAACTACTGAGAGCATGATTGTCATTCTGAGTGTAATGTGCATTGTCCCAAAGTAGCATTGTCTTTTGCATGATTGTGATATCGTTTATTCTGAAATGATTGTATCTAGTCATCACTTAAACCTTGAAGGTGCCCCTGCACTTATGTTTTGCATCACTAAAGGGGGCAAGCTAGATATCACTTGATCATATTTGCACATCATGTTCATTGCAAATCTTTTTGATGTTTCAGTTTCATGTTGAAAAACTTTCAGTCATTTGTGATTTTCTCTTGAGACAACTTAATTACTTTAGAATCATTGTCTCAGTAAGCTTTTGTCATATGACTATGAGAAAGTCTTATATGGTTAATAGCATGTCACCACATAAATTATTCTTGTTATCATTTACCTACTCGAGGACGAGCAGGAATTAAGCTTGAGGATGTTGATACGTCCAAAACGTATCTATAATTTCTGCTTGCTCCATGCCACTTTTGGGTGATATTGCTATGATATTCATACACTTCCATACACTTTTGATCATATTTGGACTAACTTACTAATCCAGTGCACCCCAGTGCCAGTTTCTGTTTTCGGCTGTTTTTGTATTTCAGGTTTTCACGTTTTGAGAACTGCCCAGAAAAATACAGAAAAAATATATAAAAAATCAGCGTATCGGGAACGACACTGCTTCCGAAGGGGAGCCTGGGGGGGCCACAGGGGCCCCAGGCGCCCTGTGGGCGCCCCCCCCCCCTGGGCCGCGCCGGGGGGGGGGGGCGCCTCGGCACCCCGAGAGCCCCCCGATGCCCTACTTTGGCAGATATTTAAAGGGTCCCCCGTAACCCTTGAAACATGACTTCTTTTCGCGATCCCATCTCTGTTCCGCCGCCGCCGCCGCTTCCAAGATCGGGAGCACCAGGAGAACTCTTCCCGGCACCCTGCGGGAGGGGAGGATCACCACCGGGAGCTTCTCCACCACCATGGACGCCTCCCGGATGACTCGTGAGTAGTCTCCCTTGGACCATGAGTCCATGACCAGTAGCTATGTGATGTTCTTCTCCCGTTCTTGTGCTTCACTAATTAGTCCTCGTGAGCTGCCCTACATGATCGAGGCACCTATGTAATCCTTGTGTTGTTGCTATGTTGAGTTTGCTGGGATCCGATGGATTATGAGATTATGTTCAGATTGATCTTGAGTAATATATTTGATTCACCTCTTTTATATTTTAGTTCATAAGTAATTCTTGCATGTTCTCCGTTGTTATTTATTGCTTTGGCCAAGTAGTAAGTAGTGACTCCAAGAGGGAACGTTATGCTCGATTGTGGGTTCATGCCCCTCGATGACTAGCTTGAGTGACAGAAACATGAGTCTAGAGGATGTGCTGTTGCCACAAGGGGGAAAACAACGGTGCTTGTGCCTGCGGGTGCAAGGATTGTTTACTTTACGCAAAGTTCTTTTAATGCAGTTGTCTGTTGCATTGAGTTTACACTATGGGTGGGACTCGCAACTTAATACCAGCGAGATGTTCTGGATAGATATCTCAAGGTGGATGATTAGTACTAGATATTGATGGATTTCGGTCTACTTACTTTGGCGTACCGCCCATGCTTTGAACCTCAACCTTTCTTGCAATGTAATCAACATTGGTTTGCGTTCGTGGTCCTGTCAATTGCCCAGCTGTAATTTGTTACCTCGCATAGCTGTTTTATCGTCTTTTGGGAGAGAGACATCGCTAGTGAACATCATGTGACTCCGGTCCATATTACTATCATTGATCACATACACTATTTTACTTTCCGCTATTTTATTTACTATTGCAAATTACTATCTATCACTACTATCATATTGCTTTTAACCCTTTGTGAACTACAAGGCCGGAGAGATTGACAACCTCTCTGTACTCGTTGGGAGCAAAGTTATTTGTATCTGTGTGCAGGTCCACGTTGATTGCTAATTGCGCCGTTAGAAGTTGACACCTACCTGTTGAACCTAGGAGTCTCTGGGGATTCGATCCTTGGCATCTTTGCTAGGGGAAAACACTTCTACTTACTGCATCTTACACCTTCCACTTGGGGTAATCCAACGAGGGGTTCGAGGCCCATCACTGCCACAAAGTGTCTTTCCTTAGGTGATGCTTGAAACCGTGCACAGATTCCCACACTCAACATAATATCCGGTCTAGATGCACAAAGGTAAAGCAAGGAACCAATCATAGAACGATATACCTTTTGATCCACCGCTTTACCATTGGGATCAATGTCAAGTTGGCACTTGGTTGGCATTGGAGTAGTAGCCAGCTTGACATCACTTAGATTAAACCTCTTGAGCATGTCTTGAGTGTACTTGGCTTGTTTGATAAAGATTCCTTCTCTTCTTTGCTTAATCTCAAACCCAAGGAAGTACTTCAACTCTCCCATCATGGACATCTCAAAATGTGTGGTCATGAGTGCGGCGAACTCATCATTGAAAGCTTTGTTAGGTGTACCAAAGATAATATCATCAACATATAGTTGGCAGACAAACAACTCCCCTTTGACCTTCTTAGTAAAAAGAGTGGGATCAATTTTCCCAATTTCAAACCCACGATCTTGTAACAACTCTGTAAGATGCTCATACCACGCACGTGGGGCTTGCTTAACGCCATAGAGTGCCTTATCAAGTAGATACACGTGATTGGGGAACTTAGGATCCTCAAATCCCAGGGGTTGTTTGACATAAACCAACTCATTAATAGGACCATTAAGAAATGCACTTTCCACATCCATTTGTTGCAACTTAAAATTATGATGAGAAGCATAGGCAAGCAACAAACAGATAGATTCAAGGCAAGCAACGGGGGCAAAGGTTTCACCGTAGTCGATACCCTCGACTTGGGAGTAGCCTTGAGCCACCAACCGCGCCTTGTTGCGAATGACAATGCCATGGGCATCCTGCTTGTTCTTAAAGATCCACTTGGTTCCAATGACATTATGGTTCTCCTTTGGCCTCGGGATAGCTATCTTCATCCAACGTGTTATAGCCTTTCGGGGCTTGGCTTTTGGAGAGAGTGGATCCAAAATTAGGATGATAATTTCGGAGATCTTAGGTTAGGAGTTGAATAAACCAAGCAAGCAATGTTCTTACAATTTGGTTAGCTATGCAAATGGCAATTTAGATCTTTTGTTTTCTTGATATCTTTACACCTTGCTATCTTCCAGCTAGATAACTTTTAATTCGTATTATTCAAATATTTTGGCAATTTGATCCACTATGCAGTCATCCCGATGATTTATTACAAAATTTAAAATCAGATGCGCGCCTGTGGTTTGGTTTCTCAAGGAAGGACGTGAGTAAATGGAAGCAATTTTGCGTTGCTGCGTTGGATGATAAAAAAATAGCAACAACATTTCATTTCGAAAACGAGAGAGGACCAAATCCGAAGAGGAAGGACTAAAATGAAACTACGCTTACATCCTTGAATGATTTTCAGGAGCAACTCTTTTTAAATAAATCATACTTGGTGTGAGCCTTAGACGACAACAATGATGAGAATAGAGGGTACACATTCTCATTACTAATCCGAACAATTAATCAAGAGAGTCTATCCAACGGTTGCATGTTACTCTGATGGGTCGCTCGGGGTCGACCCAATCCAGATCATGTTTTGTTTTAGTTTTCTCGGATGATCGCGCTAAGGCCCTTCACAGTGCTCCAAGGTGTACAAGTGCTAAGGACGCCACATAGGCAAAAAAAGTGACGTGTCAAAGCAATTAAAGAGGAGAGAGAGCATTATGGTGACCCTAGGAAGAAACAATACTAAGCATGCTAACCTATGTAATATGACTATCGACCAATACATGAAGGAGTTTAACTATTAAACAATTTCATGATGGAAGCTGAGCTACAAAAGCTAAGCACCTATGCATTGGGAGACTAGTTGCTAAGACTTTTAATGTACTTAGCACCTCATCTAAGCACTCATGCATTGGAAGAGGCCTAATGTATGTACTGCTTGTTTGGCACATGGGTGGGGACGATTAATCACCTTTTCGCACCTACATACCTTGTAGGGTGAAAGCCGTAGCACCTTTGCGATTACTACATCATGTCAAGCTTTCAAGATGTATACAAAATATATTAATTAAGAAAATATACCTGCCCTAACTCAAGGGAATTTATCACTTGTAGGTAAATAAGTTCTCCACCAACCTTCACCTGTATGAATATTGAATTTTCCCTTTATAAAGGCACTCTCTCTTCGCTTCAGTAGATACACATGTTGGGTGGTTTCACTTTCATTTAAATTGTTGATAGCATTATCTTAGATCATCACAAAGGTGAGCTAAAGAGACAAAAGAGCACATGACCGAGAATAGAAGGCATCGGTAATCGCGGGGGAGCGACAACTTCTTGTGCCACGGGATCTAAATGATCATGGTGTTGAGTCTTCTTGCCAAACCGAGTGGTCTCTCAAAACTACACGGTTAGAAGGCTCAATACAGTTACCATTAGGAGTCATCATGCCTAGACATTGTGCACATGGATTACAAGCAGCATGAAATACCTTCCTATTAGGGGGGGGGGGGTAGCCAGTTTTCACATAACTTTCGGTTTCTTCCACAATTTGTGTTGCTACCGCTCGAGAGATTCACAAGCAAAATGTTCAATATAGTTCTTCTAATTTTGTTATAATGGAATCAATCAATGACAACCTTCATTGCTAATTTGCTATGATGCATAAAAAATCACCATGGGACTGTTAATTTTTAAAAATCTACTCTGTTTAATTCTCTTTGGTAAGTTAATTATATGTTCCTAGAGTTCTTTTTGATATTTTTCTTTCTCCATATTTTTATCTGAAGATAAAACACTCCCACTGCCGCTGTCGGGCCATGCAGTGGTGGCGGGAGCCGTTCCATAAAGTTGTTTTGCTTGATAACTTTACACTGTTGCTATCTTCCAGCTAATTGATATTCAATTCAGCAATATTCAATGTTTTTGTAAGTTTGATTTGCTTCGCACACAACCCGGTGATTCATTATAAAATTGTAAATTGGATCCATGTGTGTGTGGTTTGGTTTCTCAAGGAGGAACATGACTAAATGCAAGCAAACTTTTATATCATTGGAAACAAAATTTCTTTTTGTAATTCAGAGAGGACCAAATCAAAAGAGTGAAGAATAAATGAAACTATGATTACGTCCTTGAATGATTTTTTAGGAGCAATTTTTTTTGAAACAAATCCTAATTGATGGGAGCTTCGGACGAAAACAAGGAAGATAGAGGGTGCACATTCCCACTATTAACTGGACAATCAAGAGAGTCCTCCAATGGTTGCATGATAGTCTTTGGACCAGCCCCGTCCGTGGTTCTCCCCGATTGTAGTTCTCTGGAATGATCATATTAATGTGGGTGTTGCTTGTTTTGCACATATGCGGGTATGGTTATTCTTCTAAAAAGTCTTACACATCTACATCTTGTAAGGTGAAACATGTAGCATCTTAGCAATTTACTTTATCAGTTCATGCTTTAAGATGTGTAGAATTAGTATTAGTTAAGAAAAGCACAAGTACCATAACTAAAGGAAAATTATCACATGTAGATAAATAAGTTCTCCACCAACCTTCACCAGCGCAAATATTGATTTCTTCCTGTATATGAGCCACCCTCTTATCACGGGAGTAGATATATATGTTGGGTGGCTTCACTATGTTTTAACTTGTTTGTAGTATTAGTCCATCGAGGGCGTGCACATGAGAGAAACTAAAGAGACATATGAGCACACGATGAAAATAGGAGACGTCGGTAATCAGGGTGGGGCGAGGATCTTGAATGTCGCCTGATCAAAATGATTATGGTGCTACGTCTTCTTGCTAAGCTGAGCCGGATCTGGAAAACAAACAACTAAGAACCTTGGAACATCTACCATTGCGAGTTATATCTTGTGTGTTTCATTAGATACTGTGCGTGTGGATTTGAAGCAATCACGGAGGACCTTCCTATTAGAGAGAGGTGCCTGGTTGAGTTTTGATGTAACTTTCAGTTGCATCAGAATTTGTACCGCCACCACTCAAGCATTATCAAAACAAAAATGTACCATGTAGTTCTTACAGCTTATTTAAAAATGTAATAAAAAAATAACCTCCATTGCTAAGATGCACAATTTTTTTGAAAATCATTATAGAACAGTTAACTCTCTAATCGCTACCGTGGCCAATTTCTCTTTGAAAAGTTATATTTATATGTGCATGGAGTTATTTTTGCTATTTTTTCTCTCTCCATATTTTCGTCTGAAGATAAAATATGTGTGAATATACGTGACGCGCATACTCTCTCTGGTCCTGCTATTGTCCACTTCAGCCGTCGTCGCCGTCCTTCGTCGTTGTCCTCAGCGTCGATGAGATTCCATGGTTGATGCGGCCGTGAACTCCCTCGATGGCCACAAGCTGCCCAGCTCCTCGCCGCAAGGTCAGATTCCTAACCCACCTGGCCGAAACCTCCCCGATTTCTTGACCTATCTAGGAGCCCTGAGTGGGGGATATCGTGGGGAACGAGAGGCGAGGGTTTGTATCAGTAGAATCGGGCAATTAGATGTCGTGGTTGCCCTCTAGAGAGTGGAGAGGACCACCCAAGTTTGTCAGATTGATTTCAACGTTACCCTTTTCTTGGAGACAAGGCTTAAAAATTCGGGGTTTCATCCTCGCCATGTATACTGTCCATTTTATTCGAGTTTCTTCCTCTCTATGCGTCGGCCCTCTATTATTGCGGCATCTAGGCCGGCTCCAGATTCTTTTTCTTCTTGTTTATGGTTGCCATCATTGATGATGTCGTTGAATCCATCCTTGGGCTTCTAGATACGACAAAGCAGTTCTCCGTGCAGATTATTTGCCGATGTCATTTATCTATGAGAGATGGAACCTTGAACTAGCTAGCCTCCTTAATTGTAATTATAATTGAGCTCTTCATGAAACTTGTTACTACTGTCTTATTTGTTTCAATCAGAGTAATGACTTCGAATCACCATTATCTGGGATTGTCATTTTGTTGCATCGAATTAACGGATGGTATCCACACTGGATGTAACACTCCTCGAGCATGGACTTTCTGCTTTGTGCGAAGAATACAAAATTTTGTACAGACAGAAGATTATATCTGTGAAATTCTTGGCACATGAGCTATTTATCAGGCTGTAAAATTCCCGGGAGAATGAGACCTAGTACGCACTCAGTTTAGTTTGTCCAGCACCCACTTATTACGGAACAAATAAATGGATAAGATGAAAATTTGAGGCAATAATAAGTACTCCCTCCTCCCGAAAATACTTGTCGGTGAAATGGATAAAAATGGATGTATCTAGAACTAAAGTACGTTTAGATACATCCATTTTTCCAACAAGTATTTTCGGAGGGAGAAAGTAGTATGTAACATTAAGAGCATATAAGGAGAAATGTATACACAAACTTGATACCAAGAGGAATTCCTGTTGCACTAAAGATTCTAGGCAATAACAAGTTTGTTCAACTTTCTCTTAAACTAACCTAAATCTTCTAATGCATCAATAGGAGCAAACCTAAATCATCGAATGCATCAGAGTACTGACTCGATGAAGTTAGTTATGGGAATTGTACGAGACTAGAGCTTGATCATATGGAGCCCCTAGCCCTTGCCAGTGCCGCTGTCGGGCCATGCAGTGTCCGGAGTCTTTCAATATAGTTTTTATTTCATTTTTTGCTTGATAATTTTACACCCTTCATTTCTTCCGACTAGATGATTTTCAGTTGGACAATAATGAAAGTTTTTGTCCGCTCGGTCCGCTTCGTATGCAACCCGATGATTCATTATATATGAAGTTGGAAATTGGATATGTTTGTGTGTGTGTGTGGG
>LR738716.1:17483155-17493846 GCA_902687465.1 Secale cereale
CCCCACCCCCAAAGTCTATGGCAGCCGTTGATCGCCAATGAACAGCCGAAGGAGAGAAAGAACGAAACAGAAACATGGCATATTCATGTTTTCCCATTCCTCTATCTTTCAAAAGTTATTTTTTTTTCATATTCCTATTTATTTTCCTATCTTGTGCTCCAAACGAGGCCTAAGAGTGTTGACATCTTGTCTTGTTCTTCAACCCTGTTCAATTAGTGTACGTTCTGCATTGTTTGCTTTTATCATAGGACGACTAAGACGAATTTGCATGTACTCGAAATCAGTTAAGTTCTCTGCCCACCAGGTGGGAGATATTTGAAGAAACATTGTGAAACAAACGTAAATGTATTTTTAGGCATGATTTGAAGTTTTGGATACAATTTTTCTTGTCATGAATACGTTTATGAAAATTATTATTGAAAAAATAACCATAAAAGAATGTGTGATCTATCATATTTTTATCAACATGTCATCATAATGGAGAGACCCCAAAGAAACCCTGGGCACCGATAGAGAATCGTTCACCATTTCCATCTACACAAGTTCCCCACAGCACCGACGCCTGATCAGTCTGTGAGAGGAAAGGGAACCACTTATCAATGCTTGGTGTTCATTTCTTATACGTTCTTTGTTAGGGTTGTGTGCTTTTGGTGGTTGAGATGATGTCATGCGGAATATAGATATTTTGGCCCCTTCACTTCCCTGGCATTGTTATCATGGTCTAGGTCTACCATATAGAGCCAATGGTTCTCATAGTGGCTTCATACTTTTGATATTCTTCCTCCTCAATTGGGCGACCAGGCATCAGTTTGACAAGTTTTCCCTTGTGAGGTGTGTGAGCCCTACATGGCTCATTCAAAACAAATCTTTTATTGAGGTGTGCGGCTCTTAAGTCTCTTTAAACCTTATGAGGTTGGCCCTTGTATCGCTTCGAATTTGAGATGTCGGCTTTGAAGGACCTTGACATGGTCTTCGGTTCTAAAACAAATGTTTGTTATTGGTGTCCATTTCAGGTCTTTCAATCTAGTGGACTTTGTTTCATGAATCACTAGAGCCATATAGCTGGATTACCAGCAAACTTATTGCATAACATATTTTTCCCAATTACGCTTGAAATGATCGTGTTGCAAGTTCATATGACTATGTATTTTAGTCACACTTGCTTTCGTACGACTCATTAGACATATGTTGGCTCGACTTACGCTTGTGAACACATGGGTTACAAGCATGCACATAATTTCACTGTATTTTGTGCCAATATCAGCATCCATTTATATTCTTTGAAAATCTAGTAATTATATTTTTCAGACGGAAGAAATGGATAGTGCTGAGGCGATCAAGGAGATGGTACAGGCTGCACTCAGCCATCTTGAATTCTCGTTGTGAGAAGAAGCCCACCAAAGTCCATGAGTCACTGATGAAGATTAAGTGTCTCAAAGATGCTCCATCATGCTCACTACATAGGAGAGGCGTGGTTTGGTCCAATCTGGTACTACAACATTCTAATAAAAGTGACTACAATTGCAATCACTTATATGGCCCAAAAAATAGTAATCGTGCCTAGAATTTTTGTAAGCACATAGTATTAGTACTCCCTCCATTGGGATTTGTAATGGCATCTCCATACATAATTATAGAACTTCAGTTCAGTTCACATCTACTGGTATGAAATTCGCACTTTAACTTTACCATGGTCGGCATTGCAGATTCTTTTTACATATTGATCAGGGTAAAAGGTAATATAATCTTGAAAGGCGGTGGTGTGACCCTCGTCATCACGATGGTAGTGAGTTGCAACGTGAACAGCCACACACTTCCGCGATAGCGGGAGCTCGCCATCGATGACCATGCCCTGCGGTCTGTAAAATCCCCCGTTGTCGTCATCATCATCGTCGCTGCTCCTGCGGTCGTCGTCGTCATCATCATCGCCGCCGCCGCTCGCGATGACACCATCATTGCCGATGCCATGGAGGCCGCTGCCATTGTTGTCTCCCCCGACGCCGTCACCACCGATGCCGCGGGACCCGTCGCCGGCATTGTTCGTTGTACTGTGCAGCAGATTCTTTCTCAACCGTTCATGTTCCTCTAGCGGGCTCAATGGTGCATGCCTGCAGGTCGCACGAGACGGCCCTTGAGGATGGATCTGGTTGATTAACTTCGGTCTCCTGATCCATGAAACCTGGGCCGGGCCTGGTTCTGTGCACAGTTCCTGGCCCAGTCGAGGAGGGAGACACAAACCTGGTCCGGCTTCCGTGGGCCAAGACCATCAATCCATCCAAAGGGGGAAAACGAGAGAACACAGCGAGAACGGCGGCGGCGGCGCCACACTTGCCGGCGATGTACACGGAAACGGAGCCCGGGGCCGCCGCGGAGCGCACGGCGTTCCGGCGGGCCGAGAAGCAGTACAAGCTCTACAAGCCGCCCAGTCGCAAGGGCAGGTCCAGGTCAGGTCTCTCTCCCTCCGCCCTCTGCCATCTGTACGCGGAAACAACAGAGCAGAGCCATGACTTTTCGAGCGCTGCAGGGGCAAGCAAGCCGGTGGTGGTGGCTTTGGCGGCGGCGGCGGCGGGGACCTGTCCGCGGTGGTCGACTTCCATGCGCTGCTTGCTGCCGGAGAAGGCGAGCTGCCCGCCGGGATCCAGAGGTGCCACCGCGCCGGCTTCCACCTGCCCGTGTTCTGCTTCCTTCACAGGCCAGGTAACTCCACAGTTCTCCTAATATTGCTCTGTTTTCGATGCTTATAGGATTATTCATGCTCCACTTTGGATTTTTCTTCTTACAATTTACCAAGTCAGGACATTGCAGTTAGACAGCAGCAACTTGCAAAATTTCTTCCTGCTTCTAGTTTTGGGTCATAAAATTATTCCTTAATTGCTTATTCCAGTGCTTGTGCAATTTTCACATCAATGCTAACTTTGTACCGAACATGAGCGGCAGACGGCAGAGAATGTCAATTTTTCATACTGTACTCATGATTTCCCTTAATGACCCCTCCTATGTGGCACATATGCCATGCCTGAACTATTATGTCAGTAAGTTCTTCATCATGAGCATATCTGTGTATGTCTATCCAAAAAGGAGTCCAAATGGCATCATAACTTTTGAGTAATTAATTAGGATTCCGCTTGCCTATTTATGTCAATATTTCAGCCTCCAACACTTAATCTGTCATACCTAATGCCCATCAATCATCCTAATCTCCTTATACTGTCCATTTGTGAAATAGTACTGATATACCCTTCGCATAACTCTGTAGGGTTCTATTTCATCCCTGGTGCTCTATCTACCGAGGAACAGTGCTATTGGATTAGGGAAAGCTTGAAGACATTCCCACAGCCTCCTAATAGAACCAACTTGACTGCTACGTACGGTCCAATTTCTGACTTGCTCATTGCTGCTGAAAACCAAAAGATTTTGGTTAAAGTGCAAAGTTCCAATGGCCAAGAAATAGATGAGCAAAGTAATGTTGGGGAAAATGCACATCTGGGTAAATTCAAATTTGTGGATGGCTCAGAGATCCAAAAGGGGGAAAGACCTAAGTCGACCACGGCAGCTACTCTTGTGCGCAAACTCCGGTGGAGCACCCTTGGCTTGCAATTCGATTGGTCAAAAGTATGTATGTACAATGGATGTGTCTTTATTTTCATTTTTCTTGAATTTAATTCTTTCAGCTTGTGATGGTATTAAAATTTGATGCTTTACATATGAATATGAATAAACCAGCAGGCATATTTTCCTTCAAAAATTTCTGCAGTTGTGACAAACAAGCCCAATTCATTATAATTATATTATGATGATGATGAATTCAGAATTCCATGTTAGCGCATAACAATATTTATTACTTAAGGAGCTTTGTTTGATTATGATAGTCCTTCCTTGCAAAGCTATTTTTAAGCATGATGATCTCTGAAATCCTTATGCAACTAATCCCAGTATCCATACATCATACGCTAATATCATGATGTAACTTATTCTCATACTCAGCCATGAAACTTGATAGCTGCAATCTCTTACACGGTGCTTGCAGTTAGATAAAATCATATACTTATTGCACAGTAAGATAAGCTTTTGGTTACAACTGCATATTAACCTTTTCCTGTTTCTGTCAGCGTAACTATGATGTGTCGCTTCCACATAACAAAATTCCAGATGACCTTGCTACTCTAGCAAAAAAGATGGCCGTTCCAGCAATGCCTTCTGGAGAAGAATTCGCTGCAGAAGCGGCCATCGTGAACTATTATGGTCCAAGTATGTAGCTTGTATTTTCAAACATTAAATAACCTCATAGTTATACACCGTGGCACATTACCTCGAAGTTGCATCCTTGCCTCTCTGTCCATACTGAAACAATAAGCTTTGACTTCTGTAGGCGACATGCTTGGTGGCCATGTTGATGACATGGAGGCAGATTGGACAAAACCTATTGTGAGCATAAGGTACTACGGTTCAGTTATTTATATAATGATCTTCATTTGAATGTAGTCTCTTACTTTTTGTTGTTTTAGTTTGGGTTGCAAGTGTATTTTTCTTCTTGGAGGGAAGACAAGGGATGAAACTCCAATGCCAATGTTCCTGCGAAGCGGTGATATTGTACTGATGGCCGGGGAAGCACGAGAGCGCTTCCATGGTAATTTATTTATTTATAATGGAAAAATATATGTCTTGATAAGAAGGTTAACTGAAATACCATGGATCATCAGCTTTCTAGAATAACTTATGGCCTCTATTCTACAGGTGTCCCAAGGATCTTCACGGAGGGTGACCAGCAGGATATCTCTGGGCTGGTATCAGAACTATCTGATGATGATGACCGCTTTATCTTGGACTATATTCATAATTCAAGGATAAATATCAACATAAGACAAGTATACTGAAGCTACTTTAGTTATTATTGAAAGTTTGCTCTCCTGCCGCCTCCTGGGCCCACACTAGATCAACTGTTTGATTAACTGCGTCTGGAGTTTGTTTCTGAAATGTTCGTGGAAGATGGGGTAACTTATTGACCAGGAGAAGCATTCATCTTCCTTCAAAGGGTAGGCCTTTCATGGATAAGGCATTTTTGATAGTTTCATACCCTCAGCAAGACCTCAGTTATCATTGAAAAAATCTGGCTAATGCGAGAGAATGTAAATCACTTAATGGCTTGGCGCCTGATGTGTCAGAAGTTGTTCATCTTGAGTTTTCTTTTCTAGAAAATTTACTTGCCAAAATCTCTATCTGTTGATTTGTTGAACAATATGTATCTTGTGCTGAGCTACATGTGAAATGGTCAGATGTATTAATATTTTTTCAGCCTGTAATACATTGACTATAGTGTCCTATCAAAGATAGAAATGTCGAATTCAGAAGCTACATGCAAAATTGTACTACCTCCGTCCCAAAATAAGTGTCTAAAGTTGTACTAAAGTTAGTACTAGAAAGTTGCGACACTTATTTTGGGACTGAGGTAGTATTTGCATAAACTGGATGCTTTGACAAGGTTGTCAGTCCAAGTCACACTTGTCAAGATGTTTCATCAAGGCTGCATTTGGGGTTGAAGTGAAAATAAGCACACCGTATCAGGCCTTTTCAGTGGCAAAATGCAGATAATATTAAGTAAAACACTTGTAGTCTTTTCACTGAGCAAAGTGCAGATTACATGAAGTAAAGCTGGATGGCAGTTAGTTGTTTCATGTATGCGCAGAATACAACCATCGGCTACAGTAGAGGGAGAAAAGACTGGATGCGATGTAAATCTCTGATCTCTTCAAATACATGCTCTATTTCTGAACAATGCTCTGGATCTGCTCCGGAGTCAAGACCGACGCACTGGTGTCGAAATCAGCACTCTCCAACTGCTTGCGCAACTGCATTGACAATAATGTCAAGGTAAGCGTTCTGCATTGCTTCTTCTGCTGATAAACAGTTAAAACAAAACTCTGGTTGTGTATGTTTTACTGAAAGGGGACGAGCATAGAGAACGTACACTCTCAAGTATGACGGATTGGCTCTCGGGGCTGTATTTTCTAATTTGAACTAACATCTCTAGTTGCTGCAACAGCAATCAAAAGAATGTAATTAGCATCTCCAGTACAGTTAAGACTTAAGATGGATGTTTTGAAAAAGGCACTATAAAAACATATTTGCCTCACCTGTTGTTGCAATTCCTGTTGATTGTGCATTTTCTCGGCAAACTCTAGAGGCTCAAGCTCAGCCTCGTCAATAGCCATCTCTTCTCTATCAAATTAAATGGGGAAAAAATTCAGAACCTGGCTTTTAGACAACAACCCAAGTCAAGCTTGTAAACCACAAACAATTCTTGCCAAAGAGCAGGTAACTGTGACTGTATTTCCATTTTACTTGTTTTGTTTTATGGTTAGCACATTAACTGGTAGCTCTTTTCCTTGAGAATAAATAAATGATATGGCACGGCATTACACGTATCAGCGTGCGCAATATTCAAACTTGCTCTACTATATAAGTGGTTTTATTTAGCAACATTACAATGCACTACGTTGGCTAATTATTACTCCCTCCGTCCCATAATGTAAGACGGAGGGAGTACAAGATTATGCAACATTGGAACACCAATACGTGAAGCTACCGGATGTAATAACATACATAAATGTGGTTGGGAAACTGCTAAATCCAGAATAATGAATAAAGACAATCAGCTTTACTGGCTGTAACAGACTTTTTTCCTCTTACCCCACTAGATAGTTATACTACATATTTAGACGGAATTGTAGAACATATACTGCAAAAAATTAGGAGGCTCTCACTTGGCAACAAATTGGTAGAATTTAATCATCAAATCCATGTCATTCTCATACACGACGTTCACCTTTCCCAGGCAGCCAATACCAAAACTTGGATCTGATGTTCAGAAATTGCATGTCAGCATAAGTCAAAACTTGGATCTGATGTTGAGAAATTGCATGTCAGCATAAGTCATGCATGAAACACTGAAACATTACTATATATGTTAAGTCAAAGAAAAGCATGATTCATTTCATTCAGAACCATTGTACACTTTCTGACAGGATCATGCCTACATTCTGCATTTGGGCATCACTGCTAGCATAGACATGCTAGGCCGTCGTCAATTCTAACTTCACGTCTGCACAAGAATCGCTAGAGCAAGCAAACCAGAAAAAAGCAGAGAGCATATACCGATCCCCATCTCGCGGAGAATCTCCTCTTGCACCTCGGTGGTCACCGCCACAGCCTCCTGCGGAACGAGAACACGCGGATAACATAAGAGGGGGACTCTACATGAACTAAACCATCTACTGTATTATCCAGGTCCGTTACAGTCCAGCCCAAACTGAATGAAATTGCAGAGGGCCGAATATATATTCAGTCAAATTCAGTGCTATTCTAAGAGAGGAATATGAGCGAATGAACTGTGGGGAAATCCGACCTGCTTGTCACTGACGGCGTCGGCGATTCGGTCCTTGAACTCTGAAACTTGGCGGCGAAAGACCACGATTTTAGAGAGAAAAGGGATCAGAGAGGAAGGAAATTAAGTCCGCAGGATGGGATGGGATGGGATGGGATGCGAGACCTGGGAGCGAGGTGATGAAGGAGAAGCGGGAGAAGAGGTGGAGCAGCTGCTCCTTCGTCATCATGCTCTCGCCGCCGGCCGCCGTCGCCATGTCTCCTCGGCTCCTACCAACCTTTGTGTGGCTCTTTTTTTTTTAGGTAAACCTTTGTGTGGCTCGTGCTGCTCCTCCTGAGCGAATCCGGATCTCTTATGGGCCTGGGCCATGCCGGGCCGTACAGGGCTCATCTAGTTCCGCTCTGAGTTTCCTAAAAATCTGAAATTTCTCTCAAAAAAAAAATCTGAAGAAAAATGAAACAAGTTTCCTAAAAACAAACAAGATCTCGAGGTACATTTTTGCAGAGGGCAACTTATCGCTACCTGAGAGTTTTTTTTTTGTATATTCAATTTTTTTTCAAAGCGTTTTATTTCTTGTACCGTGTGTCCAAATCATGAACTATTTTCCCTATTGGATTTCCTGTGTCGAGATCTTCGCGATTAAATCTCGTGTTAATAAGTTTTGATGAGCCTTTTTTTGTGAAAAGCCAAAAACCAATAAAATAAATAAATAAATAAAACGAAACAAAAAATCCAAAACCGGACAAAACACGAGAACACGGTTGTGTTTGTTTTTGGAACCACACATGTGTTTTTTTTCCTTTACGTGAAGCGCAATTGTGCCTCTCGCGAAAGCACATGTTCTGCTTTTCCTTTTTTCGGCAAGCACGTATGTGCTTCTCAAGAAAGCACGGGTTGTACTTATTGCGGAAGCACGTGATGTGAATTTTTTCTTTCTTGAAAAGCACAACTGTGTCTTTCCCTTTTCGGAAAGCACAATTGTGCTTCTTGTAGAAATGTATTGTGGAGAATGAGAGAGAGGGATGGTGTTGCGTAGAAATTGTGTGCAAAAGAGGGGTTGCCCCCTCCACTATATAGAGGTGCAGGGGAGGGGCAACAAAGAGAAAGAAGACCGGGTGAAGCTCCTTGATGAGTTGCACGTTGGTGGGGAGCCGTTGGTAGAGGGTGACGAAGAGCACCGCATAGTGAGCCAACCCGACAGCAAAGAAGAATATGGGCAGCTCCCGGAGGCCCATCGTGGCGCCGAGTAGCGCACCAACAAAGTTGCCAACAACGACGAGGTGGTTGGATGGATTGGCCACCTTCGAGAGGCGTCGCTCGCCGCTGGACATCAACTGGCCGTAGATCTTGAGGTTGAGGCATAAGATGGGCGCCATGAGAAGGTACCAGAAGAGATGGTGGACCTCCCACTCCGGGCGGGGCACTCCCTTGACGAGGAAGAGGCAAGCGACCCAAGGGGCGAAGAAGAAGTTGACACGGACCGGATGATGGAACTCCCGACGGACGGCCTCGAAATAGAAGACGACCTTGAGGAGGTAGACGATGGAGACGACGGCGGTGAGAGCAACGGAGACCCACCAGAGGGCATGGTTGGCGGCGGGGCGCACGCGGAGGAACGCCATGGAGGGCTCTGACTCGAGCGTCTTCCATAGCATCGCCTGGCTACTGACGCCGAGTCACATCCCGAACGCGCCGAATTCTTCCATGGTCGTTGAATGGCCACGTCAGCGCGCGCCGACTACGTACCCCCGTCTTCGTCTTCACCCGACGACTACCGACCGAGGAGACGGCCGGGATCTCATCTCATGCATGAACCTCAGGACGGAATCGAGCCACGTAGTACTAGCATGTATGTACGTTCGGAATAAGACGATCGATCGATGAGGAGAGGAGCTCGACCATGCCCTCGCCGACTTGAGTCATCGCGCACACAACGGGACATGGTGGTTTTGGTTTTTGCTGCTAACACAAAAAGGCCGCGTGTTTCGATGCACCGGTGCACTCTTTTTCCTAATATATAAGACAATCTCTTTTTTTTTTTCCTTTTTTGCAGGGAATATTATCTCACAATCTCAAAGAGTCACAAAAAATCATCTAACAGTCTCAAAGGTCTCTCTCTCACACACACGCAAATCACATCTCAAAAGGAAACAAACCGTCGAATCCAACATCTAATTAAGCAGCCACCGCCGGTCGTACTAGACTTGTCGCTCGAAACTGGAAACTGACGTCAACCATCAATCTATGGGTACAGACAGCTGCATGCGTGGTCCATTGCCTTACCTCGGATCGCTGAGGTGGCCCAAGCTAGACCCTCCACCCATCCCTGGCTGAAGGATGAGCATCCCTAGACGTGCACATTCATTTACATCTATAGCAAAGACAATTAAGTGACACATGATACATCTTTCCATATATTACTCTCTTCTTTAAATATTGGATTGGAGTACCGAAGCATGGGACCGGCGCGCTTGCAAAAAAAATAAAATTTGTTTGCATGCCCTGTCTTGATTGGGCACACTGCAACGGCATGCAAAGAAAGACACAAATATTCACGATGCCATGATGCTTGGTGTGTATGGCCTTATAATGTTAAAGTTTATCTGTTTTCTACTCCCTCCGCCTCATAATATAAGAACGTTTTTGACACTAGTGTAATGGCAAAAACGTTCTTATATTATGAGACAGAGAAAGTAGCAACTATATTGTCAAGTCAGTCTGCTTTCTTTGAGGGTGTCCAAAAAAGACAAGGTGAATTTACACTTAATTGTTCTACCTCATCTTATTATAATACAGTAGCACATCCTTCTACTCGTATGTTCAAGCCTTCTCTTCTTTGCTCTTGCTTTTGCCGGGCATGGGCAGTATCTTTTCTCTCTTATTTTCTTACAAGAATCACAAGCAAGTGGTTTCTCCTATTTTATTCACAAGAATCACAAGCAAGTGTATATGCTACCTAGCTAGAGTTTGCAAGCAAATTAATCCTCAGACTGATTATCTTATCAACAAAACAAGGTCTTTATTTATATCATAAAATAAATTTGGTTCGATTGCATGCATGTTCCAATGACATAGTAATTTTGTTCAACCTACACATAGCAAGCAGTCATTGGCTAACAAACAATCAAAACAAAAGACGAGCACGACTGCTCGACAATCTATGCTCTTCAATCACCAAGGGTAAACCAAAATTACAATAGGCTACTTCTGTTTCTAATACAAGTACTTCACATGCACAAGTTGCAGCAACGACTCATGGGCATGACCAATCAAACCGGGATTGCCCCCTCCCTACTCTTCCTTTGCAACT
>LR738716.1:17493856-17510096 GCA_902687465.1 Secale cereale
TCAAAGTTCCCTCCTTCTGCTTGGAACAATCATGACTTTCAAGTTTTTCTTTTCTTTCCTGTAGATATGCTCTCCCTCTTGTATTAATAATGTCCAAATACCTGAATCAGGTTTCTCTTACAACACAAGACATGACAAAGAAAGATGCTAACAAAACACTCCCTCCGTTTCTAAGTATAAGAATTTTTAGATATTTCAATACGGACTATATACGTGAGCTTATCTTGTTTACATCAAGTCATCTTGCTTAAGGCATTTACACCGTTATTTCATGAACTTAATATACTAGATGCATGCTGGATAGCGGCCGATGTGTGGAGTAATAGTATTAGATGCAGGCATTAGTCGGTCTACTAATCTTGGACGTGATGCCTATATGCATCAATGTTGGGGATATCGCTTATCGAGAACTTATCGGTCGACCGATGATAAGTGGTAAATCGACCAGTTTATCGGCATATCGGCCAATTTATCGCCATATCGGCTGATTTATCGGCCGATTTATCTTATCGGTCAGACAGCGGTAAGCGATAAATCGGTCGATTAATCGGCATATCGGAAGATATCTTGAACATTGATATGCATAGTCATTGCCTTGGATATTGTCATAATTATTTGCTTTTCTATCAATTGCCCAACAGTAATTTGTTTACCCAGCGTATGCTATTTTCTCGAGAGAAGACTCTAGTGAAATCTACGACCCCCGGGTCTATTTTCTATCATATTAAAACCAAAAATACATGTTGAAATATTTCCTAGAGGGAATTGTAAATTGGTTATTATCATATTTCCCGTTCATCAGGGTAGACGAGCTTCTCCATGGTCGGCACGCCGACGCCGTTGATACACGTCATGGGCACTAGCGGCGGTTCGAGGCTCAGCGCCACGGGAAGGGCACGCGTCTCGTAGAGCCATACCGTCTGTGGCGTCAGCCCTGCCGCCACGAGGAATGTCGGCATGTCACTCGCGGCGTAGCTCCGGTTCGCCGTGATCGCCAGCGGCGTGTCGTCGCCGAAAGCAACGGGAGACGACAGTGCCGAGAAAATGCCCAGGAAGATCATCCTGACGTCGGCGGGCGAGGCTGAGGCGGAACTGCCGCTTGAGGGAAGGATCTGCATTAACTGCACGAACCCACCGGCGCCCGTGGATGCCATGACGAAGTGCTTCACGAACCTCCTGCGCCACGGCATCGGGCTCCGGTTGAGGAGGTCCATGGCAAAGTAGCCGCCCTGACTGTGCGAGACGAGGATGACCGGCTTGTCACCGTTCGTCCTGCTCGCGCGCTCCACCAGCTCCATAAGCTGCCGCCGGAACCGGGAGCGGTATGTACATGTTGTAGTAATCCCAGTATTAGGGATAAAAAATTGTTGATTTCTGGCAATTGTACATGTTGTAGTAATCCCAGTATTAGGGATAAAAAATGCAGCGGTATTCATGTTATCATACCTTCATCGGGAGGCTTCCAGCAAGGATTAGATTTAGAGATTTTGTCATGTTTATCAAAGGAATTACTGAAACATGTTCCTGCAATGATTTCTTTCCCTTTTCCCTTGGGATCATCCTTTTGTAGTTCCCCATTAATCATGTTCACATAATGAATCAAGAACTCAACCAAGCTTTGAATAGAACTTTTACCATCGCCCATGGATGATGTCGTTTTGTAGTTCTGCCCACACTGTAAGCATGACACGGCTCTCTTCTCTTTGTTGAGACTGGCTAAAAGAAAAGGTAACCTGGACCATTACACCTGAAAAGATATTCACTTGGCAAGTCCCATTGTGATCTAAGGCCATTTATGAGGGCTTTAGATTTTGGGCACTGGAAAGTAGCATAAACTCGTTTCCTAGGCATTACCACAAACGTTGCATATCCAGTATGTTTGGAGCCGATGGGAAGAAGCTAGTCGAGCCCCGCATCGCCTCTCTCTCTGTGTGTGTGTGTTTGCGCGCGTGTGTGTGTGTTTTCGTACAAGGGAGAGGATAAATGTGACGACCCCGGCCCGACCGTGCACTAATCATACACGCAAATGCACACGATCAAGCCTAAGGACTCACGTGAAGGAATCACAGCACAACTCTAAAAATAAATAAATACATACAAGTTATATATTACAAGCCAGGGGCCTCGAGGGCTCGAATACATAACAAGTGTCACACAAGGTTAGCGGAAGCGTTAGGTATCTGGGTACAGATACTGTACACAAGTACAGATAGGCCTCATACGAGGCGGGGCAAAAGAAAAGCTACGATCGAAAAGGCGCAGGCCTCCTGCCTGGGACCTCCGATCCTACTCCTGGTCGTCGTCCGCCGGCTCCTCGTAGAAGTACTCGCCGGCCGGGTAGTAGTAGTAGCCAGCCTCGGGCTGGTAGTAGTAGTCGTCAACGGGGGCTGCGGGCACCATGGCTCCGTCGTCTGGTTTATCATGCGGGTAGGACAAAAGAGGAAGCAAAGCAACCGTGAGTACTCATCCAAAGTACTCAGCAAGACTTACATCAGATCTATACTAAGCAATGCATCATTTTCAAAGGAGGCTTTATGTGGGTGGACTAGACTGCAGAAAGCCAGAGTAGAGAGGGGAAAAGCCTAGTCCTGACGAAGACTAGCATCTTCAGGGTCTTGCAGCAATTAGAAGGGTGTAGATTAGTTCATCATAATGTAAAGTGTTTATAGTAATATCATCCTCATATCTCAAGTCACCAGTTCTAGTTGTACCGAAGTGGATACAACTCCGAGTGTCCGTTACCGTAGGACAGGCTATCGATAGATGTTTTCTTCCCTGCAGGGGTGCACCAACTTACCCACCACGCTCGCTTAACTCCGGCCGGACACACTTGCTGGGTCCTGCCCGGCCTCGGCTAAACAACACGACGCAACCCGACCGGATACCGCCAGAGAGGATCAAGCACGTCGGACTAACCTATGCCCCCGGGGGTCTTGGCCATCGCCCCGGACGCTCCTGCACGTTACGTGGCCGTTCGGTAGCAGACCTAGCAACCCCTTATACAAGCACGCAGTTGCATACCGGGTCCAATCCGAACGGGCCGCTCAATCGCTGACGTCGTGACGACTCCGGCTGATGTATACGACGCAGAGCACCCACTCACACCCACGTGGTGGTTAGTGCTATCGGACCCGAAGGCCCCTCGGATCAAATATCCAAATCGCTTAGTGGATTGGGAGCGCGCGGTAACGAGCAGAGCCCACGATACTGTTGGCCCCGTCGTCCCGTCTCGAGGACTTGTGACAAGGACTGGGAATGACCGGCCACGCCTCGTAGTTATCTCGCGGGTACCCTCACTGGTCACCCGACTCCACAGCTCACGCCTCAAAGGCACTCGCGGGTACCCCTCTGGGTCAACCCGCCTCCATCCAACATGTGTAGCAGTAACTTCAAAGTGTCTTCAGACGCACGATACCTCTGGCCGCACGCCTTTGTTCCTGGCGACGTCCGGCCTCGGGGATCGATACGTCTTTAAACACGGTACGGTAAACCAGGGCATCCGTGTGGTTTTCATGCCGATGAGGAATCCGAGGAATCACCCTCGTAGGATTCCTAAACGACAAGTCCCGTTAAGGTGATACCGGAGGAATCACCCTCGGCGGTAATCACCATAGCGGATGCACGACAAAGCTAAGTCGGAAGTGGGAAGAGGAATCACCCTCGGTAACCCACAACGAGCTAGCTATACTACAGGGACAACATCGGAAGTGAGTTCGGAGGTATCACCCTCGTCACCCGATGTTAACACTGCGGAGTCGAGCATATTAGGGGGTGTGCGGTGATGTGAAGAAGGTCAGGGGAAGGGGCTCGATCGCTTGATCGAGGCAAGGGTACTATGCGAGGCAACTACGAGAAAGCGGGACCACAGCAGTGCTACCCAACCTATACTAAGCAGTTTATGAATAAAGACAGGTATCAACAGTATTGCAAAAACAGGCTATGCAACAGTAATAGGAGCAGTAGCAGTAGCAGCAATTCTAATGCAAGAATAAGAGAGAATAGACATAGGCGATATCGGAATGATCAAAAGGGGGAGTTGCTTGCCTGGTTGCTCGGCAAATAAAAGGAATCTTCGACGGTGAAGTAGTCGATCACCAGGGCATCGTCGGCGGTCTCGGGGTCTACCGAGAAGAAAGGGGGAGAGGAAACAATATAAATACACGGTAACAAAAGTAATCACAAAGCGTGACAAACTAACGCAGTGCTACCGATAACGAAGAAGGGGAACCCATCCGGGAAAGTATTCCCGGTTCCGGATCTGTGTCGGACAGTTGACCGGAGGGGGAACGGTTGCAGGCCTGCAGTGTTAGAGGCAGGTGACAGCTAGGGTGCAGTGCAGGGTTGCCTAAAGACCTAGCTAAACCATTTTAGTTATTTTAGGAGATCAGCTGGAATTAATAGACGACAGTTAGGCACTATTCATCTACCGGAAAAAGGGCTAAAAGTTGTGGGTTCACCTCCGTAGAGGGTCCCGTCACGGAAACGGATAGCACGGATGACTTCGTCTCGTCGTTCTGAGCAACTTTCATGTAGAAAGTTTTTCCATCCGAGCTACGGATTAAAAGTTATGAATTTTCTAAGTTTTGGCATTTTCTGGAATTTTCTGGAATTAATTCAAATTCAAAAATAAACGTGAAATTGCTACGGGCACACACAAAGTGTACCCAGCAGTGGAGTATAGAGGCTGACAGTGGGCCCCGTTGACTGCTCCGTCAGCAGTCAACGTTGACCCGTTGACTGGTCAACGGGACCCACTGGACCCACGGGTCAGTGGCACAGGGAGGGCCCCACGCGATGCCACGTCAGCGCCACGTCGGTGCCAGCTGGACGCCGGCTACCGGTGCTCTCCGGCGAGCTCGCGCGGCGGCGAGCAACTTCGGCGAGCTCGGAAATCCGCTGTGGTCCACCATTTTGAACGCGGTTTGGTCCTACTGATCGGCCACTTCACGCCGCGTCGAACGGCGGTGGTCTCGCGGGCTACGGTGGCCGGAGCCGGGCGGTGTGACGACGCCGGCGGCGAGATCTTTCGGGCGAGAGGGGGCACTCGGCGGCGGGGCGTTTTAGCACGCGCTTCTGGCCGCGTTCGGGAGAGGGAACACCACCGCGTCGATCTAGCTAGCAAACGCGAGCTGTAACGGCCGGGGACGAGCGCTTTGAGCTCGCCGGCGGCGAGACCTTTACGGGTGAGCACGGATCCGTCGCGACAGGGCTCAGCTAGCTACGGGGTTGGACGTTTCGGGACCGCGGTGAGGTGCTGAGCACGTTCCTGCACTCGCACGGCGGTGACACAGACTGCATTGCCGGCGGCGAGCTCCATGGCGGCGATGCTTTCGGGCGGCGATGGCGGCGACAGCTACGGCGGCGCATTCAAGCGGGGAGAAGAGGGGAAAGAAGCGCGAGCTCACCGTGGGGGCACACGTAGGCCCGTTGGTGGATTAGGAGCAGCAGATCGGCGGCAATCGTCGGAGTTGTGCCGGCGACCGAAGGTGGAAGACGAGCTCGCGGGGGCGCCGCAGTGTCTCCGGGCTCCGACGAGTCGGCGAAGCCGACGTGGACGAGGACGAGGAAGCCCTACGCCATCTCAGCGGTGCTCGGGGGCGACGGAGGGTACGGATCAACGACGGCGACGGCGATGTGTTCTCGGGCGAGCTCGAGCGAGCGATGCAGAGGCGATGGGGAAGAAATGAGGGGGCTAGGGTTTCGCAGGGGAGATAGAGACGCCGGCAGGAGGTCCTTATCCCCCCGGGTCTTCGACGGATGGCCGGCGCGTGGTAAATCGCCGGCGCGGGCGCGTGCGGTGGTGACAGCGAGCGGGGAGCAGGTGAGAGGGGGGAGACAGGCTCGGGTGGGCTGGGCTGGATCAACAGTGAAGAGGCCCAGTGGCACGGTGGGCTTTCTTTTCCTCTCATCCTTTTTCTGTTTTCTGTATTAACAGGGAGGAAAAGAGATGTTTGGGCACCCTATTCACTTAAGAAAAATATGGGAAGTGTCCCATTAATTCCACAATGGGTTTAGGCAGTGCCTCACCAAGGTTGAAGATTTTTGGACTTTGTCTGCATTTAAAAAAAAATGTTTTAGACATTTAATAGTGCTATTTTACACTGTTTTAAATGCTATAGCCCACTTGGAGTTGATGGTGATGTTGTTTTCCTTAACAAACATTGTTTTGGATTATTTGCTAAAGAATGAACATTTTTCCATAATTTTTTGGAGCAACTTCAATTTGCAGATAGAATTTGGATTGATTTCAGAGGAAATTTGGAATTGGGTGTTTATCCCCTGTGATCACATTAGGCAAATGATGATGACATGGCATGACTAAGAGGTGATCACTGTGGTAAGAATCTGGGGGTGTTACAAATCTCCTCCACTACAAGAAATCTCGTCCCGAGATTTAAGTGGGGAAGAAAAGGAGTAACTTCGGAGGAACTGACCCTTACAAGGTCGAACACCTGACAGTTAACTCAGGGGATGCGGCAAAAAGAATCTCTCGAGTTGAAGCTTAAGGAAACATCGAGAGCAGGGTATGAAAGTTCAAGATGAAGTTTCAAGCGAATGGGCATTCGATCGATCCCTGAACGGAGTGTAAAAAGGAGTTCAGAGCATCAGGGAATAGATCATCTCTCGGAGGGTGGCTCGTGATATGATACGAAGCCGAATACAAGAATACTTCAGAATCAAGGTTGTGCAGGAGAAGCGGGTTTTCAATCCTGTGGGACTATGATAAGGGCCGATCAAAAGCAGAGAGAACGGTGTCATTTACCGGTGATGACAACAAGGCATGTCAGAAGATAGCTTGACAGCTATGTCGGCAACATCGTCGGTACCAAGGGCGAGGGACGAAGAGAACCATTTTCCTGCTCGTTGAACGAGGCGGACCATTAGGCAAAGTTCTCGTCCATCGGTGGTTACCGGAATGTCATCATCAATAGTAACAGGGTCTCACTGACAGAGTTGTAGACCGAGATGTTTTCATAAGCGGGGAATTATTCCTGCTCATGTCTTAGTGATCTCAAGAAAGGTTAAACAAACCAATGGAAAGGAAAATGTGATTAATTGATTAATCACGCCAATGGAAAGAAATATGTGTTTACACACAAGTTTTAGGGGTATATCATTTCGCAAGAAAGAGCGGAGCATGATATACATGATAGGGCAGCAAGTTCAAAAACATTTGGAAAAAGGGACGAGAGAAGAGTCTTGATATTACCCATACGATGTTGTGTGGATAATGGATCAAGAAACATTTTGTCGAGAGATTTCACGAGGATGCCATCGAACAGCGATGGCATCGATAAAAGGAATGATGAAGCGAGAGGGTTAATGGAGCCACGGATACGGCACAAGCTCGAAATCAAGCTTGTTGTTCGAGGTGAAATGATAAAATGAAGAAGATCGAAGTGAGCTTCGCTCTTCGTCGGAAGTTGTGCTCTGGGCATAAAGACCAGGTAACACGGTTAAAATTTAGCATGATGATGATATAGCCGATCATGCTAGGAATGAGGTGATGGAGGGATAACTTCCCAGTAACAGGTACTAGGGGTAATACCCGGAGGTCAATCAGAGTCGAGGTTGGATGGGTGAAATGATCTGCAGAGGACAAGTATTTTAACCTATCCGGGAAATGGAATCAAGGGGAGAATTATCATGGTCGAAACCACGAGTGCAAAGGGTCAATTCACCGGTACAAAATGAAATTATACCAAGGAAACGATTGATTTTAAGAGAAGCTTCCATGATAAGTTCCACATCGGGTCCATGGGCATGAACACAAAGGTTCAAGGTCGACTCCCACTTATCCAATGCATAACCTTTCATTCACTTCTCATTTTCGAAGAAATTGTAGTGCTGAAGATTTATCTGGTGAAGCACCAGAAGAGTATGACTCGCATAACTTTTGAGTTCACACATATTGGGGGAAAGCATATGTTCGACCCATCGGGGCATCTTAGGACCATATACCAGAAATTTTAGGAGTAAATAACTTAGGCCCGATAGTAGAGCATGGTTGACAGGACAGAGGATACAATTTTACCAAAGGCAATATATATCAAGGGGAAAGCGCACAAGATTTGTTGAATATAAAGGGCTTTGTCGGATATTAACCCAACGAAAATCAGGTGGTCGGCTTAGGATCTGATGTGAGTATCGGTACTCAACCAGAAGAAGAAAGGATGCAAAAAGCATCGGATTATAGAAACATCGAAATAATTCGACGCTTGGGTACAGGGGAATTCTAATTCCAAAACGAAAGGCCAGAAGCAAGGCTCTGATCAAAAGAGGGGTAGGTTGAATAGAATTAGATGGTTAATCAATCAAGGATTGATTTACCGAGAACCAGCTCATATCCAGAGTGACGTCTGAGCCGGATGGATAGATTAGTAGGAAACGACTGATGATTGCGAGCACTCACACCCATGTTGAATCAAAGGATTCAGAATGCTAGTGACAAGGAATATCAACGATGATTACTTGACATATGGAACTAACCATAATGCAAGCAGGCAAGAATTTTCAAATGCAATAAGCCGCAGAGGATTATCGGAAGATCGAATAGCATTACGAAGTATTTCATGAAACGCAAGAACAACTAGGGATGAATGGATCCCTGGTGTTGTGAGGAATTATCCGCAGTGCAAAAGAAGCTGCACGGCAGTAGACAAAATGGATTCTTGGAACAACAAAGAGTATTTCGGGGTATCTTGTACCTACAGGAGTAACGGGGCATGAGGATACAAACGGCAAGGATGTGTAGAAATTCACGGGGATCCTATCGGTGGCAGGGAACTTGCAAAAGCAGTGGGCAAAAGGGTCTCGGAAATTTTTTTTCGAGTAGTATCTTCGGAGTCTTCTGATGATGACACGCCACCTTCTGGAATAAGGAGGCTCTCCGGGGGAAACGGTTACGAGAACCTAATGTCGGAGTTAGTAGAATCGTTTAACCCGAATAGAAGAGAGGTTCAGAGTCCCAGAGTAAAGACGAGGAATAAAAGATACTATACCACCCAAGTGGCGACGTGGGGCCATAAGCCACACAGCCAAGTTAGTAAAACAGTTTTTGACCTCTAGACTCAACTTCGACCAAGGAGTTGGATAGGGGTTCCTACAGGCAGTCGGCTCTGATACCAACCTGTGACGACCCCGGCCCGACCGTGCACTAATCATACACGCAAATGCACACGATCAAGCCTAAGGACTCACGTGAAGGAATCACAGCACAACTCTAAAAATAAATAAATACATACAAGTTATATATTACAAGCCAGGGGCCTCGAGGGCTCGAATACATAACAAGTGTCACACAAGGTTAGCGGAAGCGTTAGGTATCTGGGTACAGATACTGTACACAAGTACAGATAGGCCTCATACGAGGCGGGGCAAAAGAAAAGCTACGATCGAAAAGGCGCAGGCCTCCTGCCTGGGACCTCCGATCCTACTCCTGGTCGTCGTCCGCCGGCTCCTCGTAGAAGTACTCGCCGGCCGGGTAGTAGTATTAGCCAGCCTCGGGCTGGTAGTAGTAGTCGTCAACGGGGGCTGCGGGCACCATGGCTCCGTCGTCTGGTTTATCATGCGGGTAGGACAAAAGAGGAAGCAAAGCAACCGTGAGTACTCATCCAAAGTACTCAGCAAGACTTACATCAGATCTATACTAAGCAATGCATCATTTTCAAAGGAGGCTTTATGTGGGTGGACTAGACTGCAGAAAGCCAGAGTAGAGAGGGGAAAAGCCTAGTCCTGACGAAGACTAGCATCTTCAGGGTCTTGCAGCAATTAGAAGGGTGTAGATTAGTTCATCATAATGTAAAGTGTTTATAGTAATATCATCCTCATATCTCAAGTCACCAGTTCTAGTTGTACCGAAGTGGATACAACTCCGAGTGTCCGTTACCGTAGGACAGGCTATCGATAGATGTTTTCTTCCCTGCAGGGGTGCACCAACTTACCCACCACGCTCGCTTAACTCCGGCCGGACACACTTGCTGGGTCCTGCCCGGCCTCGGCTAAACAACACGACGCAACCCGACCGGATACCGCCAGAGAGGATCAAGCACGTCGGACTAACCTATGCCCCCGGGGGTCTTGGCCATCGCCCCGGACGCTCCTGCACGTTACGTGGCCGTTCGGTAGCAGACCTAGCAACCCCTTATACAAGCACGCAGTTGCATACCGGGTCCAATCCGAACGGGCCGCTCAATCGCTGACGTCGTGACGACTCCGGCTGATGTATACGACGCAGAGCACCCACTCACACCCACGTGGTGGTTAGTGCTATCGGACCCGAAGGCCCCTCGGATCAAATATCCAAATCGCTTAGTGGATTGGGAGCGCGCGGTAACGAGCAGAGCCCACGATACTGTTGGCCCCGTCGTCCCGTCTCGAGGACTTGTGACAAGGACTGGGAATGACCGGCCACGCCTCGTAGTTATCTCGCGGGTACCCTCACTGGTCACCCGACTCCACAGCTCACGCCTCAAAGGCACTCGCGGGTACCCCTCTGGGTCAACCCGCCTCCATCCAACATGTGTAGCAGTAACTTCAAAGTGTCTTCAGACGCACGATACCTCTGGCCGCACGCCTTTGTTCCTGGCGACGTCCGGCCTCGGGGATCGATACGTCTTTAAACACGGTACGGTAAACCAGGGCATCCGTGTGGTTTTCATGCCGATGAGGAATCCGAGGAATCACCCTCGTAGGATTCCTAAACGACAAGTCCCGTTAAGGTGATACCGGAGGAATCACCCTCGGCGGTAATCACCATAGCGGATGCACGACAAAGCTAAGTCGGAAGTGGGAAGAGGAATCACCCTCGGTAACCCACAACGAGCTAGCTATACTACAGGGACAACATCGGAAGTGAGTTCGGAGGTATCACCCTCGTCACCCGATGTTAACACTGCGGAGTCGAGCATATTAGGGGGTGTGCGGTGATGTGAAGAAGGTCAGGGGAAGGGGCTCGATCGCTTGATCGAGGCAAGGGTACTATGCGAGGCAACTACGAGAAAGCGGGACCACAGCAGTGCTACCCAACCTATACTAAGCAGTTTATGAATAAAGACAGGTATCAACAGTATTGCAAAAACAGGCTATGCAACAGTAATAGGAGCAGTAGCAGTAGCAGCAATTCTAATGCAAGAATAAGAGAGAATAGACATAGGCGATATCGGAATGATCAAAAGGGGGAGTTGCTTGCCTGGTTGCTCGGCAAATAAAAGGAATCTCCGACGGTGAAGTAGTCGATCACCAGGGCATCGTCGGCGGTCTCGGGGTCTACCGAGAAGAAAGGGGGAGAGGAAACAATATAAATACACGGTAACAAAAGTAATCACAAAGCGTGACAAACTAACGCAGTGCTACCGATAACGAAGAAGGGGAACCCATCCGGGAAAGTATTCCCGGTTCCGGATCTGTGTCGGACAGTTGACCGGAGGGGGAACGGTTGCAGGCCTGCGGTGTTAGAGGCAGGTGACAGCTAGGGTGCAGTGCAGGGTTGCCTAAAGACCTAGCTAAACCATTTTAGTTATTTTAGGAGATCAGCTGGAATTAATAGACGACAGTTAGGCACTATTCATCTACCGGAAAAAGGGCTAAAAGTTGTGGGTTCACCTCCGTAGAGGGTCCCGTCACGGAAACGGATAGCACGGATGGCTTCGTCTCGTCGTTCTGAGCAACTTTCATGTAGAAAGTTTTTCCATCCGAGCTACGGATTAAAAGTTATGAATTTTCTAAGTTTTGGCATTTTCTGGAATTTTCTGGAATTAATTCAAATTCAAAAATAAACGTGAAATTGCTACGGGCACACACAAAGTGTACCCAGCAGTGGAGTATAGAGGCTGACAGTGGGCCCCGTTGACTGCTCCGTCAGCAGTCAACGTTGACCCGTTGACTGGTCAACGGGACCCACTGGACCCACTGGTCAGTGGCACAGGGAGGGCCCCACGCGATGCCGCGTCAGCGCCACGTCGGTGCCAGCTGGACGCCGGCTACCGGTGCTCTCCGGCGAGCTCGCGCGGCGGCGAGCAACTTCGGCGAGCTCGGAAATCCGCTGTGGTCCACCATTTTGAACGCGGTTTGGTCCTACTGATCGGCCACTTCACGCCGCGTCGAACGGCGGTGGTCTCGCGGGCTACGCTGGCCGGAGCCGGGCGGTGTGACGACGCCGGCGGCGAGATCTTTCGGGCGAGAGGGGGCACTCGGCGGCGGGGCGTTTTAGCACGCGCTTCTGGCCGCGTTCGGGAGAGGGAACACCACCGCGTCGATCTAGCTAGCAAACGCGAGCTGTAACGGCCGGGGACGAGCGCTTTGAGCTCGCCGGCGGCGAGACCTTTACGGGTGAGCACGGATCCGTCGCGACAGGGCTCAGCTAGCTACGGGGTTGGACGTTTCGGGACCGCGGTGAGGTGCTGAGCACGTTCCTGCACTCGCACGGCGGTGACACAGACTGCATTGCCGGCGGCGAGCTCCATGGCGGCGATGCTTTCGGGCGGCGATGGCGGCGACAGCTACGGCGGCGCATTCAAGCGGGGAGAAGAGGGGAAAGAAGCGCGAGCTCACCGTGGGGGCACACGTAGGCCCGTTGGTGGATTAGGAGCAGCAGATCGGCGGCAATCGTCGGAGTTGTGCCGGCGACCGAAGGTGGAAGACGAGCTCGCGGGGGCGCCGCAGTGTCTCCGGGCTCCGACGAGTCGGCGAAGCCGACGTGGACGAGGACGAGGAAGCCCTACGCCATCTCAGCGGTGCTCGGGGGCGACGGAGGGTACGGATCGACGACGGCGACGGCGATGTGTTCTCGGGCGAGCTCGAGCGAGCGATGCAGAGGCGATGGGGAAGAAATGAGGGGGCTAGGGTTTCGCAGGGGAGATAGAGACGCCGGCAGGAGGTCCTTATCCCCCCGGGTCTTCGACGGATGGCCGGCGCGTGGTGAATCGCCGGCGCGGGCGCGTGCGGTGGTGACAGCGAGCGGGGAGCAGGTGAGAGGGGGGAGACAGGCTCGGGTGGGCTGGGCTGGATCAACAGTGAAGAGGCCCAGTGGCACGGTGGGCTTTCTTTTCCTCTCATCCTTTTTCTGTTTTCTGTATTAACAGGAAGGAAAAGAGATGTTTGGGCACCCTATTCACTTAAGAAAAATATGGGAAGTGTCCCATTAATTCCACAATGGGTTTAGGCAGTGCCTCACCAAGGTTGAAGATTTTTGGACTTTGTCTGCATTTAAAAAAAATGTTTTAGACATTTAATAGTGCTATTTTACACTGTTTTAAATGCTATAGCCCACTTGGAGTTGATGGTGATGTTGTTTTCCTTAACAAACATTGTTTTGGATTATTTGCTAAAGAATGAACATTTTTCCATAATTTTTTGGAGCAACTTCAATTTGCAGATAGAATTTGGATTGATTTCAGAGGAAATTTGGAATTGGGTGTTTATCCCCTGTGATCACATTAGGCAAATGATGATGACATGGCATGACTAAGAGGTGATCACTGTGGTAAGAATCTGGGGGTGTTACAATAAACCTGTGGTGGAGAATTTGGGTCATGGGAGGAGTGGCATTCTTGTTGTAATTTTCGACAAGTGGAATATATTAATATCACAGAGTTATGAATTACACCCTGCCTCTACATCAACAAAATGTCGCAAAGACATTTAGGATGCACATAGCCTGAAAAGGAAGACAAAAAGGGAAAAAGAAAACAGAGGCCTCGCCAGAGTGATCAACTCCTCTCAGCAGCAGCACTCAAACCACCACCAAAGACAACACCCAGAAAACAAGAAAGGTCCCCAAAAGAGGCGCCTTGAAGAAGGGAACAGTGCACAAGCGCTATCGTCGCCTGATCCGAGATCTTAGGTTTTCAACCTGGAGAAAGTCTGAGCTCTCAAAACAACACCTTCAGCAAGGCAGTTGCGAGGCACAAGCAATGAAGGTCGGACCTTAGGTTTTCACCCTAAAAGTCACACTCGGTACTTGAGGAGCACCACCAAAAATGAAGTCCTCTCGTGCTACCGCCCCCATTTGCCTTCTACTGCTGAAAGTTATCAAACACCAGGCTTACAGGTACCATGTCCATAGTGGGCGGGAAGTCCCGCAAACCAATTCTGAGCACCAACCTGTCAAGCAAAGCCTCCATCGCCACCAAGACCCCCTCCGCCATTACTGGTCCTCCAATCTCAGCCACCACGACCTTCTCCACCGTTGTCTACACCATGAAAGTCGAGATACCGACATGTCCCATGATGTCAACACACAACAAAGATTTATCCAATCCAGATATCCATAGCTGTTGCGCCAAATCATGAAGATCTCCGCTAGTAATCCTGGAACACGTCGACGGACAGATCGAGGAGGACCGATCACACAGATAGAGGCCACGTTGCGAGAAGACCACTAGGACCGCCGCTTTTATTAGCAGGCCAGCAGGCCCCTATGCTGCCGCACGACGGCTCCCAATAGGACCGGCCGCCCAATCACCCCACCAGCAGCGTGGCCAGCATAGGAGAAGGCAACCATGTCGTGATCTGCTAGGGCTCGCCGCCTCCTAGCCAACTGCCACCAGCGCCACGCAAGCGCGCAATATGAAGCAACCGCCACCGCCACAACACCAGCCACATCACTGATACGTCTCCAACGTATCTATACTTTTGATTGTTCCATGTTGTTATATTATCAATCTTGGATGTTTTATATACATTTACAAGCAACTTTATGTCATTTTTTGGAACTAACCTGTTAACTTAGTGCCCAGCGCCAGTTCTTGTTTTTGCTTCTTTTTTACTTTGCATAATATCAGTACCAAATGAAGTCCAAATGCCATAACTTTTTGCAGATTTTTTCTGGTGATAAGAGACCCTGGAAGCTTCAAGAGGAAGCAGAAGATGGTTGCGGGGCCCACTAGGCACTAGGGAGCGCCAGAAGCCCCAAGCACGCGCTGGTGGTTAGTAGGGCCCACATGCACCGTCTTGACCTACCTCCAGCTCTATCAATAGTCTAAAATCCTCAAAACCCTAGGGGAGCAGACAAAATACTTTTTTCATTGCCGCAAGTTCCAAAACCACGATATCCAATCTAGAGGCCTTTTTTGGCACTCTACCGGAGGGGATAACGATCACGGAGGGGTTCTTCATCATCCTTGCTACCCCTCCGATGATGCATGAGAAGTTTACCATAGACCTACGGGGCCGTATTTAGTAGCTAGATTGCTTCTCCTCTCTTTTTGATCTTCAATACAATGTTCTCCCTGATGTTGATACGTCCAAAACGTATCTATAATTTCTGCTTGCTCCATGCCTCTTTTGGGTGATATTGCTATGATATTTATACACTTCCATACACTTTTGATCATATTTGGACTAACCTATTAACTCAGTGCACCCCAGTGCCAGTTTATGCTTTCTGCTGTTTTTGTATTTCAGGTTTTCCCGTCACGAAAACTGCCAGAAAAATCCCGGAAATCAACACAACCATTTATTTCTACTGCGTGGTTCAAAGTTATTTTTGGTTCATTTCCTATGATAACCATGCAATGTTAATATCTAATTATCATTTGGCATAGCATTTTTCAATTTAACCCTGCTTCTTCTTTGTAGCAATGTATGGTAACCACAGAAGAATTACCTCATCCTATCCCACCGAGTCCTCTCCCTGTCCAGTTTGACAATTCACTGTGCATCGCAATCTCTGGTCTAAATAAAATTGGGTTAAGAGTAGTATATGAGGACAAGTTCTTTGGTTGTGTTGATTTCTGGCAATTGTACATGTTGTAGTAATCCCAGTATTAGGGATAAAAAATGCAGCGGTATTCATGTTATCATACCTTCATCGGGAGGCTTCCAGCAAGGATTAGATTTAGAGATTTTGTCCTGTTTATCAAAGGAATTACTGAAACATGTTCCTGCAATGATTTCTTTCCCTTTTCCCTTGGGATCATCCTTTTGTAGTTCCCCATTAATCATGTTCACATAATGAATCAAGAACTCAACCAAGCTTTGAATAGAACTTTTACCATCGCCCATGGATGATGTCGTTTTGTAGTTCTGCCCACACTGTAAGCATGACACGGCTCTCTTCTCTTTGTTGAGACTGGCTAAAAGAAAAGGTAACCTGGACCATTACACCTGAAAAGATATTCACTTGGCAAGTCCCATTGTGATCTAAGGCCATTTATGAGGGCTTTAGATTTTGGGCACTGGAAAGTAGCATAAACTCGTTTCCTAGGCATTACCACAAACGTTGCATATCCAGTATGTT
>LR738716.1:17519907-17532150 GCA_902687465.1 Secale cereale
TGAGACGAATCAAAAACTCCAAAAATATTTCCGTGTGTTTCTATTTATTTATTTTCTAGTTTTTTTCAGTTGTACCAAGGACAAGACCGCGAATAAAATGTTGAGTGCCTCTCATCTACATTATTATCGATCTAACAAGAGGCCCAGATTATTTTGTCTTCTCCTCCTTGAGTTGTTTGCAGATTCCAGCTTAGTACATGGCACTCTTGCACTATTATTATTATTATCATTCAGTCGGGCAAGTGAAAGGCAATAATGATGATATTCGGTGAACTGGCCGTGGCAGAGAGAAATGGGTATGAACTTCAACTTGTTTTTGTTTTTGTAAATATGTTTAATCTAGTATCCATGCTTCAGCCTATTATGATCAAACATGTTTGCAATGAAAATTAGAGATTATAGTTTCTCATGCCATGCTTAAATAGCTAGGAGTGAATAATGATTTATCTGGAAGGTCAACATAGCGTTAAAATGATCGTGATGTAGTATGATGATATGGTATCCTCCTCTGAATGTTTCAAGTGGCTTGACTTGGCACATGTTCATGCATGTAGTTGAATCAAAACCAACATAGCCTCTATGATATTTATGTTCATGGTGTCCATATCCTACTCATGTTGATATCCAATGTTTGTTATGCATAATGTATGTTCATGACCATTGTTGCTCTCTAGCTGGTCGCTTCCCAACCTACTTGCTAGCCTTCACATGTACTAAGCAGAAATACTACTTGTGCATCAAATTCAAAAATCCAAGTTATTCCAGATGAGTCCACCATACCTACCTATATGCAGTATTACCCTGCCGTCCTAAGTAAATTTGCATGTGCCACCTCTAAAAACTTCAAATAAACATCCTTTCTGTGTGCCTGGAATGTTCATAGAGTGACAGGAGGTAGTCAGTATCTTCCATGCTAAGCGGGTTATTCTCATGACGAGTGTTTATTCACTTGTCTTTGCACGAGAGGGGCGGTAAAAAGGGATTCCCAGTTCCAACTTCAAAAGGAAAATAGCTTACAAATAATCAAACAAAAACTCCTATGGAGTAATAACCTTACTTTTTCTCTTGGGAACCGCTACTAATGTGTTCAGCATGGAAGATATTGATAACTGATTGTCGCGAAGTAAATATGAAGGGTGCACCTCTCAAAATTAAATTTATCTCTTTTTTAAAACCTTGAGCTCTAGCACCTCTACAGATCCCTGCTTCCCTCTGAGAAGAGACTATCTATTTAATTTTATGTTGAGTCATCACCTTTCTCTAATAAGCGCCAGATTTGAGAGCACTGTTGTCATCCTCATGCATTGCGTGTAGTGAATGTTGGGTGTTAGCATGACTTGATCTTTTCTACCATGAATTACAATGTTTAGTCGCTGCTTGAACTTTGGAGGTGCTCTGCATTTATGTTTTGCGGTCTCAGAAAGGGCTAGCGAGATACCAATGTTGTCATGTTATATCAGGATTGTTTTGACAAAAACATTGACATTTGAGATATCTTATTATTGCTCTCTAGTTGTTTATGTTATTGATATGAGTTAATATAATTTCTAAGAGTTATTGTTGACATGGTTAGTCATGATCTTTGCTGAAAACCTAGGTGCTACTTAAGCTTATTTACGTAAACAAGAGAAAAAGAGTTTGTAAAAGTTTTTCTTTTTCACTTTCAGTTTATCAACTGAATTGCTTGAGGACAAGCAAAGGTTTAAGCTTGGGGGAGTTGATGCATCTCCGTCGTATCTACTTTTCTTAATGCTTTTCCTCTTGTTTTGGACTCTAATTTGCATGATTTGAATGAAACTAACCCAGACTGGCGTTGTTTTCAGCAGAACTACCATGGTGTTGTTTTTGTGCAGAAAATTTCTCGGATTGGAACGAAACTTTGCGAGAAACTTTTATATGAATAAAGAAAAATACTAGAGCCAAGAACCACTGGAGGGGGGAACCCCCCCTCCTGGCGCACCCGGGTGGGTTGTCCCCACCTGGTGGCCCCGCAGACCCTGAATCCAACTACATAAATACCTATTTTCGGAGAAAATATCAGGGAGGAAGAATTATCTCGTTTTGCGATACGGAGCTGCCGTCACCTCCCGTTCTTCATCGGGAGGCTAGATCTGGAGCCCGTTTGGGGCTCCGGAGAGGGGAATCTTTGGTGTCGTCATCACCAACCCTCCATCGCCAATTCCATGATGCTCTCCACCGGGAGTGAGTAACTCCTTCATAGGCTCGCTGGTCGGTGAGGAGTTGGATGAGATTCATCATGTAATTGAGTTAGTTTTGATAGGGCTTGATCCCTAGTATCCACTATGTTCGGAGATTGATGTTGTTATGACTTTTCTATGCTTAATGCTTGACACTTTGGGCCCGGGTGCCATGATTCCATATCTGAACCATTTATGTTATCACCATTATATCTAGTTCTAGATCCGATCTTGCAAGTCATAGTCCCCTATTACGTGTTATGATCCATAAACCATGTCGTGACAATATGCGGGATACTTTCCGGTGATGACCGTAATTTGAGGAGTTCATGTATTCACTATGTGGTAATGCTTTGTCCCGGTACTCTATTAAAAGGAGGCCTTAATATCCCTTAGTTTCCACAGGGACCCCGCTGCCACGTGAGGGTAGGACAAAAGATGTCATGCAAGTTCTTTTCATAAGCACGTATGACTATTTACGGAATGCATGCATACATTATATTTATGAACTGGAGCTAGTGTCGTAACGCCCTTGTAACTGTCACATGATGAATATCATCCAACAAATTGCCGATCCAATGCCTATGATGTTCCTACATATTGATCTTGTTAAGTTACTACTGCTGCTGTTACTATTGCTACTGCTACACAACTATTACTATCATTGTTACCGTTACTATTGCTGCTACCACTACTATCAAGGCTATCATATTACTGTGCTACTGATCACTTTGGTACAGATAATTAATCTCCAGGTGTGATTGAATTGACAACTCAGTTGCTAATACTTGCAAATATTCTTTGGCTCCCCTTGTGTCAAATCTATAAATTTGGGTTGAATACTCTACCCTCGAAAATTGTTGCAATCCCCTATACTTGTGGGTTATCATATTCATACAATCCTCTAAGGGGTTCGATAACCCAGGTTCACTCCTTGGGAAAAGTCAAGGAACCTTTCTGCTATCCAAACCAAATCTTAAAGGGCATCAACCACATTTTCTAGCGTCACTGCCATGGAGGCATCGTGTTACCAGTCACCGCGCTATAGTTTTTGTTAATTTTTATTTCAGTTTTGTTTTTTTCTTTATTTTTTGCTAGTAGGGGTGTTACGGAAACCCATGGGAGATAGCGGCGGCCCACGACCGCACCATGGCGAGAGCGTCTCCTCTGGTGGCTTCCTTCCCGACCTTCCTTCAAGGTTGGAACGATGGATATGAGGCTTGGCGCATCCCCAAGTGCTCTTGATGTGGACGATGGCTAGATGTGGAGAGATGTGAACGAGGAAGATGATGAATGAGGATGGTTATGGATGACCACGGCGGCTAGGGTTGATGGTGTATATATAAGATCTCTCCCAAAGCCTCCTTCGTTGATGTAACACCTCTCCTTTGATTAAAGGCCTCAAGGTGAGCCCAATCTTCCCCCAATCCCTTCCTTATTAACCAAGGATCATGTAGGAAAAAACGGAAATGAAATTGAGGAAGAATCCCGTCTGATCTGCCAATTCCGGGCTTGTCTTGGTCTGGTACGACCATCGGCCGTCGAACGCTCCGGACTCTTTGGTAAATCGGTCGTCATTTCTTCATACGAACTCAGAATTCGACGATCTTGGGCTTGTTGTAATCATATAAATGAAGCCAATGCAGACTGTCATATTAGATCTTGATTTGAAGCACTTTGAAAATGTATTTTTCACTATCCAAAATGTCGAAGTTGGGTGCCCGAATGTCCTCCGTTTGTATTCCTTTCATCGTGCTAAGTGCATGGGAGTTCCACATCACCTATGAAATACACAAAGACAAATAAAAATAATAATAAATAACTAAGAATAAAGATTATGCAGTGATGGGTGTGAGAAGGGTAAATACTGGAAACCATGCATATGGACATGTAAATGGCTCAATAGGATGTGATATAAGGAGATTATATGCAACAAATAAGCTCTAACAATGCGCAAATATGGGAGCTATCAATGATATCCATCATCGTCTGGCCGGACACAGTGTGACTTGCTCATAGGGACGCCAGAGCACGAGAACGGGAAAAGAGAACAAAACCAGTAACGAGGAAACTGACATAGTGATCATGTGTCGATTCACGGGGATGCCAATATATCTCACATCGGGTTTTGTGAAGTATTGCGAAGAAAAATGAATACCACACAATAACTACATGTTCATCCAATAATCATTCGTGTTGGTATATGGGTCAATAGGGATGCCCATGGTTTCGCTATTTATCATTGAACGGAAGGTGTCCCGGTCATGTCTATCACCTACTGAACCTGTAGGGTTACACACTTAGACTGTTCAATTTGTTGAGTGCTAGATGAGCTAGGAGTGTAAGAGAATATCACCAGAAATGTTACAGATATATATTTACAAGGGAGAACCGAAAGTGTTTCAAAGAAAAACAAGATTGGGAGACCAGAAAAGTTTCGGAAGGTATATAAAGGTATATGGGAGGGTTCTGGAATTTTGCGAAACCTCCCGGAGGTGTAGGAGGTGCCTGGGCCAGCCACTATAGACAAGGCCTATAGGTGGTGCTGAATGGGGCTTTGAGGCCCAAGAGGTAGCGCCACCCCTTAGCCATGGCGGCCAAGCTAGGGCTTGGTGTGACTAGGGTTTAGGGGTGGGCCCCACCCCTTGCACATCGCCCCCTAAGGGACGGAACCCCTCCTCCAAGGCGGTTGCCTCTCCTCTGCACCTATATATAGCGGAGGGGGCAACCCCTCTTTTGCACACAACTTCTACGCAACACCCTCCCTCTCTCTCATTCTCCACAATAATTGTCTCGTCGTAAGGTTGTTCCTCCCTCTAATTAGTTGGTCGAAAACCAAGCTTTGGAACCAAGAGGTAATGTTTAGTGGACTGGAAGCGCTCCACTTTGTGCGTTTAGCCACCACCACGCGTCGCATGTTGAGTGCACCATCGAGATTTGTTTCTACAAGCGTTTTTCTGACTTTGTTTGGTTTTCCTAAGGTTTTGGTGGATTTTTTTTCTTTCCAAGAAGCAATACATTTCTACAAGAAGAATAATTGTGCTTTCCGAAAAGGGAAAGACACAGTTGTGCTTTCCAAAAAAAGGAAATATCACAGCATGTGCTTCCGCAACAAGTACAACCCGTGCTTTCGTGAGAAACACATACGTGCTTGCCGAAAAAAAAGGAAGAGCAGAACATGTGCTTTCGCGAGAGGCACAACTGTGCTTCACGAAAAGGAAAAAAACACATTTGTGCTTCCAAAAAAGAAAAGAAAAACACAACCATGCTCTCGTTTTTTTGTTTTTGTCCGGTTTTGGATTTTTTTTGTTTTCGTTTATTTATTTATTTTATTTATGGGTTTTTGACTTTTCGTGAAAAAAGGCTCTTCAAAACTTATTAACATGAGATTTAATCGCGAAGATCTCGACACGAGAAATCCAATAGCGAAAATGGTTCATGATTTGGACACACGGTACAAGAGATAAAACACTTTGAAAAAAAATGAATATACAAAAAAAAACTCTCAGGTAGCGATAAGTTGCCCATCACCACCAGAGAAGGTGGGGTGCCCTCTGCAAAAATGTACCTCGAGATCTTGTTTGTTTTTAGGAAACTTGTTTCATTTTTCTTCGGATTTTTTTAGAGAAATTTCAGATTTTTAGGAAACTCATAGCGGAAGTAGATGAGCCCTGTACGGCCCGGCATGGCCCAGGCCCATAAGAGAGCCGATTCCCTCTCTCTCCGTCGGCCGCTCCGGCGACGGGAGGGAGAGGGAACCTCGGGTCTGTTCGCTAGGTGGGTGTGTGATAGGGTTAGGGTTGAGGGAGACGCTGCCGAGGCCGTTGCGGTGGTGTCGCGTCGGAATAAGTTTCTCCGGGCTCTGTTCGCGGTCAGGCGAGGCTTTTGCATTCGTCTAGGAGCCAGCGGGGTGGGGGATCCCCGGATCTCGTCGAGGTCGCGGGCTATGGTGGCTGGAGGTCCATTGGCACTGGTCGTTTGGGTCCTCAGATGGGCGATGGATGCAAAGAGACGAAGACCCTTCTTCTTCCTTGTCGGTATGATTTGCTGCTGTTGTTCTTCTCCTTCCTCTGCGCTGATGCTGGTGGGAGATCCTGCTTTGTCCGGGTGGATGGCCCGGTCGCGGTGCTGGACCGGTCGGATGACTCGAGTTATTTTCCTTCCGGAAGGGACACTTTTCGCGGTACTCAAAGCCAAAGATGGCGACGGCTGTTGCAGGAGTGTTGGATTGATGTCCATGCCCTCTCAGCGCTGGTGTCAAGAAAGGAGGAAGCAGCGTAGCGGCAATTGTACCGTGGTCGAAGATGATGACCTGCTTGCGCCTGGTTGCAGATCCTTTTGCTGCAGGGGTCTTTTCTCAAGATTCAGGGATGATGACACACGGCTCCGGAGATCTTCTTGTGTTATGGTTGTTTTAGGGTACTCTAGTTGTTCATGGTCCTTTGTGTTTGTGTTTCAATATGCTTGCAAGGGTCAACTACTTTTGTACTGTTTCGTGATTTGAATGAAACAAATTCTAAAAAAAACTAGTTTGTTTGTTTTTTCAAGGAAACTCGTTTCATTTCTCTTCAGATTGAGAAACTCAGAGCCGAGGAGAGAGTGGGGGAGTTGTATGGCCCGGCATGGCCCAAAGGCCCAGGCCCATAGGAGATCCGGATTCGCTCTCAGTTCCCCAGGAGGAGCAGCAGGAGCCACACAGAGGTTGGTAGGAGCCGAGGAGAGCTGCCATGGCGACGGCGGCCGGCGGCGAGAGCATGATGACGAGGGAGCAGCTGCTCCACCTCTTCTCCCGCTTCTCCTTCATCACCTCGCTCCCAGGTCTCGCATCCCATCCCATCCCATCCCATCCCATCCCATCCTTCCTCTCTGATCCCCCCTCACTCTCCTCCCCTTCCTAATCGTGGTCTTTGCCGCCGAGTTCCAGAGTTCAAGGACCGAATCGCCGACGCGGTCAGTGACAAGCAGGTTGGGCATCTTCCTCGCTTCTTTCCCTCGTACTGTATTCCTTTGCTAGCAGAAGTAGCAGCATCTGTGATTTGTGCAGATGCAATTCAAGTGAATTAACTCGGTCCTCTACCTCTTACAGTATCCGTGTGCTCTTCTTGTTCCACAGGAGGCTGTGGCGGTGACCACCGAGGTACAAGAGGAGATTCTCCGCGAGATGGGGATCGGTATATGCTCTCTGCTTTTTTCTGGTTTGCTTGCTCTAGCAATTCTTATGGAGATGTGAAGTTAGAATTGACGACAGCCTAGCATGTCTATGCCAGTCTATGCTAGCAGTGATGCCCAAATGCAGAATGTAGGCACGCATGATCCTGTCAGAAAGTGTACAATCGTTCTGAATGAATCATGCTTTTCTTTGACTTAACATATATAGTAATGTTTCATTGTTTCATGCATGACTTATGCTGACATGCAATTTCTCAACATCAGATCCAAGTTTTGGTATTGGCTGCCTGGGAAAGGTGAACGTCATGTATGAGAATGACATGGATTTGATGATTAAATTCTACCAATTTGTTGCCAAGTGAGAGCCTCCTAATTTTTTGCAGTATATGTTCTACAATTCCGTCTAAATATGTAGTATAACTATCTAGTGGGGTAAGAGGAAAAAAGTCTGTTACAGCCAGTAAAGCTGAATGTCTTTATTCATTATTCTGGATTTAGCAGTTTCCCAACCACATTTATGTATGTTATTACATCCGGTAGCTTCACGTATTGGTGTTCCAATGTTGCATAATCTTGTACTCCCTCCGTCTTACATTATGGGACGGAGGGAGTAATAATTAGCCAACGTAGTGCATTGTAATGTTGCTAAATAAAACCACTTATATAGTAGAGCAAGTTTGAATATTGCGCACGCTGATACGTGTAATGCCGTGCCATATCATTTATTTATTCTCAAGGAAAAGAGCTACCAGTTAATGTGCTAACCATAAAACAAAACAAGTAAAATGGAAATACAGTCACAGTTACCTGCTCTTTGGCAAGAATTGTTTGTGGTTTACAAGCTTGACTTGGGTTGTTGTCTAAAAGCCAGGTTCTGAATTTTTTCCCCATTTAATTTGATAGAGAAGAGATGGCTATTGACGAGGCTGAGCTTGAGCCTCTAGAGTTTGCCGAGAAAATGCACAATCAACAGGAATTGCAACAACAGGTGAGGCAAATATGTTTTTATAGTGCCTTTTTCAAAACATCCATCTTAAGTCTTAACTGTACTGGAGATGCTAATTACATTCTTTTGATTGCTGTTGCAGCAACTAGAGATGTTAGTTCAAATTAGAAAATACAGCCCCGAGAGCCAATCCGTCATACTTGAGAGTGTACGTTCTCTATGCTCGTCCCCTTTCAGTAAAACATACACAACCAGAGTTTTGTTTTAACTGTTTATCAGCAGAAGAAGCAATGCAGAACGCTTACCTTGACATTATTGTCAATGCAGTTGCACAAGCAGTTGGAGAGTGCTGATTTCGATACCAGTGCGTCGGTCTTGACTCCAGAGCAGATCCAGAGCATTGTTCAGAAATAGAGCATGTATTTGAAGAGATCAGAGATTTACATCGCATCCGGTCTTTTCTCCCTCTACTGTAGCCGATGGTTGTATTCTGAACAACTAACTGCCATCCAGCTTTACTTCATGTAATCTGCACTTTGCTCAGTGAAAAGACTACAAGTGTTTTACTTAATATTATCTGCATTTTGCCACTGAAAAGGCCTGATACAGTCTGCTTATTTTCACTTCAACCCCAAATGCATACAATTAGCCTTGTCAAAGCATCCAGTTTATGCAAATACTACCTCAGTCCCAAAATAAGTGTCGCAACTTTCTACTAACTTTAGTACAACTTTAGACACTTATTTTGGGACGGAGGTAGTACAATTTTGCATGTAGCTTCTGAATTCGACATTTCTATCTTTGATAGGACACTATAGTCAATGTATTACAGGCTGAAAAAATATTAATACATCTGACCATTTCACATGTAGCTCAGCAGAAGATACATATTGTTCAACAAATCAACAGATAGAGATTTTGGCAAGTAAATTTTCTAGAAAAGAAAACTCAAGATGAACAACTTCTGACACATCAGGCGCCAAGCCATTAAGTGATTTACATTCTCTCGCATTAGCCAGATTTTTTTCAATGATAACTGAGGTCTTGCTGAGGGTATGAAACTATCAAAAATGCCTTATCCATGAAAGGCCTACCCTTTGAAGGAAGATGAATGCTTCTCCTGGTCAATAAGTTACCCCATCTTCCACGAACATTTCAGAAACAAACTCCAGACGCAGTTAATCAAACAGTTGATCTAGTGTGGGCCCAGGAGGCGGCAGGAGAGCAAACTTTCAATAATAACCAAAGTAGCTTCAGTATACTTGTCTTATGTTGATATTTATCCTTGAATTATGAATATAGTCCAAGATAAAGCGGTCATCATCATCAGATAGTTCTGATACCAGCCCAGAGATATCCTGCTGGTCACCCTCCGTGAAGATCCTTGGGACACCTGTAGAATAGAGGCCATAAGTTATTCTAGAAAGCTGATGATCCATGGTATTTCAGTTAACCTTCTTATCAAGACATATATTTTTCCATTATAAATAAATAAATTACCATGGAAGCGCTCTCGTGCTTCCCCGGCCATCAGTACAATATCACCACTTCGCAGGAACATTGGCGTTGGAGTTTCATCCCTTGTCTTCCCTCCAAGAAGAAAAATACACTTGCAACCCAAACTAAAACAACAAAAAGTAAGAGACTACATTCAAATGAAGAGCATTATATAAATAACTGAACCGTAGTACCTTATGCTCACAATAGGTTTTGTCCAATCTGCCTCCATGTCATCAACATGGCCACCAAGCATGTCGCCTACAGAAGTCAAAGCTTATTGTTTCAGTATGGACAGAGAGGCAAGGATGCAACTTCGAGGTAATGTGCCATGGTGTATAACTATGAGGTTATTTAATGTTTGAAAAGACAAGCTACATACTTGGACCATAATAGTTCACGATGGCCGCTTCTGCAGCGAAATCTTCTCCAGAAGGCATTGCTGGAACGGCCATCTTTTTTGCTAGAGTAGCAAGGTCATCTGGAATTTTGTTATGTGGAAGCGACACATCATAGTTACGCTGACAGAAACAGGAAAATGTTAATATGCAGTTGTAACCAAATGCTTATCTTACTGTGCAATAAGTATATGATTTATCTAAATGCAAGCACCGTGCAAGAGATTGCAGCTATCAAGTTTCATGGCTGAGTATGAGAATAAGTTACATCATGATATTAGTGTATGATGTATGCATACTGGGATTAGTTGCATAAGGATTTCAGGGATCATCATGCTTAAAAATAGCTTTGCAAGGAAGGACTATCATAATCAAACAAAGCTCCTTAAGTAATAAATATTGTTATGCGCTAACATGGAATTCTGAATTCATCATCATCATAATATAATTATAATGAATTGGGCTTGTTTGTCACAACTGCAGAAATTTTTGAAGGAAAATATGCCTGCTGGTTTATTCATATTCATATGTAAAGCATCAAATTTTAATACCATCACAAGCTGAAAGAATTAAATTCAAGAAAAATGAAAATAAAGACACATCCATTGTACATACATACTTTTGACCAATCGAATTGCAAGCCAAGGGTGCTCCACCGGAGTTTGCGCACAAGAGCAGCTGCCGTGGTCGACTTAGGTCTTTCCCCCTTTTGGATCTCTGAGCCATCCACAAATTTAAATTTACCCAGATGTGCATCTTCCCCAACATTACTCTGCTCATCTATTTCTTGGCCATTGGAACTTTGCACTTTAACCAAAATCTTTTGTTTTTCAGCAGCAATGAGCAAGTCAGAAATTGGACCGTACGTAGCAGTCAAGTTGGTTCTATTAGGAGGCTGTGGGAATGTCTTCAAGCTTTCCCTAATCCAATAGCACTGTTCCTCGGTAGATAGAGCACCAGGGATGAAATAGAACCCTACAGAGTTATGCGAAGGGTATATCAGTACTATTTCACAAATGGACAGTATAAGGAGATTAGGATGATTGATGGGCATTAGGTATGACAGATTAAGTGTTGGAGGCTGAAATATTGACATAAATAGGCAAGCGGAATCCTAATTAATTACTCAAAAGTTATGATGCCATTTGGACTCCTTTTTGGATAGACATACACAGATATGCTCATGATGAAGAACTTACTGACATAATAGTTCAGGCATGGCATATGTGCCACATAGGAGGGGTCATTAAGGGAAATCATGAGTACAGTATGAAAAATTGACATTCTCTGCCGTCTGCCGCTCATGTTCGGTACAAAGTTAGCATTGATGTGAAAATTGCACAAGCACTGGAATAAGCAATTAAGGAATAATTTTATGACCCAAAACTAGAAGCAGGAAGAAATTTTGCAAGTTGCTGCTGTCTAACTGCAATGTCCTGACTTGGTAAATTGTAAGAAGAAAAATCCAAAGTGGAGCATGAATAATCCTATAAGCATCGAAAACAGAGCAATATTAGGAGAACTGTGGAGTTACCTGGCCTGTGAAGGAAGCAGAACACGGGCAGGTGGAAGCCGGCGCGGTGGCACCTCTGGATCCCGGCGGGCAGCTCGCCTTCTCCGGCAGCAAGCAGCGCATGGAAGTCGACCACCGCGGACAGGTCCCCGCCGCCGCCGCCGCCAAAGCCACCACCACCGGCTTGCTTGCCCCTGCAGCGCTCGAAAAGTCATGGCTCTGCTCTGTTGTTTCCGCGTACAGATGGCAGAGGGCGGAGGGAGAGAGACCTGACCTGGACCTGCCCTTGCGACTGGGCGGCTTGTAGAGCTTGTACTGCTTCTCGGCCCGCCGGAACGCCGTGCGCTCCGCGGCGGCCCCGGGCTCCGTTTCCGTGTACATCGCCGGCAAGTGTGGCGCCGCCGCCGCCGTTCTCGCTGTGTTCTCTCGTTTTCCCCCTTTGGATGGATTGATGGTCTTGGCCCACGGAAGCCGGACCAGGTTTGTGTCTCCCTCCTCGACTGGGCCAGGAACTGTGCACAG
>LR738716.1:17567401-17578491 GCA_902687465.1 Secale cereale
CAACTAGGGATCAAGTCTTAAGTTTGGACTTCATTAGATGATATGTCATGTTTCAATTAATGTGTACAAAAAAAAATGTATTTTCAACGAAAAAAGATCAAAGAAAACTGAAGGTATTTCTCAAAAAGGAAGAAAGAAGGCTTAAGGTGAGATAGGAGTCACACAATCAACATTCAGGGCGTTCAGGGTATTGATCATTGTAGACCCACGCCACGATTAATGAAAGTTGAATGTGAGGCAGAATTCACATTCAGTGAATCGTCTAAAAAGCATTCGCTTTATTTGGCTATATTTCAGACCCTTCGTAACCTATTCTTGTGCACAGTTTTCTTACTGAATTCTTAAGCAAATGTTTCTGTAGAAAAAAAACCAATGAATCTTTTCTTCGTAACCTATGCTTGCACCTGGGGGCTTCCGCCCCATTTCGCTACAAAACTGCGATATCAAGATCGCGTGCAAGGCCCTCACCACGCGCCTCCAGCTTCAGATCTCCGATGTGATCGACATGGACCAATCTGGGTTCATCCGAGGGAGGAGCATCTCTGAGAACTTCGTCTATGCGACGGAGATTGTGCAGTGTTGCGAGTCGCGGCGTGCCCCCGCCTTGGTTCTGAAGCTGGACTTCGCCAAGGCTTTCGACTCCATCGACTGGCGGAGCCTTCGACGTATCATGGAGGTCCGCGGCTTCCCGTCGCTTTGGTGTGACTGGATGGACGCCATCTTCCGCTCCTCCATGTCCGCGGTCGTCCTCAACGGCGTCCCAGGGAGGTGGATCCACTGCAAGAAAGGGTTGCGTCAGGGGGACCCCATCTCCCCGTACCTTTTCTTGCTAGTGGCCGACGTGCTTCAACGGATGATCAGGCTGGACGGGGGATTGCACCACCCTCTGGTTGCTGGTGCGTCTCCGCTTGTCCTCCAGTACGCTGATGACACCATCATCATCTTGCGGGCGGAGCTAGGCGCGGTTCGACGCCTAAAAACTATCCTCGACGACTTCGCGGCTGCGACGGGGCTCGTCATCAACTTCCACAAAAGCACCGTAGTACCGATGCATGTCCCTGACTCTGACCTCAACGACTTGGTCCGTGTGTTGGGCTGCTGCGTCGGGAGCTTCCCGCAGGTCTACCTCGGCCTCCCGCTCTCCAACAGGAGGCTTTCCATGGTCGACTTCCTCCCCCTCATCGCCAAGGCCGAAAGGTACCTTTCCGGGTGGCGTGCGCAGCTTCTCTCCTTCGGGGGGCGCCTGGTGCTGCTCAATGCCGTGCTGGACGCGCTCCCCACCTACGCTATGGCTGCGATGGAGGTCCCCCTCTCGGTGCTGCGTGCGATCGACGCGTTGCGCCGTTCCTTCCTTTGGGCTGCTGCGGACAAGGCTTCTGGTGCGCAATGCCTCGTCGCCTGGGACCGCGTCGTTCGCCCCAAGGATGAGGGCGGGCTGGGGGTCCGCGCTCTTCCCGTCCAGAACAGGTGCCTCCTGTTGAAGCTTCTGCATCGCCTGCACTCGAGCCAGGACGTGCCCTGGGCACGCTGGGTTTGGTCTGAGCTCGGGCGTGCCCTGCTCACTCCGACGACGGCCGCTTCGCTCCCCGGTCCGCACTGGTCCTCGCTGGCCGGGCTGATGCCGGTCTACAGGGCGGTCACGCGCGTCTCCGTTGGCGACGGGCGTACCACTTCCTTCTGGCTGGACTCGTGGCTGCCTGGCGGCCCCCTGTGCGGGCAGTTCGGCTCCCTATTCTCCCACTCCACATCGCCGGCGGCCTCGGTTGCCCACGTCCTGCAGTCTGGGCTCGACGCCGGGCTCGTCCCCCGCCTGAACCATGCTGGGGCGCAGGAACGCGTGTTGCTTCTCCGCGCCATTCGGGATGTTACCCTCACGGCGGCCTCCGATGCTCGGCATCTCCGCCTTGGCTGCACCAAGGGCGCGGGGCTCTCCTCCGCCGGAGTCTACCGGTTATGCCACTTCGGTGGCGTGCTCGTGCCGTTCGTCGACTTCGTCTGGAGGAACTTTGCCCCCAGTCGGGTCCGCTTCTTCGCCTGGCTCCTGGTGCAGGCTAGGATCCACACGCGGGATGCGCTCCTGAGGAAGCACATCGTCACGTCCGATGCCGCTGGCTGTCCCATCTGCCCCGCCGCGTTGGAAACGGCGGACCACCTCATCTTCGGCTGCCCGTTCGCCGGCCAGTTCTGGGAAGCTGTTGGGCTGGCCCCCGAGGTCAGCTCTGTCCGGCTTCTCCACCAGCAACGCCCCCCGGACCTGGTGCCTGCCGCCTCGGGCTCGACGTTCTTGCTCCTATGCTGCTGGCAACTCTGGAAGCATCGCAACGCGGTGGTTTTTCAGGGGCTGCCGCCGTCGCTCCCTCGGTTACTAAAGCTGTGTCGTGAAGACGCCGTGCTCTGGCGTGTACGTTTGCCTATCCCCCTTATGCATGCTGTGGACGTGTGGCTGGGCTGTTTTGCAGGACTCCCGCCGCCCTAGTGGCCGTCCGTGTGCCAGTCTGGTGTGCCGTCTGTGTGTGTACCCCATGTACTCTTGTTCTTTGTTTTACCCGAGCCGCTTGGCTCACATATGGTAATATATTCAGGTGGGGAGAACTCCCCCCCGGTGAAAATTCAAAAAAAAAATAAACTTTTCCAGTTACTTGAGAAAACAAAAAGTGCGCTTTATTATCGGAAAAGAGGGAATCGCATTTTCCCCCTGACCCTGTCCACCCGAACCACAAGGAAAAAAAGGTCAAATTTTGTGTATGCAAAATCTGCACCTGCACTCAAAATCAGAACAGTTTATTTCTCATTTATTTGTCGCCAAATCTGTTGGCGTTCACACAAGTACAGACACAGCTAGGGAAAGAAACGCGATACAGAGATGTCTCACCACACTCGGCAAGAATAAGACGCAACCGTGTGTAGCATACTTTTAGGTTATGGGACTCGCACACACATGAACCAAACTGGCTCCGACCTGAACACTCAGCCGGAGATCTCAATGGCCTTCACCTCGGGCTTCCTGACCTCGGCCTTGGGCACAGTGACGGTGAGCACACCGTTCTCCAGCCCGGCCTTCACCTCCTCCACCTTGGCGTCCTCCGGCAGCCGGAACCGCCTCACGAACTTGCCGCTGCTGCGCTCCACGCGATGCCACTTGTCGTTCTTGTCCTCCTTCTCCTTAGTGCGCTCGCCGCTGACGACGAGCACGTTGCCGTCCTCCACCTCCACCTTGACCTCCTCCTTCTTCACGCCGGGTAGGTCGGCCTTGAAGACGTGCGCCTCAGGCGTCTCCTTCCAGTCCACGCGAGCATTGGCGAACGCAGCTGTCTCGCTGCTACCAGAGATTGCCGGGACGATGGAGCGGAAGGTGTCGAAGGGGTCCGCCCAGAGGTCAGCAAATGGGTCGAACACGTTGCTCCGCCGCACGATCGACATTGCCGGTGTTGCTTGCTTTGGCTTGTAGGTTGTAGCTCGCGGGAGATTCTGTATTGGATCGTATGTAGGAATAGGATGCCGCACGCGGATGGACAACTACCTCTAGTATATATAGAGAGAGAAGAGATGGTCTTAGAAGAAGAACAAGGCATGATGAAGAGAAGGAAGGGTGCCGCGGATCACTGACGTGGCGCAATCCAGGCCCCTACTGGACAACCGGTGGGCATCCCTAGCAATGCGTTTCCTTCGTTCGGTTTGCAGGCAAGAGAATTACTGCATGGCACGGGCCCCTAACAACTTTTACAATCTCAATAATGAATGAATGTTGTACAGACTTCTTCAGCTTCATTTCCTCTGTTTATACAAAACTTTCCAATAGTCAGTTATCTATTCTTTCTAGTTTCTCTAAGGATGATGTAAAACAATGATTGTTCTAGAGTTCTTTCTGTTGGTTTATATACTATACATGTTCCTAATGTTCAAGCCTTCCCTGATATTGATGAGCTATCTCTTTTATCTTATACTCCCTCCGTTCCTAAATACAAGTCTTCGGAGAGATTCCAATATTGACCACATACAAAGCAAAACGAATGAATCTACACTCTAAAATGCATATATATACATCCGTATGTGTTCATAGTGAAATAACTACAAAGACTTATATTTAGGAACGGAGGGAGTATTTCACAAGAATTGCAAGAAGCGATTGCTGGCATTTACATGCGCGTATTGATCTGATAACATAGACATGGATCATCCTCAACAAGTCTTCCCTCTAGATCATCATCTTAGATAGATAGATAGATAGATAGAAACATTTTGTCTGGTCACATCTTTCAAAGACAAACCAACTTGGCATGCCACACAATAATTCTCATCAACCTTTTACATACATACATTCAGCTAAAGAAGACTTTGCATAGAACTAACCAATACACCAGGTAAACCTCAAAGAACAATGGAGAGAGAGTACCAGTATTGCCTCGGACAACAATTTCATCAAGATTTCAGTTCAAACTCCATGGACTTAAATGTGCCCAAACGATTGGGATGCATACAAACAACACCACAAACACCAAAAGGTCAAGGCCCTCCTACTCGTAGCCACTAGTCCTCACACTACTATATGCAACGCCGGATAATTCCACGGCCAAAACCAAGACGCATGCGACAATCAATCATGCCTCAGTTACCAACTACTAACAAAAGAGTAGTCTAGCGCCACAAACTGACTTGAAACCACAAAACAAACCGCAAAACGCCACGACGTCGGGCCTTTCATATGTCTTGTCTTGAGGCGGTTGGTTATGAAGGCCTCAAAAGTTCTTCGTGCGACGTCTTCATTCCATTCCTGCACTAGAAACATAACGTGGGGTCAGTATCACTTCATTTCTACTAGATCACAACGCCCACTACACAGAAAAACTGCCAAACCACAAATCCTCCAATAGCAACATATTTCAGCCGCCTTAAACAGAACAAGACGTTCAGTCCCAAGATTAAAGAAAACCAGACAAAAGCACAGAAACAGGACCCTGCTCAACCCAAGTAAATGGAGGCTAACGTTTCATACAACAAGAAACGGTGGACATCTACAAGTTTAGTCCAAATCTCAAAGACCGGTAAAACTAGCAGTTTACATGCTCACAAGCCAAGACATCCGTTATTGATAGGCCAACAAAGTAGAGAATTAACATCAAAATGATCAAGGCAATGACAAAAGGGCAAACATGCCAAGAAAGGGTCATATTTGTAGAGACAAATTAACCGAGTGCACTTTACAAAGCCAACCAGAAAATTCTATTAAAGTTAAGTTAGCTTACTTGCATCGATAGCTTTTGGGCATAAATCCTCTAAACAAATTCAAAATACGAAATGTATTTTGCCTCATATTTTCGCGCATGGCGTAGTCTGATCTTCACCTACCTAAGGTTCGTTAGTGGGCACACCAGTTGATCACCCATTTGATGTTTTGAACTTACAAGAATGTTGTTCTCTTAGCAGGCAATGGAGCTAATTAAGCCCAAACAGTAGCAGAACTCACAAATCCTAGATCATCCATGGCCATGAAACAGAACATTATGAAGGAGATACACATAAATAAAACAATCATAATTAGGCCCAAACAGAGCATGCTGACCAATCAGGTCATATACGCATTGTAAGGTACCTTTGTCTACATATATTAGAGATACTATAAGTGTTGTAAAGAAAGCACATAATAGGACAAGAAGAACCTAGCCTACAGCAGCACATATGCACACAACCATGAAACGAAAGGAGCAAATACACAGTTGTTCTGTCTTGAGACGTAAAAATTCCCCGCAAAAAAGACATGTGAAATTTTCATGCCTTGTAATAAAACAACCCAACTTTCTCTCCAACTTAATTGGAGATAAGATAAGCAACATCTAACAAGTTTATTTGACTGCTTCAAATTACACCCAACAGCCAGATTAGATTGCTTTACACAGAAGATCAAGATCTGATTTGATAGCTTTGCACACGATGACAAGAGTTGACAGGAAGAGGGAGGAAAGGAAAGGACCATCACCATCCTATGCCTCAATGGCCAGCACCACATTCGGACACAACCTGATGGCCAGACCATCTCATGGCAGATGGAGAGGACGAGGGGAGACCCGGGACTCACCGGAAAAGATGGAAGGGGCAGCCACCACCCCAAACTGCTATCATCACGATGAGGGGAAAGCCAAGGTAGTGGATGAGGTGGAGGTAGTGAGCCAAGCCAGTCTTCTTGCTCGTGTGTGACGAAATTGCATCGGTGAAGAAGACCCTGACATTTGGGAAGGAGCAGGAGTCGCCCTCCCAGCACAGCCATCGGGATTGGTGTCAGCGGGCCTCCAGCTGCCCAGCCGTGGCGTTGAAGGCCAGCTTATGCTCCAGCAACGCCTCACCTGAGGGTAACCAGAGTAGGAGGTAGTGGGAAGGATTAATTATTATGCATGATTCAAATTTTGATTTTGAATAGTAATGCCCCAATACATTTTGATTTCGAAATTGTTACTCATAAATCCGAGATTGCAAGGTGGACAAGCCAAAGAGAAATCACCACAAGATTACAATTCCTGAATCTAAGGAGGACATGATCTCAATGCTATTCCTCATCTCTAAAATTTAAGAACGGGAAAGGGCATGCAAAGGAACACAATGCGCTACATTATTTGGCAGAATAACAACAACCTAAGCCTACCTGTGCACCACACTCATAACCACCACAAGAATATCAGCTACAACAAGAGTATATTTGTGAACCTTGACAGAAAATTTACAGAGATAATATAGAACTAAACCATAGCAATTAAGTTGCACTAAACCATGCAAACACATAAAAAAAAAGGTAAATTATGGCTAGTGTCACAGGACAACATCAAGCCATCAGTGTCATGGCTAGCACAAAGGCCGTGATTAAAGGGAGCTCTGTTGCTCGTGGCCTTTCAATAGGTCGTGGTGTGACTTTATTTATATTTAACAAAAAGTCAAACAGTTGCAACTTTTTTCATATTGTTCCTACAACTTTTCGTACGTAATGATTAAGAGTTCCTAACATCTTGTACTGAATGAGTTACTGCAGGTCCAACAAATCACATTGTTCCTACAACTTTTCAATACAGATTCCTCATAAGTCACAACACATAACGATGGAACTGAATGCCAACAAAATAGATGCTTTCTTTAACATGCTTGTATTGTAGTATGAATAACTACAAGTCCATAGTAAATCACATCCGTCACAGTCTTATAGATGTTGCAGAGGAAGAGGGCAGAGACCGAATACTACATAGCACTTAGCAGAGTAAGAAAGGTAGCTAACGAGGGGAATCGACAATACCTTCATCATGCCGATGACGGTGCCACGGGCCCAAGTCAGTCGGGGAAGAAGCGGAACTCAGGAGCACTCAACTTCAATGCTTGTAGTGCAGACCCTCCTCGTGAGATCTTGATGAAGATAACAACACCAAGACGGACCTAGATGGCCCAGCTGCTGCACGCGATGGGAGGCCGTCGACCTCGGCCACCAACCTAAAAGGCAGTGGCATACAAGAGCCATGGCCATGAGTGACCTGCACTGGCAGCTATGTACTGGTTATAATATAAACAAAATGGTCAAAATATGTAACGTGGTTTGAACTTTAAACTCAAAAGAAACTTGATAAACAAACTAAACCACAATAAAAGACTTTTCATTCTCAACAACCAGAACGAATCCAAGCTCCCTACTCTATGCCTCCATGATTCCTCTATCTATGTGCCTACAGGGCACCTATTTTACAAGCAAAAACAATACAGATGAAGTGAAGAGAGCAGAAAAACCACGGCGAGGACAAACAGCCGACGCACTTGCAGTGGACTCGATACGTCCACATGGACAAACAAGGGAGAAAGCTTACTCCAGCTATACCACATCAACACAAAAGTATAAACTTCGATTCATCATATGTTTCACAACCACATCAACACAAGAGAAAGAACTTCGATTCATCGTATGTTTCACAACCACATAAACACAAACAAACTAAACCACACACCAGTTGGCTATCTATATTATTGATGATAATCACCAAAAATATCCACTGATCGGCTATCTATATTATGGAGCGACGACTAGTTAGTTATTGACATTGCATTCAACAAGGAAATTCCTGACCAGACCATAACCAATGTGCTGGTTGCCATTATTGGTCACCATAAACAAGCCAGACAGCCTCTGAAGGGGTACACCTAGTCCATGAAAAGGATGCCAGCAAGAAGACAACAAACCCAGGTAAAAACAATATTCCAAGGTCAACAACAAGAGTCAAATCAATAGAGTGCAGAGACATACATGACTCTAAAGATACTTGATAAACATTAAACTCAGAAGATACTTGATAAATGATGGCCTCAATGATCAAAGAACACCTTTTGCTTCACCATGGACCAGAAAATGTACACAACAACACCCAGAACCAGTCCAAGCTCCCTACTCTATGCCTCCATTATTCCTGTATCTATTGATGTGCAAACATGACACGTATTTTACAAACAAAAAACAATACTGGTGAAGTGAAGAGAGCAGAAAAAACACCGCAAGGACTAACATGCCTACACACTTGCAATGGACTCGATACGTCCACATCAAAACAAGAGAAAAAACTCGGATTCATCCTAACGTTTCACAACCACGTCAACACAAGACAAAAGACTTTGATTCATCATATATTTCACAACCACATAAACACAAACAAATTAGACCACACACCGATTGGGTATCTATATTATGGATGATCATCACCAAAAATATCCACTGATCGGCTATCTATATTATGGTGTGGCGACTATTTAGTTATTGACCTTCCATTCGACAATGAAATTCCTGACCAAACCATAACTGCCTCTGAAGGGGTACACCTAGTCAATGAAAGGACACCAGCAAGAAGACAACAAACCCAAATGAAAACAATATCCAGAGGCTAACAACGAGAGTCAAATCGACAGCGCAGAGACAACGAGAGTCAAGGCAATTGCATAGTAGCTATCTAACAACTTGAATCTGCAGTAAGAGGGTGAGGTTAGTTGAAGATCACGCTTTTGTTACTTGCCATCAGGGTCTTCCAATTAGATATGGGTTTCTGGTTCATCTGTGACCTTCCATCTATAGAAATCACAAATCAGGCTATAAGCAAAGAGACAGAGAGAGAATAGCAATAACCACGAAGAAAGCAAAAATGAACAGAGGATACTTGGTAACAAGCAAACTAATAGACTGAGGTACAATTTGCTACTTCCATGGCCATATCAAAGAACTGCTCCAAGTATTATTTCTGGTGGATGATCTTCATCAAACGCAACACATTTTGTGCAGCCTCTGCTTAATTAACTGTACTTAATATTTCATTTTATTTATCCTACTATCAACTACTTCCTCCGTAAGTAAATATAAGATGCTTTAGATCACTAAAGTAGTGATTTAAAACGTCTTGCATTTGTTTACAGAGGGAGTATGTTTGTGTTTACCGTCTTACCAATAACCAATCTGTTATATATGCCCTTGTACAGAATTCAACTTCACTACTACAATACATACGTATGGCTAAATACAAATGTAAAGCCTGCACAGTTTGAAACCGAGGCTAACTTTCAGCAATTTAAAATGAAACTAAAAAGTACAGTACCCATCAGGCAATCAAATGCAAGCACTACTGGGCCTAGTGGCACAAGTTGATCAATTTCTTCATGTCATGGTGAGCTGCAGCATTAGCAGTGTATGACTGTGCGTGTCAAAACAAGGAAACCTGTTTAGGTGATGGTAAAAGAGAGCTAGATCCAGATTTAAATGAGGGCCGCTATTTATCATGCTCGAGTCACAGAAGCTAGCAGAATGTTACTACTAGTAATTTGGTTTCACAACCAAGCTGAATAGAAACTAGGCAGGCAGGCAGGCTAGAGCAGAGCAGCGAAAAAAACAGACCGACCTCCTTGTATGATGGTCTGGGTCGAACTCGACGATTTCATCCTCGTCACCTCGGGTCCCAGTCGTCCATGGAGTCGGGCACCTGGTGTTGTGCCAAATCAAAAAGAAAAAGAAATTAAATGGGGATCTGGTCTGAGAGAGAAGGTGGAAGAGAGGATGTAGGTCAAAGGAACGCAGAGCTCACCAGAGTCGTCGCTGGTCGCAAATCCTGAGAGGTCACACATTCAGTTTTAAGAACAGAGAACGCATTGTGATGATCTTGAGGTCTTCGCCACTGCATCAAGGGAGATGTAAAAACAACATAAATCAAGTCTCAAAGATGATGAGTTTGACAGCAAGGAAATCAAAATAAGGACAAGAGAATTCTTGGTGCCAAATTAACCAACACGTGCATAAATACTGATTACCCAAAGGAAAACCACCTAAGCAGCAACAAAGGCCATGACCACCACCAAGTACATATGTATGGACATCTATCAAAGTGGCAGTTGCAAAACGATGCCATGTCTCGCATTTGAATGTAAAAAACACTGAACCCCAATGCTTTAGATTGAGTCAAAGTTGAAACAGTATATAAATTGGAAATCCAAACAGTATAGATTGGTGCCGCATGCTCATATAGATAAATTGAAAAGTGAAGCTCGTTTTGGTGCTTGAACCAAACAGTGCTATTGCTACATACAGTACAGAGATGCTCCGGTTTCAGTTTTATCTACCACCAGTTTGTTTGTTCCAAGCTCCAAAGAGAAAAAAACTGGTCTCTGATTGTGACTGATCATACACAATCATACATATTTGAGGTCAAAGTAAAACCAAAAAATCGACGCATATCAACTGAACAAAAAAAAAAGCAAAATTTAATTTATCTTGCTGTCAAAACAGAGATAACGCTCTACTTTACAAACAGAGATAATTATGTTTTCCTCTTGAGGATTTCAAGATATATTATAGGTTCAGCTTTCATTTCGATTCCGTCGAGGCAATTTTCACATCTAATGCTCGATATATGCGACAACAACTCATAGTAGTTATCTAACAACTTGAATCACTAGTAAGAAGGTGAGGTAGAAGAAGATTACGCTTTTGTTACTTGGCATCACGGTCTTCCAATTTGCTCGAGATTTCTTCTTCATCTACGACCTTCCATCTGTAGTAATCACAAATTAGACCGTAAGCAGAGAGAGAGAGAGAGAGA
>LR738716.1:17586645-17721923 GCA_902687465.1 Secale cereale
GCTAGCTAGTGCCCAGGAGATGCGTGATGCATCGAAACTTTTCAGACCCAGTCTATCTCTCGTTTTACTGCGCGAGGAAGACCCAAAATATCTCCGGTTTCATCCCAATTTATATTGTGCAATAATGCATTTTTCTAAATTTCAGTGCCTGAAAGAAAAGAAAGATCGAGCCTTACGTAAACAAAAGTCCCATCTAGCTACAGCCGCCGCCTCCCGCCGGCGCCAGTGCCGATCCGTCTCGTCTCCGGTGGCCTTAGTGTCATGGAGGTGGAGTGGATCTCGGCTCTTGCCGGTGGGAGGGCTCCGTTTTTAGATCTGTTTTTGAGTTTTTAGATATGTGTGGCCACCGCCTCAACCAAATGACCAAATGACCAAAGACACATAGGCCTACTACAACACCGTTTGTCCAGCTCCGGCGAGGGAGGGGCGATGACAGCAGCGCGCCTTTGGCTCGCGTCAGTGCTTGTAGTCGTCGCTAGGTGGTCTACGAATCTGGATGTAATTTTTATCATTTCTAGTGTTCGTTGTACTATCATGATTGAAGAGGAAGAGATTGAAAGTTTTCACGCAAAAATAAATAAATTCAGTTGCCTGAAATTAAATTTTCTGTTACATTAGTCGGTTTTGTATTAGAAGAGCGAGGTTCCGAACCTGAGGTAGGGACGTCAGGAGGCAGCTTGTCGTGGTGCCGTCAACGGCAATGGGTCCGAGATTTGACTGGTTTTGGTGTGGGGTGCAGGGGATGGTCGACGGCGCTAGAGAAGGTGAGGCCTAAAGGAATGGCTGGCAACGACGGCTCGAGCAAAGCAGCGAGTGGCAACATTCGCTTGACAAGGAGGGCGGAAAAAGGGAGTCGGAGTAGCGATACGGGAAGGGGGGAAGGGCATGCGCCGTCATGTTGGAAAAGAGGAACAATGCATCAGGGAAGGGAGGTGACCAACATGATGAAATGGTGTTGCCTACCCTTTCTTTTTATCATTGTAGGCTGTTTTTCCGGTGCGGTGGTCCTATGTGTCTTAGTGCAGTGACTTTCGACCATCGACAACAAGGTTTGGCCGGCTCTCGTGAAAAGAGGGATGGCTAATGGCTTTAGTGTTTGTAGTCATTGTTAGGTGGTTCATGACTTTTTTTATTTCTTGTTACTTCTCATGCTTTTTTAATAGTCATGACACTGATTCCAGCTTGCTCTTCATTACTTTGACTGTGAACACTTCATTAATTTGATCGTTAACACCAGAACCAGTGCCGGAGCCATGTACAATTGTGGGGGCCGTGGCCCCCCAACTTTGTACTACCAAACTATGAAGAATATTTTAGGGGGAGCACTTAGATGAGACTTTGTTTTAGCATTTTACACCCTTAAACAATCATGTTTTCGTCTTGGCCCCCCAGCTCCGCCACTGACCAGAACTAACAAGTAACAGTACATGCATGCACCTCACTCACAAGTCACAACAGCCAGCCACAAACCGACGGAAGTACGTAATTACGTACATCGAACACCACAATTTGTGGAATCACACCTACGAGCAGATCATACGAGCGGCAACTTATTACTGCCCGTACGTCCGCGGCAGTCGGCACCGGCGTACGTCGCAATCAGCACGGGCTGGCCTCGACGACCTCTATGGCCCCGGCCGGCTCCGGCATGGTCACGGCGGCAACGGCGGCGCCGACCCTGGGCATGGTGACGGTGAGCTGCGCGCCGGCGTCGTCCATGGCGGCCCTGACCTGGCCCAAGGCGGCGTCGTCGGGGAGGTGGAACCGGCCGAAGAAGGTGGCGACGCTGCGCTCGACGTGGTGGCGCGTGTCGCTCCTGGCCTCCCTCCGCAGGTTCCGCTCGCCGGCGATGAGCAGCACCTTGCCCTCCTCCTCCACCTCCACCTTGACCTCCTCCTTGGTGACGCCGGCGGGGAGGCTGGCGCTGAACACGTAGGCCTCCGCCGTCTCCCGGCTCTGGATGTAGGTGTCGGCGAAGGCCGTGGTATCGTTGGCCAGCCACACGTCGGCGCCGCTGGTCGCCGTGGTGCCGAAGGGGTTCCACGAGTCCAGGGCCAGCGTGTCGAAGAAGCTCACCAACGACATCCTCCTCTCGTTTACCTAGCTCTGCTTGGAGATATTTATGTAGCTGTGTACCAAATGCGAGGTAGCTAGCTCGTTTCGTGTGGTGAATGCTTGGAGCTGGCTAATGGCGAGGCAGCGGCTATATATGGACGACGAAAGTATACACTAGCCACCTACTTTGCCTTGCTTCTTCCTGCGGAGCCGCACCTACCTGTCTCTGTAGCTTGAGTTGTCCTTGCGCTCGGTCCGGGCCGCTTCATCCAACAATACCGCCGAATCAAAGTATGACATGCAGGTAAGCAGTATGACTAGTATCGTCCACAACTCACTTGTGTTCTACTCGTGCATATCATCTACGCATAGACCTGGCTCATGATGCCACTGTTGGAAAACGTAGTATTTTAAAATTTTCCTACGATCAGGCAAGATCTATCTACCAGATGCATAGCAACGAGAGGGGAGAGTGAGTCTACGTACCCTCGTAGACCGAAAGCGGAAGCGTTAGAACAACGCAGTTGATGTAGTCGTATGTCTTCACGGCCCGACCGATCAAGCACCGAAACTACGGCACCTCCAAGTTCTAGCACACGTTCAGCTCGATGACGTCCCTCGAACTCTGATCCAGCCGAGTGTCGAGGGAGAGTTCCGTCAGCACGACGGCGTGGTGATGATCTTGATGTTCTACCATCGCAGGGCTTCGCCTAAGCACCGCTACAATATTTATCGAGGAGAACTATTGTGGAGGGGGGCACCGCACACGGCTAACAGATCAAGAGATCAATTGTTGTGTCTAGAGGTGCCCCCCTGCCCCCGTATATAAAGGAGGGAGGGAGAGGCCGGCCCTAGAGGGGGCGCACCAAGTGTGGGGAGTCCTACTACGACTCCCAAGTCCTAGTAGGATTCCCCTTTCCTTTCCGGAGTAGGAGAGAAGGAAAGAGGGGGAGAGGGAGAAGGAAAAGGGGGCTGCACCCCTTGTCCAATTCGGACCAGAAGGGGGGTGCACGCCTCCTTCCTTTTGGCCTCTCTCCTCTATTCCCGTAACTCCCCGGTACTCCGAAAATACCCGAATCACTCGGAACCTTTCCGATGTCCGAATATAGTCGTCAAATATATCGATTTTTACATCTCGACCATTTTGAGACTCCTCGTCATGTTCCCGATCTCATCCGGGACCCCGAACTCCTTCGGTACATCAAAACTCATAAACTCATAATAAAACTATCATCGAAACCTTAAGCGTGCGGACCCTACGGGTTCGAGAACTATGTAGACATGACCGAGACACGTCTCCGGTCAATAACCAATAGCGGAACCTGGATGCTCATATTGGCTCCCACATATTCTACGAAGATCTTTATCGGTCAAACCGCATAACAACATACATTGTTCCCTTTGTCATCGGTATGTTACATGCCCGAGATTCGATCATCGGTATCTCAATACCTAGTTCAATCTCGTTACCAACAAGTCTCTTTACTCGTTCGGTAGTACATCATCCCGCAACTAACTCATTAGCTGCAATGCTTGCAAGGCTTATAGTGATGTGCATTACCGAGTGGGCCCAGAGATACCTCTCCGACAATCGGAGTGACAAATCCTAATCTCGAAATACGCTAACCCAACAAGTACCTTCGGAGACACCTGTAGAGTACCTTTATAATCACCCAGTTACGTTGTGACGTTTGGTAGCACACAAAGTGTTCCTCCGGTATTCGGGAGTTGCATAATCTCATAGTCATAGGAACATGTATAAGTCATGAAGAAAGCAATAGCAGTAAAACTTAAACGATCATAGTGCTAAGCTAACGGATGGGTCTTGTCCATCAGATCATTCTCCTAATGATGTGATCCCGTTGATCAAATGACAACTCATGTCTATGGCTAGGAAACATAACCATCTTTGATCAATGAGCTAGTCTAGTAGAGGCATACTAGGGACACTCTGTTTTGTCTATGTATTCACACATGTATTAAGTTTCCGGTTAATAGAATTCTAGCATGAATAATAAACATTTATATAAGGAAATAAATAATAACTTTATTATTGCCTCTAGGGCATATTTCCTTCAGGGGGCGCCCGGTGGCGCCGGGGCGAGCTGTTTTGACGCGAAAAAGCCGCGGGCCAGCAACGTCAGCGACACGATGGCTCGTCTCCCCCAACTACCTCGGTTCCCGCGGGGAATCAATGGCAAGGCTGTCGCCGGTCAGCCTTGCCATTGATTCCTCACGGACGGCGCGCCGACGCCTCCCCTCCCTCGCACGCGTACACACGGGCGCGGCGCGGCTATATAGCCGGTGACCTTACTCGCCTGTGCCCACACCAACCTCGTCCCTCGCCGCCGCCTAGCCCCTCCTTCTCCGTCTGCCTCTCCCGAGCGCCGCTGCCCAGCCCCTCGCTCTCCCTCTCTACCTCTCCCGAGCCCGTCGCCATGGCAGAGCGTTTCCCCGGAGACGAGGCGGCGGCCAACGGCTTCGGCCGCCGTTCGCTCCGTGAATAGGAGTCCTGGCTCCTATTCCAGGCGAACGTCCCGGTGCCGCCGGACATGCGCGCCGGGCCGATGGGGTGGAGACTCAGCGACGGGGGAGTGCCCATTCCCCCGTTGCCCGACGCCGTGGCGAAGCCCAAATACTTCGCCGAGGAGGTCGAGGTCGTGCGCGCCTCCCTCGCCGACGCCGAACTCTCCCTCCCCCAGTACACCGCCGACAACCACGCGGCTTGGGCGGCGTACTTCGAGCACCGCCAGCAGCAGCGCTTGGCGTCCACCAACGGCGCGCCGGTGGTCGGCGGCGTGAAGAACATCGAGGGGCGCCACCTGTGGTGGGGCGTCCCCGGCCGCACACTTGAGGGCGTGCTGACGTACCTCGACGGCGGCAACTGTTGGAAATATGCCCTAGAGGCAATAATAAAAGAGTTATTATTATGTTTCCTTGTTCATGATAATCGTTTATTATCCATGCTATAACTGTATTGATTGGAAACTCAAATACATGTGTGGATATATAGACAAACTTTGTGTCCCTAGTAAGCCTCTTCAGGACTAGCTCGTTGATCAAAGATGACCGCGGTTTCCAGGTCATAGACATGAGTTGTCATTTGATAACGGGATCACATCATTAGGAGAATGATGTGATGGACGAGACCCAAACGTTAAACATAGCTTTTGATCGTATCAGTTATCGCTATAGTTTTCTGCATGTCAAGTATAAGTTCCTATGACCATGAGATCATGTAACTCACTGACACCGTAAGAGTGCTTTGTGTGTGCCAAACGTCGCAACGTAACTGGGTGACTATAAAGGTACTCTACAGGTATCTCCGAAGGTGTCTGTTGAGTTGACATGGATCGAGACTGGGATTTGTCACTCCGTGTGACGGAGAGGTATCTCCGGGCCCACTCGGTAATACGTCATCTCAATGAGCTCAAAGTGGCTAAGTAGTTAGTCACGGGATTATGTATTACGGAACGAGTAAAGAGACTTGCCGGTAACGAGATTGAACTAGGTATAGAGATACCGACGATCGAATCTCGGGCAAGTAACATACCGACGAGACAAAGGGAACTATATACGGGATTGCCTGAATCCTTGACATCGTGGTTCATCCGATGAGATCATCGAGGAATGTGTGGGAACCAATATGGGTATCCAGATCCCGCTATTGGTTATTGACCTGGGAGTGTCTCGGTCATGTCTGCATAGTTTCCGAACCCGCAGGGTCTACACACTTAAGGTTCGGTGACGCTAGGGTTGTTAGTGAGAACAGTGCATGGTTACCGAAGGTTGTTCGGAGTCCCGGATGAGATCCCGGACGTGACGAGGGTCTCCGGAATGGTCCGGGGACGAAGATTGATATATAGGATGAGAGTTATCGGAGTCCGGAAGTGTTCCGGGGAGTATCGGGAAGTCGGCGGATGACCGAAAAGGGTTTTCGGGGTCCCGGAAAGAGTTTCGGGCCTAATGGGCCACAAAGGGGAGACGCAACAGCCCTCATAGGGCTGTGCGCCCCCCCTGGGCCCTCTCCTCATGCGCAAGGGGGGCTGGGCCCCCCTAGGGCTGCCGCACCCCTATGGAGTAGGGGGCAAGGCACTTGGGGGGGAAACCCTAGCCCCTTGGCCGCCGCCCCCTCCCCATCTGCCCTGGCCGCCGCCCCTAGGGGTAAACCCTAGGGCGCCCCCTCCCCTCTCTTCCCCCTATATAAAGAGAGGCAGAGGGAGGGCAGCCACACACGTTCGTGCCTCGGCGCTGCCCTCCCTCTCCCACATCCATCTTCGTCAATTCCCGCAGTGCTTGGCGAAGCCCTGCTGGAATCCTCCACCACCATCTCCACCACGCCGTCGTGCTGCCGGTGTCTCCATCAACCTCTCCTTCCCCCTTGCTGGATCAAGAAGGAGGAGACGTCCCCGAGCTGTACGTGTGAAGAACGCGGAGGCACCGTTGCTTCGGTGCTAGGATCTTCGGCGATCTGAATCGCGGCGAGTACGACTCCATCAACCGCGTTCTTGAACGCTTCCGCTTAGCGATCTACAAGGGTATGTGGATCCAACTCTCCCCTCGTAGATGCATCTCCTAGATTGATCTTGGTGAGCGTAGGAAAAATTTTTGTTTCCCATGCAACGTTCCCCAACAGTGGCATCATGAGCTAGGTTCTTGCGTAGATGCTTTTACGAGTAGAACACAAAAGGGTTTGTGGGCGTTGATGTTTAGATTGCTTCCCTCCTTAGTCTTTCTTGATTCAGCGGTATTATGGGATGAAGCGGCCCGGACCAACTTTACATGTCCACGTACATGAGACCGGTTCCATCGACAGACATGTGACTTTTGTTGCATAAGATGGCTGGCGGGTGTCTGTCTCTCCTATCTTAGTTGAATCGGAATAGAAAAAGGCGGTCCTTGTAGAAGGTTAAATAGCAACTTAAATATCACCGTTGTGGCTTTGCGTAGGTAAGAAGCGTTCTTGCTAGATACCCATAGCAGCCACGTAAAACATGCAACAACAAATTAGAGGACGTCTAACTTGTTTTTGCAGGGTATGTATGTGATATGATATGGCCAATGACATGATGAGATATATTTGATGTATGAGATGATCATGTTGTAATAGTTAATATCGACTTGCATGTCGATGTATACGGCAACCGGCAGGAGCCATAGGGTTGTCTTTAATTTTTGAATGACCTGCGTGTCAATCATTAAGCGCTTTGTAATGCTTTACTTTATCGCTAAACGGTAGCAATAGTAGTAAGAGCATGGTGGGCGCGCGACAACCCCGATGGCGACACGATGATGGAGATCATGATGATGGGGATCATGGTGTGGCGCCGGTGACGATGGAGATCATGCCGGTGCTTTGGTGATGGAGATCAAAAGCACGAGTTGATGGCCATATCATGTCACTTATGATTTGCATGTGATGTTAATCCTTTTATGCATCTTATTTTGCTTAGGACGACGGTAGCATTATAAGATGATCCCTCACTAAAATTTCAAGATAAAATTGTGTTCCCCCCGAATGTGCGCCGTTGCGAAGGTTCGTCGTTTCGAAGCACCACGTGATGATCGGGTGTGATAGACTCTACGTTCGCATACAACGGGTGCAAGCCAGTTGTGCACATGCAGAACACTCGGGTTAGACTTGACGAGCCTAGCATGTACAGACATGGCCTCGGAACACGGAAGACCGAAAGGTCGAGCATGAGTCATATAGTAGATATGATCAACATGTAGATGTTCACCATTGACACCACCTCATCTCACGTGATGATCGGACTTGGGTTGGTGGATCTGAATCATGTCACGCTCGAATGACCAGAGGGATGTCATTTTGAGTGGGAGTTATAAATAATTTGATTAGGTAATAACTCACTTATCATGAACAATAGTCTAAAATGTCTTTGCAAATCTTTTGTTGTAGATGGCTCGCGCAGTAGCTCCCCTGAATTTTAATGCGTTCCTAGAGAAAGCTAAACTGAAAGATGATGGAAGCAACGTTGTGGACTGGCTCCGCAATCTGAGGATCATCCTCACAGCTGCCCAAAAGGTTTATGTCCTAAGTGCACCGCTAGGTGAACCCCCCGCTCCGGCCTCTGTGGACGTTATGAACGCCTGGCAGACGCGCTCGGATGACTACTCAGTCGTGCAGTGTGCCATGTTGTATAGCTTGGAAGGAGGACTTCAAAGGCGTTTTGAACGTCATGGAGCATATGAGATGTTCCAGGAGTTGAAGTTCATCTTTGAAAAGAATGCTAAGATCGAGAGGTATGAGACCACCGATAAATTCTTTGCTTGCAAGATGGAGGAGAATTCGTCTGTCAGTGAGCACTTACTGAAGATGTCTGGGTACTATACCCGCATAGCTGATCTGGGACTTGTGTTCCCGGAGGAGGCTATCATTGACAGAATTCTCCAGTCACTCCTACCTAGCTACAAGAGCTTCGTGCAGCAGTACAACATGCAAGGGATGAACAAGTCCATCGCCGAGCTGTTTTCAATGCTGAAAGTCGCTGAGGCAGACATCCAGAAGGAGTATCAAGTGTTGATGGTCAATAAAACCACCAGTTTCAAGAAAAATGGCAAGGGCAAGAAGGGTAACTCTAAGAAGGGTGGCAAGGCAGTTGCTCATCCAGTGAAGAAACCCAAGGTTGGGCCCAAGCCAGAAACTGAGTGTTTCTATTGCAAGGGGAACGGCCACTGGAAGCGGAACTGCCCCAAGTATCTGGCAGACAAGAAGGGGGCCAACAACAACAACAAGCAAGGTATATGTGATATACATGTTATTGATGTGTACCTTACCAACTCTCGTTGTAGTGCCTGGGTATTTGATACCGGTTCGGTTGCTCACATTTGCAACTCTAAACAGGAACTACGGAATAAACGGAGGCTGGCGAAGGACGAAGTGACGATGCGCGTGGGGAATGGTTCCAAGGTTGATGTGATCGCCGTCGGCACGCTCGCTCTTCGATTACCATCGGGATTAGTTATGAACCTGAATAATTGTTATTTAGTGCCTGCGTTGAGCATGAACATTATATCTGGATCTTGTTTGATGCGAGACGGTTACTCATTTAAGTCAGAGAATAAAGGTTGTTCTATTTATATGGGTAATATCTTTTATGGTCATGCACCCGAAGTGAGGGGTTTATTCTTATTGAATCTCGATAGTGATGATACACATGTTCATAACGTTGATGCCAAAAGATGTAGAGTTGATAATGATAGTACCACTTTCTTGTGGCACTGTCGTCTGGGTCATATCGGCGTGAAACGCATGAGGAAGCTCCATGCTGATGGACTTTTGGAGTCTCTTGATTTTGAATCACTTGACACATGCGAGCCGTGCCTCATGGGCAAGATGACTAAGACCCCGTTTTCAGGAACAATGGAACGGGCAAGTGACTTATTGGAAATCATACATACTGATGTGTGTGGCCCGATGAGTATCACGGCGCGCGGTGGATATCGTTATTTTCTCACCTTCACTGACGACTTAAGTAGGTATGGGTATATTTACTTGATGAAGCATAAGTCTGAAACGTTTGAAAAGTTCAAGCAATTTCAGAGTGAAGTTGAGAATCATCGTAACAAGAAGATCAAGTTCCTACGATCTGATCGAGGGGGAGAGTATCTGAGTTATGAGTTTGGCAATCACTTGAGAAAGTGTGGAATCGTTTCACAGTTGACGCCACCTGGAACACCACAGCGTAATGGTGTGTCCGAACGTCGTAATCGAACCCTATTAGATATGGTGCGTTCTATGATGTCTCTTGCCGATTTGCCACTATCGTTCTGGGGATATGCGTTAGAGACAGCTGCATTCACTTTAAATAGGGCTCCATCTAAGTCCGTTGAGACAACACCGTATGAACTATGGTTTGGTAAGAAACCTAAGTTGTCTTTTCTCAAAGTTTGGGGTTGCGATGCTTATGTCAAAAGGCTTCAGCCAGAAAAGCTCGAACCCAAAGCGGACAAATGTGTCTTCATAGGATACCCAAAAGAAACTGTTGGGTACACCTTCTATCTCAGATCCGAGGGCAAAGTGTTTGTCGCTAAGAACGGGTCCTTTCTCGCGAAAGAGTTTCTCTCGAAAGAATTGAGTGGGAGGAAGGTAGAACTTGATGAGGTTATTGAACCTCTACTTCAACCAGAGAGTAGCGCAGCACAGAAAGATGTTTTTGTGGAGCCTGCAGAGGTTGAAGAGGAAGCCAATGATGATGATCAAGAAGCTTCTGATCAAGTTACTACTGAACCTCGTAGGTCGACAAGGGTACGCACTGCACCTGAGTGGTATGGTAACCCTGTCTTGGAGGTCATGTTGTTGGACAACAGTGAACCTACGAGCTATGGAGAAGCGATGGTGGGCCCAGATTCCGACAAATGGTTAGAGGCCATGAAATCCGAGATGGGATCCATGTATGAAAACAAAGTATGGACTTTGGAAGTATTACCTGAAGGGCGGAAGGCCATTCAGAATAAATGGATTTTTAAGAGGAAGACGGACGCTGACGGCAATGTCACCGTGTATAAAGCTCGACTTGTGGCAAAGGGTTTTTCACAAGTTCAAGGGATTGACTACGATGAGACTTTCTCACCCGTAGCGATGCTTAAATCCGTCCGAATCATGTTGGCGATAGCTGCATATTTCGATTATGAAATTTGGCAGATGGATGTCAAAACAGCGTTCCTTAACGGTTTTCTTAAGGAAGAGTTGTATATGATACAACCGGAAGGTTTTGTCGATCCAGAGAATGCTGACAAAGTATGCAAGCTCCAGCGTTCCATTTATGGGCTGGTGCAAGCATCTCGGAATTGGAATCTTCGCTTTGATGAGGTGATCAAAGCGTTTGGGTTTGTACAAGTTTACGGAGAAGCTTGTATTTACAAGAAAGTGAGTGGGAGCTCTATAGCGTTTCTAATATTATATGTGGATGACATATTGCTGATTGGAAACAATATATAATTTTTGGATAGCGTGAAGGGGTATTTGAACAAGAGTTTTTCGATGAAGGATCTCGGTGAAGCTGCTTTCATATTGGGCATCAAGATCTATAGAGATAGATCAAGACGCTTGATAGGACTTTCACAAAGTACGTACCTTGATAAAGTTTTGAAGAAGTTCAAAATGGATCAATCCAAGAAGGGGTTCTTGCCGGTATTGCAAGGTACAAAGTTGAGTAAGACTCAATGCCCAGTGACTGCGGAAGATAGAGAAAAGATGAGTGTCGTCCCCTATGCTTCAGCCATAGGCTCTATCATGTATGCAATGCTGTGCACAAGACCAGATGTCAGCCTTGCCATAAGTATGGCCGGAAGGTTTCAAAGTAATCCTGGTATGGATCACTGGACAGCGGTCAAGAATATCCTAAAGTACCTGAAAAGGACTAAGGAAATGTTTCTCGTTTATGGAGGTGATCAAGAGCTCGTCGTAAAGGGTTACGTCGATGCAAGCTTTGACACTGATCCGGATGACTCTAAGTCTCAAACCGGATACGTATATATTCTCAACGGGGGAGCAGTAAGCTGGTGCAGTTCCAAGCAAAGCGTGGTAGCCGATTCTACATGCGAAGCGGAGTACATAGCTGCCTCGGAGGCGGCAAAGGAAGGTGTCTGGATGAAGGAGTTCATGACAGATCTTGGAGTTGTGCCTAGTGCATTGAACCCAATGACTCTGTTCTGTGACAACACTGGTGCCATTGCTCTAGCCAAGGAACCAAGGTTTCACAAGAGGACCAGACACATAAAGCGACGCTTCAATTCCATCCGCGATTCAGTCAAGGAGGAGGACATAAGCATTTGCAAAGTACACACGGATTTGAATGTTGCAGATCCGTTGACTAAGCCTCTTCCACGGGCTAAGCATGATCAACACCAAGACTCTATGGGTGTTAGGTTCATTACCTTGTAATGCTAGATTATTGACTCTAGTGCAAGTGGGAGACTGTTGGAAATATGCCCTAGAGGCAATAATAAAAGAGTTATTATTATGTTTCCTTGTTCATGATAATCGTTTATTATCCATGCTATAACTGTATTGATTGGAAACTCAAATACATGTGTGGATATATAGACAAACTTTGTGTCCCTAGTAAGCCTCTTCAGGACTAGCTCGTTGATCAAAGATGACCGCGGTTTCCAGGTCATAGACATGAGTTGTCATTTGATAACGGGATCACATCATTAGGAGAATGATGTGATGGACGAGACCCAAACGTTAAACATAGCTTTTGATCGTATCAGTTATCGCTATAGTTTTCTGCATGTCAAGTATAAGTTCCTATGACCATGAGATCATGTAACTCACTGACACCGTAAGAGTGCTTTGTGTGTGCCAAACGTCGCAACGTAACTGGGTGACTATAAAGGTACTCTACAGGTATCTCTGAAGGTGTCTGTTGAGTTGACATGGATCGAGACTGGGATTTGTCACTCCGTGTGACGGAGAGGTATCTCCGGGCCCACTCGGTAATACGTCATCTCAATGAGCTCAAAGTGGCTAAGTAGTTAGTCACGGGATTATGTATTACGGAATGAGTAAAGAGACTTGCCGGTAACGAGATTGAACTAGGTATAGAGATACCGACGATCGAATCTCGGGCAAGTAACATACCGACGAGACAAAGGGAACTATATACGGGATTGCCTGAATCCTTGACATCGTGGTTCATCCGATGAGATCATCGAGGAACGTGTGGGAACCAATATGGGTATCCAGATCCCGCTATTGGTTATTGACCTGGGAGTGTCTCGGTCATGTCTGCATAGTTTCCGAACCCGCAGGGTCTACACACTTAAGGTTCGGTGACGCTAGGGTTGTTAGTGAGAACAGTGCATGGTTACCGAAGGTTGTTCGGAGTCCCGGATGAGATCCCGGACGTGACGAGGGTCTCCGGAATGGTCCGGGGACGAAGATTGATATATAGGATGAGAGTTATCGGAGTCCGGAAGTGTTCCGGGGAGTATCGGGAAGTCGGCGGATGACCGAAAAGGGTTTTCGGGGTCCCGGAAAGAGTTTCGGGCCTAATGGGCCACAAAGGGGAGACGCAACAGCCCTCATAGGGCTGTGCGCCCCCCTGGGCCCTCTCCTCATGCGCAAGGGGGGCTGGGCCCCCCTAGGGCTGCCGCACCCCTATGGAGTAGGGGGCAAGGCACTTGGGGGGGAAACCCTAGCCCCTTGGCCGCCGCCCCCTCCCCATCTGCCCTGGCCGCCGCCCCTAGGGGTAAACCCTAGGGCGCCCCCTCCCCTCTCTTCCCCCTATATAAAGAGAGGCAGAGGGAGGGCAGCCACACACGTTCGTGCCTCGGCGCTGCCCTCCCTCTCCCACATCCATCTTCGTCAATTCCCGCAGTGCTTGGCGAAGCCCTGCTGGAATCCTCCACCACCATCTCCACCACGCCGTCGTGCTGCCGGTGTCTCCATCAACCTCTCCTTCCCCCTTGCTGGATCAAGAAGGAGGAGACGTCCCCGAGCTGTACGTGTGAAGAACGCGGAGGCACCGTTGCTTCGGTGCTAGGATCTTCGGCGATCTGAATCGCGGCGAGTACGACTCCATCAACCGCGTTCTTGAACGCTTCCGCTTAGCGATCTACAAGGGTATGTGGATCCAACTCTCCCCTCGTAGATGCATCTCCTAGATTGATCTTGGTGAGCGTAGGAAAAATTTTTGTTTCCCATGCAACGTTCCCCAACAGCAACGACCCGCCGTTGGTGTACCCGGCGAGGGTGGCCGCCCAGGCGCAGCACCGACGCGCCGGTCCATGGGCTCCAAGGAGGTTCGGGTCCTCCTTCTCGCGATCTTCATCGCACTCCTCCGGTACTCCGGCCCTGCTCGGCGTCAAGGCCGAGCCCGCGGCGGAGATGCCGCTCGGCCGGCGCACTCGCAGCGCCGGCATCGTCATCAACGAGGACGGCCGGCGCGCCTCCTCTTCGGCTCCTTCTCCGCGCTTCGTCAAGTCAAAGACGGAGTCGGGGCTCGCGCCGGAGAAGACGGAGCCGGGGCTCGCGCCGGTGAAGAAGGAGCCGGCCGCGCCGGTGAAGACGACGGAGCTCGACGACGACGACGCGGCCCTCGAATGGGCGCGCGGGGACTCCATAGCGATGGAGAAGGAGCGGCTGGAGAAGGAGAAGGAGCGTCAGTGCGCCGCCTTGCGCTGCTTCGCGGAGCGCCGACGCGGCCGCGACGAAGGCGGAGTCGTCGTCATCTACGACAGCAACGACGACGACGCGTCGGCACCAGTCCGCCATGGCGACGCCGGGCAGGGGTCCAGCAGGGGCACCCGCGTCAAGGAGGAGAAGGCCGACGACGACGATGGCGGCGACTTCAGCCAGTTTTTTTAGATTAGTTTAATGAAAATCCGCGAACTTCGCCGAACTGTGCCGAAATTTATCGTGTTTGGCCGAAATTTATCGTGTTTTTAGCCGAACTTCGCCGAACTGTGCTATACTTTTTTATTTTAAATGCGTCTGGGGGCGGCCCTGGGGCCGGCGGCTGGGGACCAACTCGCCTCAGGCCCAATTTTAGCGCCGACTCACCCCCAGGCGGCGATTTTAGGCGCCCCTGGGGGCCAACGGCTGGAGATGCTCTGAGCTCACCCATGTTGATTCTAGACGGTATTTTCATTTGTCTGTTTTTACTTCGAGGGCCATTTGACTCATTGTGTTTACACCATCTTGATGTTTTATTTAAAATCAATACGGCGTTCACATGGGGCCGTCCCGTCTGAGATGAGATCCTGTCTCAGACCACATGGAGAGACTGACCAAAAATCAATCACGGTGGAGGTGGATCGCATCTTGCTTGCTGTTTGATGGGGGATACCTGGCTGCCACACGAATACATTGGCCGTCGACCTGCCGACCTGCCGTACGTACGTGGCGGTTGGTGCGATTCGGCTCGTGCATATGTGATATCTCAATTAGTATGTGTTAAACACTTTTCGAATACATGTTAAAAACAATATTTTCAAATGGTAAAAATATTGTTTTTCAACCATGCGAGCATTCTTTTATATTGTATAAAGATTTTATGAAAATGTGACAAACATATTTTTGACATGTATATCATTTTTTTAAATGCGAGTATACTTTTGCGACATGAGAACATTTATTAAATGTCATGAACATTTGTTTTAACAACACTAGCATAGAATTTACACTGTGTGAACTTTTCAAAACAATTTTGTACATTTTTTTGAAATAAATGTGTTCATAATGTTGATTTTGAAAATATAAAAATAAATAAATAATGAACAGAAAAATGAGAAAAAAATGTGTAAGTACCTGCGCGATTATGGGTTGGTCTTCGGGGCATCCTCAGACCAGATGGGCTTGTTTCTTGCAGTGAGCGAGAGTCGGCGGCGCCCCCACTTGCCTCAAACAAGCGTAAATGACTTATCACCTGAATCTCGTGTAGAATTGTGTCAGCCCATTGGTTGGACATTTAGGTCATGTTTGGAAATCCTGCAACTCTCAGTCCGACCAATGTTAAGGTTGAGTGAGATGTGTTGAGTGGGGTCCAGTAATACAAAATTTTGGAGCACCATAAATGAAGTTTCCCGAAGCGATGATATGTGAAGTTAGGAAATACTCCTACCCACCATGCCACCGGCAAGTGGTTGATTGCTCTCTTTTCTCGCAGCATGTCATGAGGACCAAACCTCACGTTCCTAGTCTTTGTTCCCTTTTGATGACCTCACTCCGAATAACCTCTTAACACCTCGCATCGACTTTTTTGATCTCTTGCTGCCATCTCCCATTGTTATGCTTGGAGCGGAGATCTGGGTCGAGATCAGCAGACGATCATGTTCAAACGGTGATTTGTTCTTTGGGATCGCGCCACGTAGGATCCACCCTATTTCATCAATATGGGGAAGAAGCCAAATCAACAATGGTATTATAATTGAGATATCACATATGAGAGTAGATATACAAGTTGCATGCTTTGCCTCCTCCTGATGGGTACTTGTCGTTGAGTAGTCTGCAACATGTCTGTTAGGATCGCAAGTTTTTTCGTGGCCCAAAACTTTTCCTTCTCCCTTTTTCGTGTCGACGTTGGTGTCAATGGAAGTGAGGCGAATCACGGACGTACGTGCCGTCGGGGCCGGATCGACAACACACAGTTCGCGGCGGAGAAAAACGGGGACGTCTGACGACCTCATCTTTGGCTGAACTCACCCGGCTTGAAAGATGCACGGTGCACGTGTGGTACAAAAGCACTCTAGAGTCTATAGATTGGACTATAATTTGACTGCAGAGTCAAGGGCACAACGCTGGCTGTACTGGACACCACACACAGCTGAGCAAAGCGAATTGGGCAACAAGCTTGAAAATAGGAGTGTGGCGGCGCAGAGGCTTTGATACGGCGCGTAGAGTTACTGAGAAGCTCCCTTTCCCAAAATTAACAGGAACATCGACGAGTCACCTACACATCTACTATCTACAGTGAGAAAAAATGATTAAGCCGTGTGACCTGCGCATGTAACACCATCCCTAGCTAGGTTGCGTTCTCTAGAATCTTAGCGAGAAACTAGCATCTCGCGTAGAACCACTAAAGAATACGCGGACCACACCAAGAAGTAGAACTGTTGGGCCATCGTTACGTCAACGTCGATGGAGATTACAACATAGGCTTAATCAATTAAGAGCATCTCTAACAGACCTCGTAAAATGTCCTGATCCGTAAAATAACCATCAAAATGCGGGTCGGCGCCGAAAATCCTGCTCGAACAGATCCGGCAAATGCGCCGGCCCAATTTTTTTTTAAGAGGCGCGGCAAAATCTTGACCCAACCCGCGAATACGCGGGTTCTCCCTGGTCCGTCAGTGCCCTGCATATAGCGGGGGCAGTTGGTGGGTGGACATTTCAGCCCGCACTTTTCTCCACCTACCACCTCCTCTCTCCCACTCGCCTCGCCGCCGGGCCAACGCCCACGATTCCGACAAAAGTAGCCGGCGGGATCACGTCGAAAGGCCGTCACACACACACACACGAGGTTGCCCTCCACACCCTCCTCCTGCGTCGGCGGGCCAGAAATTTGCAGATCTGCGGCCCTTCGTGCCAAGCGATGGAATGGCCGGGGAGCACCTCGCGCAGCCCAGGCAAAGTCCCATCGCCGCATGCAGGTACGGGTTCGCCCTGTCGCCATCGCCGACGGTTTGCTGGCATGGATTCGGTCGGCCTTCCGCCGGGCTCGGCGCTCGCGCAGCGGCTCCGCGACTCGCCAATGTCGCTCATACGGTGCGACGACTGCACGCGGACAGTGCGGCGGCTAACTTCAGGCACGCCGAAGCTTCCCGGATGGGTGTTCTTCAAATGCGAAAACGACGGGGTATGCATAGATTTCATTCGGCTTTGGCACCATATTCTTTGGTTCAATTGCGATAGCTCATTTCGAACATCGTCATGTGTGTAGGAAGATGGATGCTCAGTTTGGTTTTGGAAAGGAGAATACATTGCTTTATTGATAGAAAGAAACTTAATACATGTTCGTGCACTCCTTAGTACAATCGAAGCTAATGATGCGGCTGCATATGTAATTAGAGAAGAAAGTAGAGAGTAAGCAACGTCTACTTCTTTCGAACCAAAGAAGAAGAACGAAGAATGCAAAATCAAGAATTCACAGATCAACAATGAATGCATGGAGAAGATATTGGTCCAACTAGGAGCAGTTATGAAAGTTGGATATCTCCTCAAATGCATAAATGTGATTTTTGTTTTCTTTGGTCTTCCTATCCTAACAAAGATTTGGTGATGCTCTATGTATGCAATGCCGTTGAAAAATTAACAGGAACATCGACGAGTCACCTGCACATCTACTATCTACAGTGAGAAAAAATGATTAAGCCCTATGCCCTGTGCATGTAACATCATCCGTATAGCTAGCTTGCGTTCTCTAGAGGCTAGAATCTCGCGTAGAACCGCTAAAGAATACGTTACCTCAACGTCGATGACGGAGGCTAATCAATCAAGGATTCAAGGGTGCCGCACGTACTATACCGAAAAAGGGTTTCCCTCCGTTTTGTATTCCAAAGCAACCAACACCGATACATGGATCGCTGGAGCGAACAGCACATCAAGCCCAAAAGAAAAAAGAAGAAAAAAATAAATGCCAACAACAGCAGCTCGACAAAGCGCGGATGACCCGCCACCGCTACACCCACCAGAAACAAACCACCACAACTCGAGGCTCCGAACCACCGCGTACAAAGCAGCACCACCAAGAAGGAAAGCGAGGCCGACGACGCTGCTGCCCGGACAAGTTCTAGGGTTTCCCCGGCACGCGGAGGGAGGTGGGGGATGGATATCACCGACACCCTCCAGGAAGGAATGGTGGCACCCACAAGTGTCACCGCATCGGAGCCGAAGACCGGCAAGGATTTCTCCCGCACTCCAACCCCACCGCCCAACAGATCGGAGCCGACCAGCCAGACCGCCGCCCACCACCATGCGCCATCGCGGTTGCGTCGCCACCCACGCCGCCTCACTGCGAACACCAACATGAGGCCAAGAGGACCGGGGAGAGAAGCGCCCCGCGGAGGGAGAAGCAGCACCGAAGCCGAACGGGAGGGAACCACCTCCACCGCCGTCGTGCGGGAGGCCAAAGCCTCCGACACCGTCGCAGTAGCCGTTCGGACGCGGCTGCAGGTCATGCCAGGCCACCCCTGGCCCGTCCAGGCCCGAAACGGGCCCGCTAAGCCCTGCCGCCACGCTGCAGCAAGCCGACGATGGTGCCCCCAACACCCTGCCGCTCATCTCCTCTCCCCTGCCTCCCGGAAGCCGCGAAGCAGACCCACTCCGCCGCCCGCCCGCCCAGGCCCAGATGAGGCCCGAATGGCCCAGATCTGGGCCAAGCAGGCGCTGCCAGACCGCATCGCCACGTTGCCCCGCCGCCAACGACGACGCCGCCGACCAGAAGTTCGCCCCCCCTCGCGCCAGGAGCCCCCGTCGCCGCGCTGGACCGCCGCCGCCTAGAAACACCGCCCGGGGTCGCCCCGTCCCGCGCCGGCAGACACCCGAGAGGGGAAGGGCCTGGGGGCCGTCGCCACCAGCGTCGCCCGGGCCAGGCCCGCAGCGGGCGCCGACGACGGCGGCAGGGAGGGAGGGGAAGGGAGAGGCGCGCGTGGGAGGAGGTTGGTCGCGACCGGCCGCCCGCGGGGGCGACGCGGTCGCGGGAGGGGGATCCTAGAGATGCTCTTCAGCTTCCCGCACGTACTATACATACGTGGCCGGCCTTGCACACGACGCCATCTTTCTTGTTGACGACACAACGTGTGGGTGAGAAAGAGTGTGAACGGATCGCCCATCGAGGCCTTAACTCGACGACATGTTGCCCCACACAGTGTACAGCGGCTAGCTCTCGATCGGTTGCGAAGGCTAGCTAAGCATCCGTAGCGAGGTGAGGAGGATATGCCAACAAATTTTAGACGACGTCGCCATCGGAAAAGTTGTGCCGGCTGCCGGGGAGGGACCGTTTGTAACTCGATTTTTTGTTGCTTCACGTGCGATATGATGCTGCTGTAAAACCAATGTTTTTTTGGGTATTTTTGTATGTGTTTTTTAGGTGCATCGGGTCTGCTTTCACCGTTGCTCGGATTTCTCGTGTGACCTTTCGTGATCGTCCCACATGAGTCCATCCGCAAACCAACGAAATTGACCTGTTCACCTCACATTACTCCCGCAAGCGCAAGGACAACTCAAGCTACAGAGACAGGTAGGTGCGGGTCCGCAGGAAGAAGCAAGGCAAAGTAGGTGGCAAGTGTATACTTTCGTCGTCCATATATAGCCGGCGCCTCGATCGCCATTAGCCATCTCCAAGCATTCACATACTACATATCTCCAAGCAGGGCTAGCTAAACCGATCTAGAGGATGTCGTTGGTGAGGTTCTTCGACACGCTGGCCCTGGACTCGTGGAACCCCTTCGGCAGCATCTTCGGCACCACGGCGACCAGCGGCGCCGACGTGTGGCTGGCCAACGACAACACGGCCTTCGCCGACACCTACATCGAGAGCCGGGAGACGGCGGAGGCCTACGTGTTCAGCGCCAGGCTCCCCGCCGGCGTCACCAAGGAGGAGGTCAAGGTGGAGGTGGAGGAGGAGGGCAAGGTGCTGCTCATCGCCGGCGAGCGGAACCTGCGGAGGGAGGCCAAGAGCGACACGCGCCACCACGTCGAGCGCAGCGTCGCCACCTTCTTCGGCAGGTTCCACCTCCCCGAAGACGCCGCGCTGGGCCAGGTCAGGGCCGCCATGGACGACGCCGGCGCGCAGCTCACCGTCACCGTACCCAGGGTCGGCGCCGCCGTTGCCGCCGTAACCATGCCCGAGCCGGCCGTGGCCATCGAGGTCGTCGAGGCCAGCCCGTGCTGATGGCGACGCCGGTGCCGACTACTGCGGTCGTACGTGCAGTAATAAGTTGCCGCTCGTACCATCTGCACTCCACAGGGTATTTTCTATGGCTTAGTTCAGATGCCACAAAATTGTGGTGTTCGATGTTCCGTCGGTTTGTGGCTTGCTGTTGTGACTTGTGAGAGCTGCATGCCTGTAATATGCATGCATATTTGCCTGTACTATTACAGTTCTGGTGTTCACGGTCGAATTAATGAAGTGTTCACAGTCAAGTTAATGAAGAGCGAGCCTGAATCATTCCACCACCAGAGATGCTACACTTACAGTGTAGCTTTATAGTCGGAGATTAGGAGGTAAAGGGGGGCCACCAGCCGAAATTAATCAGGGTGGCAGAGATTGGTGGAACCACCAGAGATGCTACATCGACGGAGCCTTACAGGGTTTTACAGGGTTTGTTTAAGGTGGCAAATTGTGATTGGACAAAGGGATGGGAGGGGCCCCACCCACCTGAAAATCAGGGGGGGCATGTTTAGTTAGTTAGGAAGGGGTTTGTAGAAGCCTGTATTACCCCGTACGTCTAGCATTTTTGGTGGAACCACTACTAACTCCCTGCTGGTTTACTCCGGGTCTATTTTGACCGTGATTTTAACTAATAAAATATACAGTATATTATACATAGCAAAAATAATATCCACTCCATTCAAATACAAATTCAATAATAATTTTTTATGACACGCATTGATATTTTTTAGTCAAATACGTGGTTAAATTTTGACCAAGATATAATGAGAACTGTTAAACCAAGACGGACTCACTAAGAGCAACAATCAGACCGAGCAAATCCGGACTCTGATGCACCAGCAGACACGCCCGGACGTTTCCAATGGCCAGTCAACCCTCAAAACTCTGTGTTCGTGGACGTGTTCCTCAGAGCAAATCCTCAAATCAATATTAATGTCAATCAACATAAATTAACACATGTAGTTAAACACATACATGTCACCGGAAAAATTGACATGGTATACTAACTAGGCATGAATGACAATGAAGGAAGTTCATCCACAGCCGTCCTTGTCCTTATCCTTGCACTTGTCTTCTTTGTAGAAATCGTGCTAAAAGATGCAAAACGAATCGAGACGGATCTACTCCCCGTGTCTAAATTGTCGGAAGCCTCCTTCTCCTCTTTGAGAGGCAGTCCGACCATGGCACGGGGACCACCCGACTTTGCTCCCTTGCGAAGGCGCGCACCCGCATGCTTTGTCGCTTCTCGAGGATGCAGTCACTAGGCGAGGACTCCTCGCTCGATCCAAGGCGGTGTGCGGCTCCGCCCCAGCGGCCATGACTTCAAGGGCTTCCGGGGCTTGCTGCACCTCATCCTCGCACAACGAGCACGTCGCTCCTTCGCAATGGTTGGGACGTGATGTGGGCTGGTGTTAGACCTGGCCATGGGCAGCCCGACCCGACCCGGCCCGAAAAAGCCTGACCTGGCCCGGCTCGACCTTGTCCACAGGCCGGGCTCGGGCCTAGATTTTAAGCTCGCCAGCCTGGCCAGGCCGGACCCGGGCCCGACATATTTGCACATTAACGAAGAGGCCCGGCCCGTGGCCCGAAGCCCGCCGGGCTTTTAGTGTGATGGGCCGGGCCGGGGACCGATTTTCATGCCCGACGGCCGGGCGGGGCCGGGCTCGGGCCTGGGTTTTTTGCGACGGGCTTTGGTAGGCCCGGCCTGGCCCGACAGATGGCCAGGTATAGCTGGCGTGGACCTCCGACTCGGAGCCCAACGCGGCGGGGACGAGGCGCCACCGCTCGAATTGCACCGTCATGCCAGGGTTGCGTCCACAGATGGTGGTTGCGTCCGGCGAGGCCGCGTTCAAGCGTCTCGAGCCACCCCGCATTGTCGGATACAAGCGAGAGATGGAACATACTGAAGTCCTCAGACCGGAGCAACTCTGACTCCAGAGCTAGGATTTCCTCCAGAGAATGCTCCAGGACCAACCGTACGACCAACTCCTCCTCGTCCCAACATGTGGGCATGTGGGACGAGGTCTCAGTATAGGGGGGTATGGCTCCCGAGTGCTCCTATGTATTTTCAACCGTTTGAGGAACTAATTAAAGGATTAGCTAGAAATGTTGTAAGAAACAAACTTCCTTTTTTTCTTCCGAAACGAAACAAACTTCCTTGTAGGTTAAGCATTCTTGCGCCTGAGCTCACCCATGTTTTTTTTCGGATAAACTTCCAATCTATTCATCTTCAATCATGGTAGTACAACGAACACTAGAAATAATAAAAATTACATCCAGATCTATAGACCACCTAGCGACGACTACAAGCACTGAAGCGAGCCGAAGACGCGCCGCTGCCATCGCCCCTCCCTCGCCGGAGCCGGGCAAACCTTGTTGTAGTAGACAGTCGGGAAGTCGTCGTGCTAAGGCCCCGTAGAACCAACGCCCCAGAACAGCAACCGCCGCCGATGAAGATTGTAGATAAGAAGTATCCAATCTGAAGACACACGAACAAAGACGAACGACGAACCGATCCGAGCAAATCCACCAAAGACAGATCCACCGGAGACACACCTCCACACCCCCACCGACAATGCTAGACGCATCACCGAAACGGGGGCTAGGCGGGGAGACCTTTATTCCATCTTCAGGGAGCCGCCATCGTCTCGTCTTCCTGAATAGGACACAAACCCTAACAAATCTTGAAAAAGGATCTAAAAACAGAGCCCTCCCATCGGTAAGGGCCGGATCCACTCCGCCGCCTTGACCCTAAGGCCACAGGAGACGGGGCGGACCGGTATTTTCATCCGCCTCTTTTTACTTCGAGGGCCATTTGACTCATTGTGTTTACACCATCTTGATGTTTTATTTTAAATCAATACGGCGTTCACATGGGGCCGTCCCGTCTGAGATGAGATCCTGTCTCAGACCACATGGAGAGACTGACCAAAAATCAATCAAGGTGGAGGTGGATCGCATCTTGCTTGCTGTTTGGTGGGGGATACCTGGCTGCCACACAAATACATTGGGCGTCGACCTGCCGACCTGCCGTACGTACGTGGCGGTTGGTGCGATTCGCCTCGTGCATTATTATCTGTATCTCTTTGCCTTGTCGCCGGCGGCGAAATATCGCACACCCCCAACTTCCCAGGAGACCAACTGGCTAGCTAGTGCCCATGAGATGCGTGGTGCATCGAAACTTTTCAGATCAACTGGCTAGCTAGTGCCCAAGAGATGCGTGGTGCACCGAAACTTTTCAGACCAACTAGCTAGCTAGTGCCCAGGAGATGCGTGATGCATCGAAACTTTTCAGACCCGATCTATCTCTCGTTTTACTGCGCGAGGAAGACCCAAAATATCTTCGGTTTCACCCCAATAATATATATCGTGCAATAATGCATCCACCTTATTCCAAATTTCAGTTGCCTGAAATTATAAATTTCGTTATATTAGTCGATTTTGTATTAGAAGAGCGAAGTTCCAAACCTGAGGCAGGGATGTCGGGAGGCAGCTAGTCATGGTGCCGTCGACGGTAATGGGTCCAAGATTTGACTGGTTTTGGTGTGGGGTGCAGGGGATGGTCGACGGCGCTAGAGAAGGTGGGGCCTAGAGGGATGGCTGGCAACGACGGCTCGAGCAAAGCAGGGAGTGGCAACATCCGCTTGATGAGGGGGTCGGATAAAGGAAGTTGGACTAGAGGTATGGGAAGAGGGAAGGAAGGGCATGCACCACCACGTTGGAGAAGAAGAACAATGCATCAGGGGAGGAAGGTGACCAACATGATGAAATGGCGTTGTCTACCTCTTCTCTTTATCAATGTCGGCTGTTTTTCTGGTGCGTTGGTCCTATGGACCTTAGCGCGGTGATTTTCGACTGTCAACAACAAGGTTAGGTCGGCTCTCTTGAAGAGAGGGATCGCTTTAGTGTTTGTAGTCATTGTTAGGTGGTTCATGACCCTTTTTTATTTCTTGTTAATTCTCATGCTTTTTTAATAGTCATGACATTGATTCTAGCTTGCTCTTCATTACTTTGACTGTGAACACTTCATTAATTTGATCGTGAACACCAGAACGACTGGCGGAGCTGTGGCCCCCAAACTTTGAACCAAACTATGATATTTTTGGGGAGGACTTAGATTAGACTTTTTTTCTAGCGTTTTACACCATTAAACACTCATGTTTTCGCCTTGGTCCTCAGTAGTTTCTATCTAGCTCCGCCACTGACCAGAACTAACAAGTAACAGTACATGCATGCACCTCACTCACAAGTCACTACAGCAAGCCACAAACCGACGGAAGTACGTAATTGCGTACATCGAACACCACAATTTGTGGAATCACACCTACGAGCAGATGATACGAGCGGCAACTTATTACTACCCGTACGTCTGCAGTAGTCGGCACCGGCGTACGTCGCCATCAGCACGGGCTGGCCTCGACGACCTCTATGGCCCCGGCCGGTTCCGGCATGGTCACGGCGGCGCCGACCCTGGGCACGGTGACGGTGAGCTGCGCTCCCCCGTCGTCCATGGTGGCCCTGACCTGGCCCAGGGCGGCGTCGTCGGGGAGGTGGAACCGGCCGAAGAAGGTGGCGACGCTGCGCTCGACGTGGTGGCGCGTGTCGCTCTTGGCCTCCCTCCGCAGGTTCCGCTCGCCGGCGATGAGCAGCACCTTGCCCTCCTCCTCCACCTCCACCTTGACCTCCTCCTTGGTGACCCCGGCGGGGAGCCTGGCGCTGAACACGTAGGCCTCCGCCGTCTCCCGGCTCTCGATGTAGGTGTCGGCGAAGGCCGTGGTGTCGCTGGCCAGCCACACGTCGGCGCCGCTGGTCGCCGTGGTGCCGAAGATGGTGCCGAAGGGGTTCCACGAGTCCAGGGCCAGCGTGTCGAAGAACCTCACCAACGACATCCACCTCTCGTTTACCTAGCTCTGCTTGGAGATATTTATGTAGCTGTGTACCAAATGCTAGGTAGCTTGTTTCCTTTCGTGAATGCTTGGAGCTGGCTAATGGCGAGGCACCGGCTATGTATCATGGTATCATCTAAGAGCCAGTAGCACTGGATATTTTCCCGTATACACTAGCCACCTACTACTTTGCCTTGCGCCTTCCTGCGGACCCGCGCCTGTCTCTGTAGCTTGAGTTGTCCTTGCTGCTTGCGCCATTGGTGTGTGAACCGGTCAGTTTCGTTGGTTTGCGCATGGACTCATATGGGACGATCACGAAAGCACACACGAGAAATCCGAGCAACGGTGAAAGCAGACCCGATGCACCTAAAAAAACACATTAAAAATTATCCAAAAACATAGGTTTTACAGCAGCATCGTATCGCACGTGAAGCAACAAAAAATGAGTTGCAAACGGTCCCTCCCCCCGGCAGCCAGCACAACTTTTCCGGGCCAGTCCGATCGCGACGTCGTCCAAAATTTGTTGGCATATCCTCGTCACCTCGCTACGGATGCTTAGCCGGGCTTCGCAACCGATCGGGAGCTAACCGCCGTACACAGGATTCGCTGGCTACGGTGTGGGGCAACATGTCGCAGGGTCGACGTCGTGGAGTTAAGGGCTCGATGGGCGATCCGTTCACACTCTTTCTCACTCACACGTTGCTGTTGTGTCGTCGACGAGAAAGATCGTGTCGTGTGCAAGGCCGGCCACGTATGTATAGTAGTACGTGCGGCACCCTTAATTGATTAGCTAGCTTGTGTTGTAATCTCCATTGACGTTGAGGTAACGATGGCTCAACAGTTGTACTTCTTGGTGTGGTCTGTGTATTCTTTAGTGGTTCTACGCGAGATTCTAGCCTCTAGAGAACGCAAGCTACCTGAGGGCCTAAATGACACGGCCGTTACACTCATACCCGAGGTAAGGCACCCACAGAAAATTTCGCAGTACAGACCTATTGCTCTTTGCCCTGTTTTGTACAAAATTGCAGTCAAGGTAATGGCTAATAGGGTAAGAGTAATTCTGGATGAGGTTATTGGGGAGGAACAAAGTGCTTTTGTCCCCGGACGCCTCATTGCCGATAATGTTCTTGTAGCGTATGATCAAAAGGCGGAAAAAGGGCAAAAACTCATGTTGCGCCATTAAACTGGACATGCTAAAGGCCTATGACAGAGTTGAGTGGCACTTTCTCGAGGCCATCATGAGCAGACTAGGTTTTGGAGATCGTTTTATCCGACTTGTGATGAAGTGTGTTACTTCAGTAAGATTCACAATCAAAGTGAATGGAGATCTATTGCCTTATTTTACACCATCACGAGGATTACGCCAGGGATGTCCCATCTCACCGTATTTATTCCTTCTCTGTGCTCAGGGCCTAACCTCATTGCTGAACCATTATGGAGGTAGGCACATTGACAGAGGAATACGGGTGAGTGTTCAGGCACCTTGGGTCAATCACTTGCTATTTGCGGACGACAGTTTGATTTTCCTTAATGCAAATATCCCAAGTGCAGAAAGACTCAACAATATCCTTCGGATCTATGCTGATTGCTCTGGTCAAGCAGTGAACCGGGAGAAAAGTTCTATATTCTTCAGTGGGAACACGTCGGCACCAATTCGGGTAGCCCTGAAGAATACACTTGGCATAACCGTAGAGGCGTTCTCTGAACGCTACCTGGGCCTGCCGACAGCGGTGGGGCGACTTACAAGTGGGACTTTCGATCACATCATTGAGAGAAGCAGAGGCAAGATGCGGGGATGGTCAGAAAGAACTCTAGCATGCGCTGCAAGAGAAGTCCTTTTGAAATCAAATATCCAATCTATCCCCACTTTCAGTATGAGCTGCTTCTTGCTCACAAAAAAGGTATGCAAAGGGCTCACGTCCAGCATGGCCAAATATTGGTGGGGGAGTTCTATTGATAAAAGATCTTTGCATTGGATCTCTTGGGAAAAACTCACAGAACCAACGATGAAAGGTGGCATGGGATTTCGCAACTTTCAGCTATTTAATCTTGCAATGCTTGGAAAGCACGGTTGGCGTTTGCTAACCAATCCGGAGTCCCTGTGCGCCAGAGTCTTGAAAGGGAAATACTTCCCGAATACGGACTTTCTTCAAGCGAAAACACCGACGAGATCTTCGGCCACGTGGAAAGCTATTGTCGCTGGGAGGAATGCCTTGGAGACTGGGCTGATACATGATGGCTTCTCGCCCCTCGTTGGTTACCCCAAGTGGAAGGTTTGAGATGTAGCATAGCGGCAAATTTCCCTTGGCAAAGATACCAAGGATCGAATCCCGTGAGACTCCGAGGGTCGACAAGAAGGTGTCAATAGCGCCAGAAACTTTCGCTTGACAGGACCTGCACACAGATACAAATAACTTTGCTCACAACGAGTACAGAGAGGTTGTCAATCCCTCCGGCCTTGTCGTTTACAAAGGATCAAACGCAAGAGATAATAGCGATAGGTATGACTGCAACTAGGAAATAAGAACAGGAAGTAAATAGCGGGTGTGATCAGTGATGGTAATATGGACCGGGGTCCCATGATGTTCACTAGTGATGTCTCTCTCCCAAAAGACGATAAAACAGCTAAGCGTGGTAAACGAATTACAGCTGAGCAATTGACAGGATTATGTGCGCAAACCAATGCTAACTATGCTGCAAAGAAAGGTAGAGGCTCAAAAGCATGGGCGGTACGCCAAGGCAAGTAGACCGAAATCCATCTGCATCTACTACTAATCATCCACCTTGAGATATCTATCCAGAACATCTCGCTGGTATTAAGTTGCGAGTCCCACCCAAAGTGTAAACTCAAAGCAACAGACAACTGCATTAAAAGAACTTTGCGTAAAGTAAACAATCCTTGCACCCGCAAGTACAATCACCGTTGTTTTCCCCCTTGTGGCAATAGCACATCCCCTAGACTCATGTTTCTGTCACTCAAGCTAGTCATCGAGGGGCATGAACCCACAATCAAGCATAACGTTCCCTCTTGGAGTTACTACCTACTACTCGGCCAAAGCAATAAGTAGCAACGGAGAACATGCAAGAATTACTCAAGAACATAAATATAAAAGAGGTGAATCGAATATATTACTCACACACAATCTGAACACAATCTCATAATCCATCGGATCCCAGCAAACTTAGCATAGCAACAGCATAAAGATTACATATGTGCCTCGATCATGTAGGGCAGCTCATGAGGTCTAATCGATGAAGAACAAAGAGGGGAGGAGAACATCACATAGCTACTGGTCATGGACCCATTGTAATGCCCCGGATGTAATACTTTCCCTTTTGGGTATATAATATATCTCCGGCTTCATCTATTTCCATTCCGGGTTCTTTGTCTTTCGGGTTTTCGTCGTTTTGTTGTGTGAGTGTGTGGCATTCATTCATATCATGTAGACATGTGCATCGCATTGCATTTGTGTTGTCGGTTGCATCCGGTTCCACGCGTTCCTTCCCGTTGTCCGTTTCACATTCCGGAGCTCCCTCACGTGTCCGTGACGTCCCGTAGGCCTACTTTGTTGTTTGGGCGTGTAACGTTACCGGTGTGCCGCGAGGTTGTTGTGTGTGTTGTTGTGTGTTGTGTGCAACCCGCCTCTCAAATCTCGTCGCGTTTGGACTCCGTTGGCTATCCCATCCGTTATTCGTGTGGGTCCAAAGTGCCTTCACTTTGTGTGCCGGAAACACCCCTACTGCGGTCTTTTATCTTCTCCTAGGCCTTTCTAAACTACCCCCGCGATCGGATCCGTCGGATCGCGATCGGAGGGCTCCTAGCACCCGCAAATCTCCAAACCCTAGCTACCTGCTATATATATTAGCCCCTAGGTCTAATTTTGGCATCTCTATCTTCTTTCCCTTTCCTCCCCTCATTTTTCAGATCCAACCCAGCCACCTTGAGCCACTTGGCCAGTTTCCACCGCCGCCAAATCTTCCTCGATCGCCTCCAGTTTTCCCCGACCGGATCCCCTCGAACCTCGAGGTCAACGCCAGATCGCTCGATCCCATCCGGCCTCGGCCTCGCTGGCCCTCCCCTCGACCGGTCCAGGAATCGGTCCTGGACCACTTCGCCAGCGCCTTCCTTCCTCCCTCCAGCAGATCGAAGGAACCAGCCCGCAGCGACCGCGCCAGGCTGGACCACATCGCCACCGACGCGCCTGGGCCGCTCCAAGCCCACGCTCCCGCGACGCCCCCTCGCCTCGCATCTCGACCGAGGCCCGCACCAGCGATCCGCCAGGCCGGCCGGGCCTCCGCTCCGGGCCCAGCAGCAGCCGGCCGACGCCCTCGGCCCGTCCCCGTCCTCCACCGGGCCGCCGCATCGCGCCGCTCCTGGGACGCCGCGGCTTCCCCACCGGTCCAGGCCAGCAGCGCCTCGCCTCCGCGGGCCTCCCTCATCCGCCTCCAGGCCGGGCCTCCTCCTCCAGCCGCGTGGGCCGCCGCCGGGTCCCGCGCGCCCGGATCTGCCAGCCGCCGGCGCCCGATCCGCTTCGGCCCGATCCGCGGGCCCGTTGAATCCAGATCCAGATCTAGGTTGTTTCAAAATTTCCTAAGTCCCCAGTGTTGTTTTAGCTGCTGATGCTGTTTTTAAACTGTTGTAACTTTGTGTGTGATGCTCCGATTCGCGCATATAGCATGTCCAGACGTTCGTGGTGAATAGCACTACGTTTTATCTGTTGTTGTCATGCATGTTAGAGTTCATCTAGGTGCTTGTTTTGCTGTTGCAAGAGTGCATCATGATATAAACTGTTGCTATGTGATGTTTTTATGCCATCTTTGCCATGTGATATCTTCTAGCTTGTTTGTCCGAATGATGCAAATGACATGTCCACGTGTTCGTCTTGCCATGCTCTACATGTTGTATGTGCTAGGTAGCATGTTAGATTTATTCTTGCCATGTTTATCATCGTTGCAAAGTGCCATGTGGCTGTGGTGTTGTTTCACTTGTTATGAAATGCCATATTGTTGAGCTCGTTGCTATCGTTGTGTTTATCTCCATGAAGCATGCTTGTGTGTTTCGGGATCACCTTCATGTGTATTTTGATGAGGTGCTTACCACTTGCCATGTTTAGTCTCGAGGTGACTTAAACATGCTCTTTTAGATGCCATGATGAAATTGCTGTTTTAGGACTTAGTGGATTTTCACTAAGTCTGAAATCTGTAACGTTCCGATGCCATGTTCGTGTGATGTTCTAGGACAAAGCATGATAGTTTTGGAGTGGATCTTGATTGTTACTTGTAGTATATATTGTTGACTTTCCATCCATGTTCTCACATGTCCATTTAAGTGGCTGTAGCATGTTTATCTTTTGCTCCAAAGTTTCAATAAAATTCTGCTGCCAGAATTTTATTGTCAAGTTCAATATGTCCAAGATCATTGCTATTGACCCGTGACTCCTTTGGGGGTGCACCTTTGGACTTAGTTGCTGTATTATATGTCTAGTTTGTGTTCATGTCCTTTGCCATGTTGTTTGAGTGCTGTAGCTCAATTATTTTGTGCTCCGAAGATGCTATGTTGCTGTAATTTTCAGCTTTCGCTCATTTCTTGTTTCGGGCATAACTTTTAGCCCGTAACTCCGATTTCAGCGAATCTTACATGAAACTTGATTGTTTTTCCGTGTAGATTAATAATATCAGATTGTTATCATGTTTTGAGGTGTTTTGCTTGAGTGATATTTTACGTGCTCCATGTGCATCCTTAGTGCATCCATCATGCATTCATCTTTTTCGAGTGCGCATTGCATCTTGTTGATTGGTGCTTGGTGTGATTGTTTTGTTTAGAGCCGGAAGCAGAGTCTGAGTTCGAGTACGAGCACGAGGTTTCCAATGAGGTTGAGCACGAGGACCCTTCTTACGATCCGAACGACTTCACTTCAGGCAAGATGACCGAACCCCGATAACATTACTATCTTTGCCTATTGCTAGTAGTTCCGATCTATAGTTTTTCCTCGATGCCCATGATCTTCTTGTCAGCCTCCTACTTGTAGCCCATTGCCATGTTTAACCAACCTACCTATGCAAACCGTTGCTTGGCTAAGTACGCTTCGCTCAGCCCTTCTTATAGCATTGCTAGTTGCAGGTGAAGACCGAAGATGCTTGCTTCATGTTGAAGTTTGGTTGGGTTTTATCACACTATATAATTGCTTAAAATGAAATCATCTATATATTGGCAAGGGTGGAAGGCTAAGCCTTTTGCTTGGTGATTTGTTCCACTCATGCCGTTAGGAACCGTATAAACCGGTGTTATGTTCCTTGATTTTGCGTTCCTAACACGGTTGGGGTGTATGGGACCCCCTCGATAAACCGCTAAGTGCTAAGTCTTTTCCAGCAAGTCCCAACATTGGTACTATTTGCCTAATAACAAACTAAACTTGCATAGGGAGTTATAAACCCTTTTTCTTAATCAACAACCCCGGGCCAGTGCTCCACATGAGTGTTGGTCCGAAACGGGGAGTCTGCGGGGCCACCTCGAGGAAACTCGAGGTTTGGTAAAAACCTGTAGAATCGCCCATCCGGTCGTGTCCTGAGACTTAGATACGCGCGGCTACTATCAGGGTGTCGACACGCCGGGAGGATTTGCTGGATTAGCCTTACCTTAGTTCGGTATATCTTGAGCACGGGATTCCGAGAATACTCGGGTCTTCCCACTTTGGAGTTGCGACTCCGCGGATCGTGGGCTTGTAATGGGTCAAGTTGGAACACCCCTGCAGGGTTTGAACTTTCGAAAGCCGTGCCCACGGTTATGTGGCAGATGGGAGCTTGTTAATATCCGGTTGTAGATAACTTGACACAATGTTTCTAATACACTACCAGCGTGTGTTCCGTGACCGTCAATTTCCGAATAGGGATTCGGGAGTTGAACACGGAGGGGTTATGTTTGGTGAGCTTGTAGCTAGGATCACTTCGTGATCACTTCTCGCCGAGGTTTTCTCTTCTCGCTCTCACTCACGTAAGCTAGTTGCTAGTTGCTGCTGCAGACACTTATTCTTTTCTTCAGCCTTTCCTCTCCCAAAGGCTTAAATAGTCTTGTTACCCGGAAACGGGATTGCTGAGTCCTCTGTGGCTCACAGTTACTTCACCACACCAGATGCAGGTCCAGCTGTGAGCTATCCAGGTGATGGCACCGAGCTGGATTGGGAGTACGACGAGGAGCGTAGTCGGTACTATGTGCGATATCCGGATGATCAGTAGTGGAGACTCTTACTAGGATTCGATCCGCCTGTGGTTTATTTATCTAAGTTTGGTATCTTGCATTTGGTTTTTTGCCCTTAGAGGGTTGTGATGTTCTTAATGTATGATGTTTGAGACTTGTACTGTAATTCTGTGACGTGGCGAGTGTAAGCCAACTATTTTCTGTTTACAATCCCCTCTTTTACATGAGATGTGCAAAGATTACCAAACTTGAGATCATTCTAGGATGGATTTATGCCTTTAAGTCGTGCCTCGACACGTAGGAGGTATAACTCCATCCTGGGCATTACAAGTTGGTATTCAGAGCCTTCTCCGACCTAGGAGCCCCCACTGTTTGATCGAATCGTTGACGGTCGAGTCTAGGCACACACTGAAAACTTTTTGAGTCCTATATTATATCGGAGAGTAGGATTTCTTTGCTTCTCATCCCCTTTCTCTCTGGTGAGGACTCCTGACGACTACTCTTGTCTCTCCTATCTTCAAAAATTGCACAATTTTTTTTTTAGGAATCCCGCGAGTATTCTGGGATTGTTTCGATGCTCTTGTGACAAGGATATTGTTCTCGATGCCTCCTGTTCCCGAGGAGTTGAGCTTCGGGGTATTGTTGTCACAAGCATATCGCGGCAGTACTAAATACTTAAGACGTCCGACATCGAAAATCTCTCCTATACGGCCAGTGGCAAGATAACCCCGACATCACCCAGTACTGGGGAGGTAGTTCGGGAGTATTGCCATAGCTTGTTATAGTGGATGCTTTTCGAAGGTCCGAGGTACACAGTTTCCGAGAAAGACTGGTTATGTGTTGAAGGATGGATACACCTGGATGTAGGTTTAGAGTTGATTGCGCGGTGCTTCCCGTGTATCCCCAACACCTGATTGCATAACTGGAATCTTTCGGAAATCTATAGGTGGGTTTTATCCAGTAGATCGTAGGCATTCTTCCAACGAATGCAGGTTAGTGAGTTCGGGGTTCTACATTGAGTGAAGGGGTTATATGACCGATGTTACTATCAGGAGTTGCATCTTAAAGGGTCCTTGGCTATGCTGATCCGGGGATTGCAAAACCTTTTCGTAACGCGTTCATATGCTTTCAGCACAAAGATGTTAGAACGAAACTCCTATCTTGTGTTTGTTCCCGTCTGTACCTTGTTGTTTTCTTATTTTATCCTTTTGTCCCCTATGTGGCTTCTCGTGAAGATTAATGTTATCATTTAACTGAGAATTTCATTCGTTCCTCTTGTTCGAATGATTTCATTCGTTCTTATTGTTCGAATGATTATTGTGAAGACTTGATGCAATTCATGTCATTGATTCAGCTTATTCCTTTTGTCAATCAATTGCTGATTCGTGGTCATCTCTTACAGGATGGCTCCGAAAAAGGTTCCCAACGCTAACCCAGAGGTGGAAGAGGTTCCAGAACATCCTCCTTCCCCTCCTCCTCCGCCTGAGGCTTGGAGAGCAATTATGCAGACTACAGCTCAGAACACCCAGTTGATGATGCAGATGATGCAGCAGATGCAAGCTAATCAAGCTAATCAGGGTATTCCAGGGAATCAAGGCAACTTCTTCAACCAGCAGCACCATGCTACTCTTAACCAGTTCTTGGCCAACAATCCTAAAGCTTTCAGTTACTGTGTCGACCCTCTTGATGCTGAAGATTGGTTAACCGACATAAAGAAGCATTTTGAGTGCAGTAACGTGAGGGAAGATGACTATGTGAAGTTAGCAGCTGTGGTACATGCTCTGATTACGTGGAGACATCTGTTGTTGGGCAGAAAGGTCGACATCTTCACTGATCACAAGAGCTTGAAGTACATCTTCACACAGCCGCATCTGAACCTCCGTCAGACTCGTTGGGTTGAAATGATCCAAGAGTACAATCCCAGCATCGAATACACTCCTGGCAAGGCGAATGTGATTGCAGATGCTTTGAGCAGAAAGGCATATTGCAATAGCCTTCTTATCAAGCCGTACCAGCCTGAGCTTTGTGAAGCATTCAGGAAACTCAACCTCCAAGTTGTTCCGCAGGGTTTTCTTGCAAATCTCCAAATTGCTCCTACCTTGGAAGATCAAGTCCGTGAGGCCCAACTCAATGATACCATGGTGAAGAAAGTGAAACATGGGATTGCAAAGGGCACTCCAAAATACAAGTGCTTCCGTGTTGATGAGAGAGATACCTTGTTCTTCGAGGACAGACTCGTTGTTCCCAAAGGTGATCTCAGGAAGCTCATAATGGAAGAAGCTCATGATTCTCTCCTTTCCATTCATCCTGGCAGCTCCAAGATGTATCAAGACCTCAAGCAGTCTTACTGGTGGACACGCATGAAAAGGGAGATTGCCCAATTCGTGAACGAATGTGATGTATGCAGAAGAGTGAAAGCAGAACATCAACGTCCAGCCGGTCTTCTCCAACCTCTTCCTATTCCCGAGTGGAAGTTCGACCACATTGAAATGGACTTCGTCACTGGTTTTCCTAAATCCAAGCGAGGAAATGATGCTATCTTTGTGGTGATTGACAAGCTTACCAAAGTCGCTCACTTTCTTCCAGTCAAAGAATCCATCAATGCAGCTCAACTTGCAGAGCTGTACACTTCCAGAATTGTGTCCCTACATGGCATTCCTCAAGTTATATCCTCAGACCGTGGAAGCTTGTTCACATCAAGGTTCTGGGACTCCTTTCAGTCCGCCATGGGCACTAAGATCAGGTTCAGCACTGCTTTTCACCCTCAGACTAGTGGTCAAGTCGAGCGTGTGAATCAGATTCTAGAAGATATGCTCAGAGCCTGTGTCATCTCCTTTGGCATGAAATGGGAAGGCTGCCTTCCATTTGCCGAGTTCTCTTACAACAACAGCTTTCAAGCAAGTGCAGGCAAAGCACCGTTTGAAATTCTCTATGGCAGAAAGTGCCGTACCCCTCTCAACTGGTCTGAAACAGGCGAACGTCAACTTCTTGGCAATGACTTGATCTCAGAAGCCGAAGAAATGTGCAAAGTCATACGTGAGAATCTCAAGGCCGCTTAGTCGCGTCAGAAGAGCTACTATGACGGCAAGCATCGTGATTTGGCATTCGACATTGATGATCATGTCTATCTCCGAGTTTCTCCGATGAAAGGCACCCAAAGATTCGGTATCAAAGGAAAACTTGCTCCTAGATACGTCGGGCCTTTCAAGATTCTTGGCAAAAGAGGCGATCTAGCCTATCAACTTGAGCTCCCTCCCAACTTCGCAAATGTTCATGATGTCTTCCATGTGTCTCAACTTCGCAAATGCTTCAAGGCACCTGAGCGCATGATTCCGTTTGAAGAGATTGATCTTCAACAAGACCTTTCCTACCGAGAGCATCCAGTTGCTATTCTCGAAGAAACCAAACGCAAGACCCGCAACAAGTCCATCAAGTTTCTGAAAGTCAAGTGGTCACATCACACCGACCGAGAAGCTACCTGGAACGAGAAGATCATCTTCGTTCCGAGTACCCTTCCTTTTTCCAGTCCTAGATCTCGGGACGAGATCTTTTTTGTAGTAGAGGAGAGTTTGTAATGCCCCGGATGTAATACTTTCCCTTTTGGGTATATAATATATCTCCGGCTTCATCTATTTCCATTCCGGGTTCTTTGTCTTTCGGGTTTTCGTCGTTTTGTTGTGTGAGTGTGTGGCATTCATTCATATCATGTAGACATGTGCATCGCATTGCATTTGTGTTGTCGGTTGCATCCGGTTCCACGCGTTCCTTCCCGTTGTCCGTTTCACATTCCGGAGCTCCCTCACGTGTCCGTGACGTCCCGTAGGCCTACTTTGTTGTTTGGGCGTGTAACGTTACCGGTGTGCCGCGAGGTTGTTGTGTGTTGTGTGCAACCCGCCTCTCAAATCTCGTCGCGTTTGGACTCCGTTGGCTATCCCATCAGTTATTCGTGTGGGTCCAAAGTGCCTTCACTTTGTGTGCCGGAAACACCCCTACTGCGGTCTTTTATCTTCTCCTAGGCCTTTCTAAACTACCCCCGCGATCGGATCCGTCGGATCGCGATCGGAGGGCTCCTAGCACCCCCAAATCTCCAAACCTTAGCTACCTGCTATATATATTAGCCCCTAGGTCTAATTTTGGCATCTCTATCTTCTTTCCCTTTCCTCCCCTCATTTTTCAGATCCAACCCAGCCACCTTGAGCCACTTGGCCAGTTTCCACCGCCGCCAAATCTTCTCGATCGCCTCCAGTTTTCCCCGACCGGATCCCCTCGAACCTCGAGGTCAACGCCAGATCGCTCGATCCCATCCGGCCTCGGCCTCGCTGGCCCTCCCCTCGACCGGTCCAGGAATCGGTCCTGGACCACTTCGCCAGCGCCTGCCTTCCTCCCTCCAGCAGATCGAAGGAACCAGCCCGCAGCGACCGCGCCAGGCTGGACCACATCGCCACCGACGCGCCTGGGCCGCTCCAAGGCCACGCTCCCGCGACGCCCCCTCGCCTCGCATCTCGACCGAGGCCCGCACCAGCGATCCGCCAGGCCGGTCGGGCCTCCGCTCCGGGCCCAGCAGCAGCCGGCCGACGCCCTCGGCCCGTCCCCGTCCTCCACCGGGCCGCCGCATCGTGCCGCTCCTGGGCCGCCGCGGCTTCCCCACCGGTCCAGGCCAGCAGCGCCTCGCCTCCGCGGGCCTCCCTCATCCGCCTCCAGGCCGGGCCTCCTCCTCCAGCCGCGTGGGCCGCCGCCGGGTCCCGCGCGCCCGGATCCGCCAGCCGCCGGCGCCCGATCCGCGGGCCCGTTGACTCCAGATCCAGATCTAGGTTGTTTCAAAATATCCTAAGTCCCCAGTGTTGTTTTAGCTGCTGATGTTGTTTTTAAACTGTTGTAACTTTGTGTGTGATGCTCCGATTCGCGCATGTAGCATGTCCAGACGTTCGTGGTGAATAGCACTACGTTTTATCTGTTGTTGTCATGCATGTTAGAGTTCATCTAGGTGCTTGTTTTGCTGTTGCAAGAGTGCATCATGATATAAACTGCTGCTATGTGATGTTTTTATGCCATCTTTGCCATGTGATATCTTCTAGCTCGTTTGTCCGAATGATGCAAATGACATGTCCACGTGTTCGTCTTGCCATGCTCTACATGTTGTATGTGCTAGGTAGCATGTTAGATTTATTCTTGCCATGTTTATCATCGTTGCAAAGTGCCATGTGGCTGTGGTGTTGTTTCACTTGTTATGAAATGCCATATTGTTGAGCTCGTTGCTATCGTTGTGTTTATCTCCATGAAGCATGCTTGTGTGTTTCGGGATCACCTTCATGTGTATTTTGATGAGGTGCTTACCACTTGCCATGTTTAGTCTCGAGGTGACTTAAACATGCTCTTTTAGATGCCATGATGAAATTGCTGTTTTAGGACTTGGTGGATTTTCACTAAGTCTGAAATCTGTAACGTTCCGATGCCATGTTCGTGTGATGTTCTAGGACAAAGCATGATAGTTTTGGAGTGGATCTTGATTGTTACTTGTAGTATATATTGTTGACTTTCCATCCATGTTCTCACATGTCCATTTAAGTGGCTGTAGCATGTTTATCTTTTGCTCCAAAGTTTCAATAAAATTCTGCTGCCAGAATTTTATTGTCAAGTTCAATATGTCCAAGATCATTGCTATTGACCCGTGACTCCTTTGGGGGTGCACCTTTGGACTTAGTTGCTGTATTATATGTCTAGTTTGTGTTCATGTCCTTTGCCATGTTGTTTGAGTGCTGTAGCTCAATTATTTTGTGCTCCGAAGATGCTATGTTGCTGTAATTTTCAGCTTTCGCTCATTTCTTGTTTCGGGCATAACTTTTAGCCCGTAACTCCGATTTCAGCGAATCTTACATGAAACTTGATTGTTTTTCCGTGTAGATTAATAATATCAGATTGTTATCATGTTTTGAGGTATTTTGCTTGAGTGATATTTTACGTGCTCCATGTGCATCCTTAGTGCATCCATCATGCATTCATCTTTTTCGAGTGCGCATTGCATCTTGTTGATTGGTGCTTGGTGTGATTGTTTTGTTTAGAGCCGGAAGCAGAGTCTGAGTTCGAGTACGAGCACAAGGTTTCCAACGAGGTTGAGCACGAGGACCCTTCTTACGATCCGAACGACTTCACTTCAGGCAAGATGACCGAACCCCGATAACATTACTATCTTTGCCTATTGCTAGTAGTTCCGATCTATAGTTTTGCCTCGATGCCCATGATCTTCTTGTCAGCCTCCTACTTGTAGCCCATTGCCATGTTTAACCAACCTACCTATGCAAACCGTTGCTTGGCTAAGTACGCTTCGCTCAGCCCTTCTTATAGCATTGCTAGTTGCAGGTGAAGACCGAAGATGCTTGCTTCATGTTGAAGTTTGGTTGGGTTTTATCACACTATATAATTGCTTAAAATGAAATCATCTATATATTGGCAAGGGTGGAAGGCTAAGCCTTTTGCTTGGTGATTTGTTCCACTCATGCCGTTAGGAACCGTATAAACCGGTGTTATGTTCCTTGATTTTGCGTTCCTAACACGGTTGGGGTGTATGGGACCCCCTCGATAAACCGCTAAGTGCTAAGTCTTTTCCAGCAAGTCCCAACATTGGTACTATTTGCCTAATAACAAACTAAACTTGCATAGGGAGTTATAAACCCTTTTTCTTAATCAACAACCCCGGGCCAGTGCTCCACATGAGTGTTGGTCCGAAACGGGGAGTCTGCGGGGCCACCTCGAGGAAACTCGAGGTTTGGTAAAAACCTGTAGAATCGCCCATCCGGTCGTGTCCTGAGACTTAGATACGCGCGGCTACTATCAGGGTGTCGACACGCCGGGAGGATTTGCTGGATTAGCCTTACCTTAGTTCGGTATATCTTGAGCACGGGATTCCGAGAATACTCGGGTCTTCCCACTTTGGAGTTGCGACTCCGCGGATCGTGGGCTTGTAATGGGTCAAGTTGGAACACCCCTGTAGGGTTTGAACTTTCGAAAGCCGTGCCCGCGGTTATGTGGCAGATGGGAGCTTGTTAATATCCGGTTGTAGATAACTTGACACAATGTTTCTAATACACTAACAGCGTGTGTTCCGTGACCGTCAATTTCCGAATAGGGATTCGGGAGTTGAACACGGAGGGGTTATGTTTGGTGAGCTTGTAGCTAGGATCACTTCGTGATCACTTCTCGCCGAGGTTTTCTCTTCTCGCTCTCACTCACGTAAGCTAGTTGCTAGTTGCTGCTGCAGACACTTATTCTTTTCTTCAGCCTTTCCTCTCCCAAAGGCTTAAATAGTCTTGTTACCCGGAAACGGGATTGCTGAGTCCTCTGTGGCTCACAGTTACTTCACCACACCAGATGCAGGTCCAGCTGTGAGCTATCCAGGTGATGGCACCGAGCTGGATTGGGAGTACGACGAGGAGCGTAGTCGTTACTATGTGCGATATCCGGATGATCAGTAGTGGAGACTCTTACTAGGATTCGATCCGCCTGTGGTTTATTTATCTAAGTTTGGTATCTTGCATTTGGTTTTTTGCCCTTAGAGGGTTGTGATGTTCTTAATGTATGATGTTTGAGACTTGTAATGTAATTCTGTGACGTGGCGAGTGTAAGCCAACTATTTTCTGTTTACAATCCCCTCTTTTACATGAGATGTGCAAAGATTACCAAACTTGAGATCATTCTAGGATGGATTTATGCCTTTAAGTCGTGCCTCGACACGTAGGAGGTATAACTCCATCCTGGGCATTACACCCATGGTCCAAGGGAGACTACTCACAACTCATCCGGGAAGCGTCCATGGTGGTGGAGAAGCTCCCGGTGGTGATCCTCCCCTCCGGCAGGGTGCCGGGAAGAGTTCTCCTGGTGCTCCCGATCTTGGAAGCGCGATGGCGGCAGAACAGAGATGAGATCGCGAAAAGGGTTCCGTCCTCGAGGGTTTCGGGATGCGTGCTAAATATATGCCAAAGGGGGTCACCAGAGGCGGAGAGGGGGGCCCAGCCCCCCCCCCCCCGGCGCGGCCAGGAGGGGGGCCGCGTGTGCAGGCCGCCTGGGCTGCCCCTGGCTCCCCTCTGGCCCCACTTCTGGCGCGTGGAAGCTTCTGGAGCGCTGATTTTTTATATATTTTTCCCGGAATTTTTCTGGCAATTTAAGTAATGGGAAAACCTGAAATACAAAAACAGCAGAAAACAGAAACTGGCACTGGGGTGCACTGAGTTAATAGGTTAGTCCAAATATGATCAAAAGTGTATGGAAGTGCATAAATATCATAGCAATATCACACAAAAGAAGCATGGAGCAAGCAGAAATTATAGATACGTTTTGGACGTATCAACATCCCCAAGCTTAATTCCTGCTCGTCCTCGAGTAGGTAAATGATAATAAGCATAATTTCTGTGGTGACATGCTATCAACAATATAAGAACTTTTAAGTAAAGCAATCAAGGCATGTAATCCAATTCAAGTCATAACGAGCAAGAGTCTATATTAGCATTGTAACAAGTAACATAAGAACATAAAGGTGCAAGAGCTCTCGCTGTCCGTGACTCGAATGTCTCCAAATGGTGTTTGCGTGCAAGAAAGGGGATAGGGATATATGAGAGAGTAAAACATAGTTTTTGTATTGTTGAGAACTTAATCTACTTAAGTTTCACACTTGGTCTTCTTTGGAATCTTATCTTGACTCATCCCCAGACCGTCAGCCAGGTACAAGTCAAAATGATCCACTCCCTTTCGATATTTTGAGCACTCATGCAATGGATGAGCGTAAGCAAGAAAGTCAACACTTAGGATGGCAAAGAGAGAAAAATGATAGAGGGGGAAGACAAAAAAAGGTGTGAAAGGCTCACATCAATGAGGACAATCATCGGCGAGAGAAAGCCAAATGATAGATATGATGCGAGGAGTAGGGATTGCCATGCAACGGATGCACATATGAGCTAAGGTAAGCTCTCCAATGGAACTAGTGGGGGTGCATCCAACTCGCTTGCTCAAGAAGACCTAGAGCTCTTTTGAGGAGGCTCATCATTGGAATATACAAGCCAAGTTCTATAGTGTAAAGGTCCCCACATAGCTATATGCATAAATGATAATCTCTATGGAGTACAAGGTATAAGATGGAGTACGAGTGTGGATCTCTCAAAAGAAATAGTAGTGTGCCCCCTTCTCTCTTTTTATTTCTTTTTCTCTTTTTCTATTTTTTTAATTTTTTTGTGGCCTCAATGGCTCTTTCTATTTATCTCTCATTTGTCCTCTTTGGGATCTTTTGATTTTGTCCTCTTTGGGGATCTTTTCCTCACTTTAGGGGCAACACTCTATGTATTACAAGAAGTATACAAGATCTTTCACACTTTACAAAAGTACTCAACATAAAGAAAATGAAACTATCATGATGTATGCAAATGTATGCCTCTGCGAGTGTAGCAGGATATGCAATGATACTAGCGTGTCATGTAGCAATGATTAGGGCAAGGCCCAACTGATACGTCCAAAACGTATCTATAATTTCTGCTTGCTCCATGCCTCTTTTGGGTGATATTGCTATGTTATTTATACACTTCCATACACTTTTGATCATATTTGGACTAACCTATTAACTCAGTGCACCCCAGTGCCAGTTTCTGTTTTCGGCTATTTTTGTATTTCAGGTTTTCACATTACGAGAACTGCCAGGAAAAATCCAGAAAAATTATATAAAAAATCAGCGTTCCAGAAGCAACCTTGCGCCCGAAGTATAGCCAGGGGGGCACCAGGGCTCCAGGCGCCTTGGCGGCGCCCCCCCTGGGCCGCGTCGGGGGGGCGCCTGGGCCCCCCGAGGCTCCGCTAATGCCCCCCTTTGGCATATATTTAAAGCGTCTCCCGAAACCCACGAGACGGGAACTCTTTTTCGCGATCTCATCTCTATTCCGCCGCCGCCGCCGCTTCCAAGATCGGGAGCATCAGGAGAACTCTTCCCGGCACCCTGTCGGAGGGGAGGATCACCACCGGGAGCTTCTCCACCACCATGGACGCCTCCCGGATGAGTTGTGAGTAGTCTCCCTTGGGCCATGAGTCCATGACCAGTAGCTATGTGATGTTCTCCTCCCGTTCTTGTACTTCACTAATTAGTCCTCGTGAGCTGCCCTACATGATCGAGGCACATATGTAATCCTTATGCTGTTGCTATGATGATTTTGCTGGGATCCGATGGATTATGAGATTATGTTCAGATTGTGTTTGAGTAATATATTTGACTCACCTCTTTTATATTTATGTTCGTAAGTAATTCTTGCATGTTCTCCGTTGTTATTTATTGCTTTGGCCAAGTAATAGGTAGTGACTCCAAGAGGGAACGTTATGCTTGATTGTGGGTTCATGCCCCTCGATGACTAGCTTGAGTGACAGAAACATGAGTCTAGGGGATGTGTTGTTGCCACAAGGGGGAAAACAACGGTGCTTGTGCCCGCGGGTGCAAGGACTGTTTACTTTACGCAAAGTTCTTTTAATGCAGTTGTCTGTTGCTTTGAGTTTACACTATGGGTGGGACTCGCAACTTAATACCAGCGAGATGTTCTGGATAGATATCTCAAGGTGGATGATTAGTAGTAGATGCATATGGATTTCGGTCTACTTACCTCGGCGTACCGCCCATGCTTTGAACCTCAACCTTTCTTGCAATGTAGTCAGCATTGGTTTGCGTTCATGGTTCTGTCAATTGCCCAGCTGTAATTCGTTTACCTCACATAGCAGTTTTATCGTCTTTTGGGAGAGAGACATCACTAGTGAACATCATGAGACTCCGGTCCGTATTACCATCATTGATCACATCCGCTATTTACTTTCTGCTTTTACTTACTATTGCAGCAATATCTATCACTACTATCACTTGTGTTTGATCCTTTGTAAACTACAAGGCCGGAGGGATTGACAACCTCTCTGTACTCGTTGGGAGCAAAGTTATTTGTATCTGTGTGCAGGTCCACGTTGATTGCTAATATCTGGCGCCGTTAGCAGTTGACACCTTCTTGTTGAAACTGGGAGTCTCAGGGGAAATCGATCCTTGGTATCTTTGCCAAGGGAAAACTTCCGCTACACTGCATCTCTAACCTTCCACTTGGGGTAACCAACGAGGGGTGAGAAGCCATCACCAACTAGCATGCGGCTCATCGATCAAGCAAAAAGCATGTATGACATGAAGATCAAGTCATGAGAAGATGGATGTTGCATGGCAATGTATCTCGAAAAGGCTATGGAAATGCCTTAATAGGTAGGTATGGTGGCTGTTTTGAGGAAGGATATAATAAGGCTTATGATGACAGAGCGTATCATGCCAAGTATTTGGATGCACCGGCGAAATATGCACCAACTCTCGAGGTGAGAAAGGGCAATGCACGGTACCGAGGAGGCTAGAAAAATATGGATAGGTGGAAGTGTCAACCTTCGAATACTCACATTAGTCCGAAGAACTCATGCACTTATTATCGGTAACTCTCAATCTAATTAGGAGGTTCACAAAGAGACAAGTACCCCGAGGAGGGGTGTTTGGGGGTTTGGTTACCCTTGCGCATCCTCGACCCATGGTACGTGAGTGTACTCTAATATTCGATCCCTCCAAAGATTAGTGATCCATTTAGTAGCTAAAGTTCTCAACTATTTTGTAGGTTTTCGAAAATAAACACGGATTGCCCAAAATACGACATCTATCACTAATAGGCTAAAGCTATTGACACCAAAAGTTCAGACATTACTCATGGCAATACCTCAAAACTATTACAAGTTACTACTAAAATTAAATAGCAACCTCAATTACCTACTTTAAGTTAGGACACACAACTCAGTGCAACAGACAAACTCTCTTAACAAGATAAACATGAAAGCTCAAGAGAGTTCAGCAACCAACTAAACAAAAGCTCTTTAAGAAGAAAAGCATGAAAACTAAGAGATAAACATGACAGTAGCTATTGAAAGACAAAGAACACACACAACAGAGATAAGCATGAAAATCCTATGTTGTGTTCTAGGTTGAAGTGGAGCGTGTTTCTCTCCCACATAAAGAAAGCTGGGTTCTAACTCGTTATGAACAGCATGCAAAGCTAAAGAAAACTAAAAAGGAAACTAAAAGCAAGACGCTCCAAGCATAGCACATAACGCATGAAGTGATTAAAATATAGTGGAACGAAAGACGAACTGATAATTGTTGATGGAGAAGGGGATGCACGGGGGCATCCCCAAGCTTAGACGCTTGAGTCTTCTTGAATATTTCTTGGGGGTGCACGGGGGCATCCCCAAGCTTGAGCGTTTGACCCTCCTGAATCTTTTTATCATCTTCCCTCGCACACTTGAAAACTCCCTTCATACATAACTCATCATAATCTGATTAGCGAGGTTAGTACCCATAATAAAATAATTTTTCCTTGCTGGAAATAAAGATAATCTTGAAGATCTACTGTTTCTCAAGATTGCCAAAAGGTTTTTGCAAAGAAAAAGCAAGCTCAAGGTTTGCAAAACGAAGAAAAGGCAAAACAGGACAGAATCTGTGAAAAACAGACCAGCAGGTAGTAAATAATTTTTTCGGGGCACTTCTGCAACTCAAATCAAAAAACTCAGAACAGACGCCCGAAAGCCAATTGTATAGATCATGCTGTCGAAACAATTCAGACCAAAAAGATGATCTGGTGATTTTATACGAATTTTTCTGTCCAAGGACAGAATCTGTTTCCTGGACATCACGTCACAACTTTTGAACTTTCTTGCAATCAGAGGCTAAACTTGGCACAAAGCTGAAAAGTAAAGATACAATGATGATGCTACTGTAGTAACAAACATCAAGACACAACAAAAGCAAAATAAAATTTTATTCGTTGTGGGCTGCCTCCCAAAAGCGCTTTCTTTTATGCCTTTAAGCTAGGCATAATGCAAAGAGGAATCAATAATCATCATAATAATCGGAGTTATAAATTGCTTCAAATGGTTCCTCAACAAGTTCATCCTTGTTCCTTCTAGGAAAGGGGTACATACCTTTTGCCTTCCCGCGTAGGCGGATTTGTCCCTTACCTATATCGATGAAGCCTTTTACGGCTCGGAGGAAGTCCCTTCCAAGCACTATATTTCCTTGGTTTGGCTTCATGATGAAGAAATCAACCATTGCAATCCCTTTAAGGAATGTAACTGGCACGTCTTTTATTCTTCCCTGGATCTCAGAAATATCTCCATTAGCATGTTCATGATAGGATGATAATCTATCCATGTTAAATTTTAAAGAATCATGAACAATTTTTGGCATAGTAGAAGCCATAGATCCAATATCACAATAAGCAAGGAAGTCTTGATTAGAGATGCTAATCCTAACAAAAGGCTCCCAATCATTGTCTATTTCCAAAATATCTCTCTTATTGGGTTTGGGTTTCTCTACCTTCATCAAGTCTAGAGCATCCATTCTCTTCTCAATAGTAGCAAGTCTATCTATGACAGTATCAAAACTATGATCATAAACAAAGTAACTAGATAGACCATGTATAATTTCAAGAGCTCTAGCTTCATCACACTCTAGGAAATCTCCTTCAGCTATAATATCAAGAGAGTGTTTACACCATTTAAAAAGACCATGGTAAAAGTTTCTAAGCACAATTTTTATAGGTATCCAAGGCATAATTCTCCTATGTGCATCAGAAATTCTGTCCCATGCCTTCTTCATATTTTCTCCATCCCTTTGATGGAAATCTAGAACTTCTGATTCCCTCAAAGCACCAAATCCTAACATGCTTGACTAAACAGAAAGGACTACTAACAGAAAAGCAAATAATATATTATTATTTTTTTGTGATTTTTGATAAAGGATACTAAAGCAAAAACTGAAAGGTAAACTAACAAGACTTAAAAAGCAAAGATAAAAGATAGCGTGCAACTCCCCTATCTTGAAGAGTGGAGTCCCCGGCAACGGCGCCAGAAACTTGCTTGATGGCTTCTCGCCCCTCGTTGGTTACCCCAAGTGGAAGGTTTGAGATGTAGCATAGCGGCAAATTTCCCTTGGCAAAGATACCAAGGACCGAATCCCGTGAGACTCCGAGGGTCGACAAGAAGGTGTCAATAGCGCCAGAAACTTTCGCTTGACAGGACCTGCACACAGATATAAATAACTTTGCTCCCAACGAGTACAGAGAGGTTGTCAATCCCTCCGGCCTTGTCGTTTACAAAGGATCAAACGCAAGAGATAATAGTGATAGGTATGACTGCAACTAGGAAATAAGAACAGGAAGTAAATAGCGGGTGTGATCAGTGATGGTAATATGGACCGGGGTCCCATGATGTTCACTAGTGATGTCCCTCTCCCAAAAGACGATAAAACAGCTAAGCGAGGTAAACGAATTACAGCTGGGCAATTGACAGGATTATGTGCGCTAACCAATGCTAACTATACTGCAAAGAAAGGTAGAGGCTCAAAAGCATGGGCGGTACGCCAAGGCAAGTAGACCGAAATCCATCTGCATCTACTACTAATCATCCACCTTGAGATATCTATCCAGAACATCTCGCTGGTATTAAGTTACGAGTCCCACCCAAAGTGTAAACTCAAAGCAACAGACAACTGCATTAAAAGAACTTTGCGTAAAGTAAACAATCCTTGCACCCGCAAGTAAAAGCACCGTTGTTTTCCCCCTTGTGGCAACAACACATCCCCTAGACTCATGTTTCTGTCACTCAAGCTAGTCATCAAGGGGCATGAACCCACAATCAAGCATAACGTTCCCTCTTGGAGTTACTACCTACTACTCGGCCAAAGCAATAAATAGCAACGGAGAACATGCAAGAATTACTCAAGAACATAAATATAAAAGAGGTGAATCAAATATATTACTCACACACAATCTGAACATAATCTCATAATCCATCGGATCCCAGCAAACTCAGCATAGCAACAGCATAAAGATTACATATGTGCCTCGATCATGTAGGGCAGCTCACGAGGTCTAATCGATGAAGAACAAAGAGGGGAGGAGAACATCACATAGCTACTGGTCATGGACCTATGGTCCAAGGGAGACTACTCACAACTCATCCGGGAAGCGTCCATGGTGGTGGAGAAGCTCCCGGTGGTGATCCTCCCCTCCGGCAGGGTGCCGGGAAGAGTTCTCCTGGTGCTCCCGATCTTGGAAGCGCGGCGGCGGCGGAACAGAGATGAGATCGCGAAAAAGGGTTCCGTCCTCGAGGGTTTCGGGACGCGTGCTAAATATATGCCAAAGGGGGTCACCAGAGGTGGAGAGGGGGGCCCAGGCGCCCCCCCGGCGCGGCCAGGAGGGGGGCCGCGTGGGCAGGCCGCCTGGGTTGCCCCTGGCTCCCCTCTGGCCCCACTTCTGGCGCATGGAAGCTTCTGGAGCGCTGATTTTTTATATATTTTTCCCGGAATTTTTCTGGCAATTTAAGTAATGGGAAAACCTAAAATACAAAAACAGCAGAAAACAGAAACTGGCACTGGGGTGCACTGAGTTAATAGGTTAGTCCAAATATGATCAAAAGTGTATGGAAGTGCATAAATATCATAGCAATATCACACAAAAGAAGCATGGAGCAAGTAGAAATTATAGATACGTTTTGGACGTATCAATACACAGGATTGGGGATGGCACCTCAATCTCGATCTGGACCGATCCCTGGATACCCAACACAAGCACTATGAAGCCAATGGGCAGAATAGGTACAGATCGTCTTCACAAAGTCTCAGAACTGATTGATGACTATACGGGACAGTGGAAGATCGACGTAGTGCATAACAATTTTCTCCAGTCGGATGCTGAGGCCATTCTCAACATTCCCCTCAATCCAGCTGGAGGCGACGACACTATTCCATGGGCCTTCGAAAAATCTGGCATCTACACGGTAAAATCGGCGTACCGCTCTCTGATGACTCGCAACGAGCCTAGTTCTCCAGAGGAAGGGACGGCTACTGAACCTTTAACAGAAAATAAAGCTGTGTGGACATCGCTATTGAAGCTACATGTGATACCCAGAGTCCGAGTTTTTTGGTGGAGAGTTCTTCGTGGAATTCTACCAGACTCGGCGACGCTGCAACACAGACACATTAAACAGACTAGACTGTGTGAGGTCTGCAAGACCATGCATGAGGACTTGCTGCTGATACGTCCAAAATGTATCTATAATTTCTGCTTGCTCCATGCCTCTTTTGGGTGATATTGCTATGATATTTATACACTTCCATACACTTTTGATCATATTTGGACTAACATATTAACTCAGTGCACCCCAGTGCCAGTTTCTGTTTTCTGCTGTTTTTGTATTTCAGGTTTTCCTGTCACGAAAACTGCCAGAAAAATCCCAGAAAAATTATATAAAAAATCAGTGTTCCAGAAGCTTCCATGTGGCCAAAGTAGGGCCAGAGGGGGGCCAGAGGGGCTCCAGGCGGCCTGCCCACCTGGCCGCGTCGGGGGGGGGGGTGCCTAGGCCCCCCGGGCCTCCGCTGATGCCCCCCTTTGGCATATATTTAACACCCGTCGCAGAAACTCTGATTCCAGACTCCTTTTCTCCAGACGCAATTCCGATCTTCGCCGCCATCGCCATCAAGCTTCGGGGGACCAGAATTCCTATGCCGGCACCCTGCCGGGACGGGGAAGTGCCCCCGGATTCATCTCCATCGATGTTGCTTCCTCCCTCCATGATGCGGGAGTAGTTCCTCCTCGGGGCTGAGGTTTCTACCAGTAGCTATGTGGTCAATTCTCTCTCCCATGATGTGATCTTCATTGTGATCATAGGCTATGTTAATCTAGGGTGATCCCATGATATTTCCCCTTCCTCTATGTATTGGATTGATGTACTCACTTGTCTTTATCTAGTATAATCCCCGAGACCAAGGTGACAGCGGTCTATTGGACATGGATTAGAAAAATATTTTCATGAGTGATTTCCTCTCTTGTGTGTTGATTGAAGATTGAGAGTCTCTTGGTGCTTGTCTTTGACTATCCTTTAGATATGTTGTGGTGATTGTGGGACTCTCTTTGGATGGCCGCGGTGACATTGGGAAATCCTTAGATTGAGAACTACGAACTTTGAGATGTGCTTTTGTAGCCCTACATAATTCTCGTCCTCTCTTGACCACGGAGGAATGACCTCCGGGTGCGTCTCCATTGCATGTTTTATGGGAAATATCATGTGATTCGATTATGTTAATGTTGTTGGGAGTTGCCACTAGTGAAAGTATGACGCCTAGGCCTTGTTTCCACCATTGCAATACCATTTGTGCTCACGTTTACCACTTGTTTGCTTGCTGCACTTTTTATTACAGATTTATATTACTTTGTTTTGCCATCCATATCACTTGCCATTTAACATCTCTTCGCCGAACTAGTGCACCTATACATCTAACAAGTGTATTAGGTGTGTTGGCGACACAAGAGACTTCTTGTATCTTAGTTGCAGGGTTTCTTGAGAGAGACCATCTTCAACCTCTACTTCCCTGAGTTCGATAAACCTTAGGTCATCCACTTGAGGAAAATTGCTGCTGTCCTACAAACCTCTGCGCTTGGAGGCCCAACATGGTCTACAAGAGTAGAAGCATCTGTAGACATCAAGCTATTTCTGGCGCCGTTGCCAGGGAAGTGAGTGCTTGAAGGTATATCTTTAGATCTTGCAATTAAATCTTTTTGTTTCTTGTTTTTATTTCACTAGTTATGTTTATGGAAAACCATGCTATTGGATAGTTGCTTGCGGGAAGACGCCCCACACCTGTGGTGGTTGCTCCTCCCCCTACTGAAATTGTGCCCTCTAAAATACCAGCTGGTATTATCGATTATGTTTTGGCTAATCGTTATGCAGGAGACAGACATCCCGGTGAACACTTGCTATATCTGTCACAACTATGTTCATTATTTAAGCTTGCAGGCGTATCAAGGGAGTTTGTCACGAGGAAATTGTTCGCCGTATCACTTATAGATAAAGCTTCAGATTGGTATAAGCTTCTCGATAACTCACACTTGCTTGATTGGGAAGGGATCCAGTCTCTCTTTTACTCCAAGTTCTATCCTCTTCATGAAGTCCATGAGAATAGGAATTATGTTTATAATTTCTATCCTCATGACGGAGAGAGCATAGCTCAAGCTTGGGGGAGACTGAAAACATTAATGCTAAAATGTCCTAACCATGGGCTCCCCAAAGATATGATTATTACTAATTTCTATGCGAGGCTCTCTCGACAGGATAAAGATTTCCTCGATGCTTCCTCTATGGGTTCTTTCACAAACGAAAAGATTGATGCTAAATGGGAACTCCTTGAAAGAATTCAACGCAACACTGAAGATTGGGAGATCGACAAAGGTAAAGAGTCAGGTATAGTTTATGAGTATGATTGCATTAAGTCCTTTGTTGAAACTACAAGTTTTAATAAGTTTAGTGCTATATTTGGGCTTGATTCTCAACTCCTTGTTGATTTCCTCAAATCTTTTGCTTCACATCTTAATATGCCTAAGGAGGATTGGAACAAGCATCATGAACCTTTTAAAGAGATTTGCGAAGAAAATGAAATTGTTCATGATGATTGCAACATGCATGATCCAATTCATAAAAATGAAGTTTTATATAAGCATGTTAATTTTTGTGGAGTGGATAGACCTTGTGAAAGGCCTATGATTGAAGAAGAGAAGTATTGTGAGCAACATAAGCATGAAAGAACAATCACTTGGGTCAGAGATTTAAATGAAATTGCTAGAGAATTGTGTGACCTTTATCCTTTTACTTGTGAACTTTGCTGTATAGAAGATCACTTTAATTTTCAATGCATGAACTTTCAAAACATAACTGTTAACCAGTTGTGTGATAACATGATCACCTCTGATCTTTATGATGAGCTTATGTTATTTTTGATGTGTGAGGAGTTATCAAAAAAGACTTCTTGGCTAGATGTTAATGCCATAGGAATAAAAAACACTTTGCAAAATTGCCATCTCTATTGTGTTGTTAATTGCCATGAAAATGATTACATAAGTAAGATTAGAAAGGAGGGAATTTTACCAAAGTATAAAAATGTCTCTTATATTTCTGCTAATAAAAAGGAGAGTTTCTCCCAAGTTTCCCCTATTGTTTCTAATGATAAACCAGGATATGTGGAGAAGCTTCATCTCCAACCACCCCCTCCTAAGGTGAAGAAGAAGAAAAAGAAGAGGAGGAGGAAGAGGATCAAAAAGGAAGAAGAATGGGTATCAACTTTTATCCTAACGGTTGTAAGTTTAAAGAAGAAGGTGAAGTCCATTGCCTTAATTATCATCTTGATGATACGTCCGTAGGTACTATTGAAGATGATTTTGATTATGATATGCATGTTACTTATTGTGATTGGGAAAATGATGATAATGCTGCTTATGACCTTGAAAATCTTTTTGGTACCAACTCTGAAAGTGATGATATGGAAAGCTCTAAGCTTGGGGATGATAGGATTGCAAATCCTTTACCCACTAGTGATGTGATAATTGATAACTCTTTTGCTAGTAAGAATAAACACAACATGTTTACAAATATAGTTGCTAGCAATGATAATGCTCTTCTCTACTATGATAATGTTATAACTCCAATCTATAGTGATTATAAAGGTACCTATGACATAAGGAGAAATTATCCTTGATACGTCTCAAACGTATCTACTTTTCCAAACACTTTTGATATTGTTTTGGTCTCATTCTTGGATGATTTGGACTAAACTAACCCAGACTAACGCTGTTTTCAGCAGAGCTGCCTGTATGGTTTATTTGTGTGCAGGAAAACGGATTTTTAGGTGTCTCAAAAAAATCCACGAAAAATCACAGAAAATCCACGCACCCGAAGGAACCAGGGACCAGAAGTGGGACCAGAGGGGGGCCAGGGGGTGCCCAGGCGCCCTGTGGGCGCCGCCCCCCCGGGCCGCGCCGGGGGGGGCGCCTGGGTGGGGCCCACACCCCCTGGTGCCCTACTTTAGCCCGTATTTTTCCTCCCGACGCAGAAACCCCAGATCGGAACTTCTTTTCGCAGTTTTTCGTCGCGGAGCCGCCGCCACCCTCTGTTCTTCCTCGGGAGGGCTAATCTGGAGGCTGAATTGGCCTCCGGAGAGGGGAGATCGTCGCCATCGTCATCATCATCACCACTCCATCATCCCTCCATGACTTCTCCCTCCATGTGTGAGTAATTCCCCCGCTGTAGGCGAAGGGGGTGGTAGGGATTGGATGAGTTAGATCATGTAATAGTTTATCAGATCGTTGGGGGCATGTTGCCTATCATCTACTATGGTGTTTATCATCTTTGCTACAACTTGTTATTCTTAATGCTTGACACTAGGGCCCGAGTGCCATGATTTCAGATCTGAACCATATGTGTTTGCATGAATATATTTGTGTTCGTGATCCTATCTATGAGTTGTTTGCACCTGTTACGGTCCGGAACCGGCGATCCCAAAAGTGACAGCTTGGGACACCAAAGGGGATGGTCCGTAGTCTGAGGATTACATGTATCCATTGAGTTCATTGCTTTGTTCCGGTGCTCTTTGACAGGAGCACCTTAATATCCATAAGTTCCTTTTGGCCCCGTTCGTAGCGGGATGGTAGGACAAAAGATGTTGTGCAAGTTCTTATTGCAAGCACGTACAACTACCTACGGGATACATGCCTAATGTTTGATATTTGCCTAGATGATCATAACTTTTCCGTGTGCCGTGCCCCAAGTTAGAAACTATCTCATCCATGCAGCGCCTAACCATCCACCTCCCTAGCCTATAGTGTTTTAAACCCTGCTTGTCACTAGTTGCTACTTTTGCCATTTACTACTGCTATTTACTTTTGCTGTTTACCTTTACTATTACTATCATCACTATCATATCACTGTTACCACTTATCTTTTGTTGCAAGTAAGTATATTTCAGGTGCGGTTGAATTGACAACTCAACTGTCAAAGCTTATAAATACTCTTTGGCTCCCCGTGTGTCGAATCAATAAATTGGGTTATTCTTACCCGCGAAGACTATCTCGATCCCTTACGGTTGAGGGTTATCAAGTACCGTTTTTTGGCGCCGTTGCCGGGGAGCATAGCAATATTTACAAGTCTACTTGAGGTATCCTACCTGCTGCACTTTATCTACTATGGGTAAGAAAGGAGACCCCAAGGTTCCGATCTTACTATCCACTACAAGAAGAGGTACTGCTCTGAGCACTAGTGCTACACTTGACTCACCTTCCGTTATGAGTATGTTTGCCTCACCACCACCACATGATGCTCCTACTGAATCTGTTACTATGTCTGATACTCTTGATGATGCCTCTACTACTTTTGATGATATTAGTTCGCTTGGTCATGCTCTTGAGAAACAAATTGTTGCTGCTGCCGAAAAATATGGAATTGAACTTCCTGTTGCTCGCTACCCTATTGGTGAAACTTATGATTATCCTGATTTGAGTAAACTCAAAGAGAGGCTCCTTGATGATGATTACTATACGCTTGATGAAGATGTAATGCCCAGGATGGAGTTATACCTCCTACGTGTCGAGGCACGACTTAAAGGCATAAGTCCATCCTAGAATGATCTCAAGTTTGGTAATCTTTGCACATCTCATGTAAAAGAGGGGATTGTAAACATAAATAGTTGGCTTACACTCGCCACGTCACACAATTACATAACATGTCTCAATCATCATACATAAGAATATCACAACCCTCTAAGGGCAAAATCCAAATGTCAAGATACCAAACTTAGATAAATAAACCACAGGCGGATCGAATCCTAGTAGGAGTCTCCACTACTGATCATCCGGATATCGAACATAGTACCGACTACGCTCCTCGTCGTACTCCCAATCCAGCTCGGTGCCATCACCTGGATAGCTCACAACTGGACCTGCATCTGGTGTGGTGGAGTAACTGTGAGCCACAGAGGACTCAGCAATCCCGTTCCCGGGTAACAAGACTATTTATGCCTTGGGAGAGGATAAAGGCTGAAGAAAAGAATAAGTCTGCAGCAGCAACTAGCAACTAGCTTACGTGAGTGAGAGCGAGAAGAGAAAGCCTCGGCGAGAAGTGATCATGAAGTGATCCTAGCTACAAGCTCAACAAACATAACCCCTCCGTGTTCAACTCCTGAATCCCTATTCGGAAATTGACAATCACGGAACACACGCTGGTAGTGTATTAGAAACATTGTGTCAAGTTATCTACAACCGGATATTAACAAGCTCCCATCTGCCACATAACCGCGGGCACGGCTTTCGAAAGTTCAAACCCTGCAGGGGTGTTCCAACTTGACCCATTACAAGCCCACGATCCGCGGAGTCGCAACTCCAAAGTGGGAAGACCCGAGTATCCTCGGAATCCCGTGCTCAAGATATACCGAACTAAGGTAAGGCTAATCCAGCAAATCCTCCCGGCGTGTCGACACCCTGATAGTAGCCGCGCGTATCTAAGTCTCAGGACACGACCGGATGGGCGATTCTACAGGTTTTTACCAAACCTCGAGTTTCCTTGAGGTGGCCCCGCAGACTCCCCGTTTCGGACCAACACTCATGTGGAGCACTGGCCCGGGGTTGTTGATTAAGAAAAAGGGTTTATAACTCCCTATGCAAGTTTAGTTTGTTATTAGGCAAATAGTACCAATGTTGGGACTTGCTGGAAAAGACTTAGCACTTAGCGGTTTATCGAGGGGGTCCCATACACCCCAACCGTGTTAGGAACGCATAATCAAGGAACATAACACCGGTTTATATGGTTCCTAATGGCATGAGTGGAACAAATCACCAAGCAAAAGGCTTAGCCTTCCACCCTTGCCAATATATAGATGATTTCATTTTAAGCATTTATATAGTGTGATAAAACCCAACCAAACTTCAACATGAAGCAAGCATCTTCGATCTTCATTTGCCTAGATGATCATAACTTTTCCGTGTGCCGTGCCCCAAGTTAGAAACTATCTCATCCATGCAGCGCCTAACCATCCACCTCCCTAGCCTACAGTGTTTTAAACCCTGCTTGTCACTAGTTGCTACTTTTGCCATTTACGACTGCTATTTACTTTTGCTGTTTACCTTTACTATTACTATCATCACTATCATATCACTGTTACCACTTATCTTTTGTTGCAAGTAAGTATATTTCAGGTGCGGTTGAATTGACAACTCAACTGTCAAATCTTATAAATACTCTTTGGCTCCCCGTGTGTCGAATCAATAAATTGGGTTATTCTTACCCGCGAAGACTATCTCGATCCCTTACGGTTGAGGGTTATCAATCCTTATGAAACTTGTCATAATCATGGAGGGAATTACTCCCTTGTTGAACACCATCTTCCTAATACACAATTAATCTATAGTGTTCAAGTTGTTTATGATAGTCCTACTCCCACTATTACCGCTGAGAAAGATTATGCTTATGTGGAGAGTAAGAGTACCTTTTTGCATGTGGATCATGGTAACAATGTTTTATGTGATGCTTATATTGTTGAGTTTATTCGTGATCCCACTGAAAATTATTATGAGAAGGGAACATATGCTTATAGATATTTCAATAATATCAAGTTCCCTCTCTTTATGTTGAAGGTTTTGAAGCTGCACTTGTTTTGTCTTCCTATGCTTATTGCTTTGTGCTTCAATGAATTATTCTATTGAAATATTCCTATGCATAGGAAGCATGTTAGGCTTAAATGTGTTTGGTATTTGCTTCTTGATGCTCTCTTTCGTTCTTCAACTCTTATTCCTACGAGAGCATCATTAAAGTCTTATGCCTAGCTTAAAGGCATAAAAGAAAGCGCTTTTGGGAGGCAGCCCGCAATGAATAAAATTTTATTTTGCTTTTGTTGTGTCTTGATGTTGTTACTACAGTAGCATCATCATTGTATCTTTACTTTTCAATTTTGTGCCAAGTGTAGCCTCTGATTGCAAGAAAGTTCAAAAGTTGTGACGTGCTGTCCAGGAAACAGATTCTGTCCTTGGATAGAAAAATTCGTATAAAATCACCAGATCATCTTTTTAGTCTGAAATTTTTCGACAGCGTGCTCTATACAATTGTCTTTCGAGCGTCTGTTCTGAGTTTTTTGATTAGAGTTGCAGATGTGCCCCGAAAAAATCATTTACTACCTGCTGTTCTGTTTTTCACAGATTCTGTCCTATTTTGCCTTTCCTTCATTTTGCAAACCTTGAGCTTGCTTTTTCTTTGCAAAAACCTTTTGGCAATCTTGAGAAACAGTAAACCTTCAAGAATATCCTTATTTCCAGCAAGGAACAATTATTTTATTATGGGTACTAACCTCGCTAATCAGTTTATGATGAGTTATGTATGAAGGGAGTTTTCAAGTGTGTGAGGGAAGATGATAAAAAGATTCAGGAGTGTCAAACGCTCAAGCTTGGGGATGCCCCCATGCACCCCCAAGAAATATTCAAGGAGACTCAAGCGTCTAAGCTTGGGGATGCCCCCGTGCATCCCCTTCTCCATCAACATTATCAGTTCGACTTTCGTTCCACTATATTTTTATCACTTCATGTGTTATGTGCTATGCTTGGAGCGTCTTGCTTTTAGTTTCCTTTTTAGTTTTCTTTAGCTTTTCATAACGAGTCGGAACTCAGCTTTCTTTGTGTGGGAGAGAAACACGCTCCACTTCTACCTAGAACATAACATAGAATTTTCATGTCTATCTTTGATGTGTGTGTTCTTTGTCTTTCAATAGCTACTATAATGCTTAGCTCTTAGTTTTCATGCTTATCTTTTTGAAGAGCTTTTGTTTAGTTGGTTGCTTGAACTCTCTTTAGTTATCATGCTTATCTTATTAAGAGAGTTTGCTTCTGTTACATTGGTTGATATGTCTATGATAAAAATGCTACGTGCATAATGGTGCTTAGTAGTTCATGTTTTCTTATGGTTAGTCTCAAATAGCTGGGGGGTTCCCAATGTGTTATTGGAGTACCAACATGATCACCTGGCAGAGGACGGGGATGAACTCCAAGGCCACAGGTCGTATGGTTTAGTAATATCTTCCTTCAAGAATTTATTTTGATTGACTTGGCGTATGCTCACGCATATTTAAGACTGTAAAGAAAGTCTGTCAAGCCTTGATGATCTTTAATTTCTGAGTAGCGATATAACTTCCATGCCTGATTCAATGTTGCTTTGTCGCTCTGCATGATTATGACCGTCATTGCTCTCTTAGTTGGTCGCTCCCAGTCTTTTGCTAACTTTCGCCTGTACTAAGCGGACTGACTGCTTGTGCATCCAAAATCTTTTTAAACCAGTTATGCCATATGAGTCCACCATACCTTCCTATACATGGTATTTACCTGCCATTCCTAACGAAGACTTTCATGTGCCATCTCGAAATTATTCAAAAAATGCATTTCTATTTTGTGCCCCTGTTTTAGCTCATGAGGAAGTAGTAGTTAATTCATGATCTTTTTAAGTTGGACAAGCTTCACCCTGGGATTGCATGTATAATGTGCAAACCCATAATACGAGAAGGAACTGGCAATGAGTGCGCCCGGCTCAAAATTAATATAACAAACAAACCCTCATTCACGCTTTGTTCATGAGAAATCAGAAAACTTTGGCAGTGATAAACAAAGGAGATTAAGAGGATGTGATCGTCCTCATTCGGGAGCCGTTCCTCGAAACTTGTCCATCTCAAAAAGTAATTGAGTTATCTGCTAGCATTCGTTGACGAAACATGCATATTCAAAAATAATAATTATTACCTCTGTTTTTAAAACCAAGAGCTCTGGTACATGTTTTGTCTTTGTTTCCGACCACGGGTTTTCAACCTTGCCAACAAAAGCCACGGTTCGAGTGTCTCCACCTTCTTTTAAAGCACCAACTACTGAGAGCATGATTGTCATTCTGAGTGTAATGTGCATTGTCCCAAAGTAGCATTGTCTTTTGCATGATTATGATATCGTTTATTTAGAAATCATTGTATCTAGTCATCACTTAAACCTTGGAGGTGCCCCTGCATTTATGTTTTGCTTCACTAAAGGGGGCAAGCGAGATATTACCTTATCATATTTGCACACCATTCTCATTACAAATCTATTTGATGTTTCAGTATCATATTGTAAAACTTTCAGTTCTTTGTGATTTTCTCATGAGGCAACTTAATTACTACAGATTCATTGTCTCAGTAAGCTCTTGTCATGTGACTATGAAAAAGTCCTATATGGTTAATAGCATGTCACCACAGAAATTATTCTTGTTATCATTTAGCTAGTCGAGGACGAGCATGAATTAAGCTTGGGGATGTTGATACGTCCAAAACGTATCTATAATTTCTCCTTGCTCCATGCCTCTTTTGGGTGATATTGCTATGATATTTATACACTTCCATACACTTTTGATCATATTTGGACTAACCTATTAACTCAGTGCACCCCAGTGACAGTTTCTGTTTTCTGCTATTTTTGTATTTCAGGTTTTCCCGTCACGAAAACTGCCAGAAAAATCCCGGAAAAATTATATAAAAAATCAGCGTTCCGGAAGCTTCCATGCGGCCAAAGTAGGGCCAGAGGGGGGCCACAGGGGCTCCAGGCGGCCTGCCAACGCGGCCCCCCTCCTGGCCGCGCCGGGGGGGGCGCCTGGGCCCCCTAGGCCTCCGCTGATGCCCCCCTTTGGCATATATTTAACATCCGTCGCAGAAACCCTGATTCCAGACCCCTTTTCTCCAGACGCAATTCCGATCTCCGCCACCATCGCCATCAAGCTTCGGGGGACCAGAATTCCTGTGCCGGCACCCTGCCGGGACGGGGAAGTGCCCCCGGATTCATCTCCATCGACGTTGCTTCCTCCCTCCATGATGCGGGAGTAGTTCCTCCTCGGGGCTGAGGTTTCTACCAGTAGCTATGTGGTCAATTCTCTCTCCCATGATGTGATCTTCGTTGTGATCATAGGCTATGTTAATCTAGGGTAATCCCATGATATTTCCCCTTCCTCTATGTATTGGATTGATGTACTCACTTGTCTTTATCTAGTATAATCCCCGAGACCAAGGTGACAGCGGTCTATTGGACATGGATTAGAAAAATATTTTCATGAGTGATTTCCTCTCTTGTGTGTTGATTGAAGATTGAGAGTCTCTTGGTGCTTGTCTTTGACTATCCTTTAGATATGTTGTGGTGATTGTGGGACTCTCTTTGGATGGCCGCGGTGACATTGGGAAATCCTTAGATTGAGAACTACGAACTTTGAGGTGTGCTTTTGTAGCCCTACTTAATTCTTGTCCTCTCTTGACCACGGAGGAATGACCTCTGGGTGCGTCTCCATTGCATGTTTTATGGGAAATATCATGTGATTCGATTATGTTAATGTTGTTGGGAGTTGCCACTAGTGAAAGTATGAAGCCTAGGCCTTGTTTCCACCATTGCAATACCATTTGTGCTCACGTTTACCACTTGTTTGCTTGCTGCACTTTTTATTACAGATTTATATTACTTTGTTTTGCCATCCATATCACTTGCCATTTAACATCTCTTCGCCGAACTAGTGCACCTATACATCTAACAAGTGTATTAGGTGTGTTGGGGACACAAGAGACTTCTTGTATCTTAGTTGCAGGGTTGCTTGAGAGAGACCATCTTCAACCTCTACTTCCCTGAGTTCAATAAACCTTAGGTCATCCACTTGAGGGAAATTGTTGCTGTCCTACAAACCTCTGCGCTTGGAGGCCCAACATAGTCTACAAGAGTAGAAGCGTGTGTAGACATCAGCTGCATGCACTGGTTCTCTGCAGCCATGCGCAAGGTTTCTGGAGGGCCGCACATGATAGATTCAAATTGCGGCTTCCACAACTAAACCCAACCACTTGGGCCAAGGATATCTTGCTCGATCACATGTTCTCGGATGAGGATCGGTGCAAGGTTATATCTATTATGCATGCTATTTGGACATCTCGCAATCGGTGGACACATGACAAAGATGGATATGATCCGGTGCAGGCTCTGAAATGGGTGCATGAAACACTCTCACTCTTGGAAATGCCGGCGAGAGGGAACAAAAACACTGCTAGTCAGTGTTGGCGGCCACCGGATCCAGGGTGGATCACTATCAACACCGATGGTTCCTTAAACATCGATGAGCGTAAGGGAGGAGCGGGAGGCGTGGCCCGCTCCCATCTTGCTTTCCTCGGAGCGTGGAGCAAGCCACTACCCGGCATCACAGACCCTTTCATTGCTGAACTTATGGCATTCCGGGAGGGGGTGATCTTTGCACAACTCCGAGGTTTTTCCCATGTTACTATGGAGGTTGACTGCTTGGAGCTAGTCAACCTTTGGCAGTCGCGCCGTGATTCCCGCTCAATTGCAGCGCCTATCCTGAAAGAAATAGAGGAGATCGTATCTAGCTTCATTTCCTTTTCGGTTACCCACGTCGGGAGATCCTTTAATGTCCCTGCTCACACCTGTGCCCAGCGTGCCTGTACGCTGGATGTGACAGAGAGCTGGCTTGGTGAAAGTCCAGGTTTTCTTGATCTATGCCTTCGGGCAGACTGTAACCGTATGCTACTTAAGTAATAAAGGTCCCTAGTTTCATGAAAAAAAAAAGAACGCAAGCTACGCGAGATTCTAGCCTCTAGATACGCGTTGTACTCCTATGTTGTGCCCTTGACTGGTCGACGTACGTGTCCGCTGCACTGGAGCTGCAGTCAAATGTTAGTCTAACTAATCCATAGACTTTAGAGTGCTTTTGTACAACACATGCACCGTGCATATTTCAAGCAGGGCGAGTTCAGCCAAAGATGAGGTCGTCAGACGTCCCCGTTTTTCTCCGCCGTGAACTGTGGACTGTCGATCCGACCCCGACGGCACGTACGTCCGTGATTCGCCTCACTTCCATTGACACCAACGTCAGGCTTAATCTCCTTTTCAAAACAAAAAAGGGAGAAGGAAAAGTTTTGGGCCACGAAAAAACTTCCGGTCCCAACAGACATGTTGCGGACTACTCGACGACAAGTAACCATCCATCAACAGTAACCGCTACGTCCTCACCGGGCAAGCAATTTCTTCATTGTTCATTAACACGCAGTTCAGACTTCAGACTTCAGAGAGTTGCTGCGGTGAAGATAATCCTTGACTTTGTAGTCGCTTGGCATGCGTGGTGGCCATTATGGCGAGAAAGATCTGGAGGCGCCATCCTGAGTTGAATCTTGGACAGCACAGCACGTAGCGTAGAGCTCTTGAGAGATTTTTCCGGATCGAACTAAATTCCAATCTCTCTTTGCAGCTACGTCAATCAGTTGCGACGGAGGTTCTATATTTGGTGTGGTGTCTTAGCAGCGAAGGAAAGAATTAACTGCATGCATATTTGTTAGGCGAAAAGGGAAATTTGTCATATCAATTGCCAAATCATCGATCTATCAGCAAAAGAAGTAAGAATACACACAGAAGAATCCATCGGCTTGAACAAATAAGGAGATGTGTGGTTTGAGAGTGACTCCACCGGAATCACAGCGTCCGCCTTACGCAAATCCTCTTCTTCTTTTTTCCTTTGGTAGTTCCTAACGGCGAGTCCATGGATTCGCCTTCCCTCCGCTTGCCGCTCCGACGGCCGGTGGCACGGAGGGTATTCCTGGTACCTCGGCTTAGATAGGCCGGTTTTGGTTCTCACAGGGGCGACGCTCGGATGGATGTCGGCGCTTCTTCTTCGAGCCAGTCTTCCGGGCTCCGATCATCCTCAACTTCGGGACGGATTAGACAGAGCTTCGACGTAGATTCCAGCCAACTCCTCGGAGCGACGAGGTTAGGGTTTCTTGCTTTGTGAACACAACGGCAAGATTTGGTGTCAGGTTCTTCAGATCGATTCAAGGATTCAGTAGCGACGATTGTGACTATCAAACGCTGGTCCTTAGGAGCACATGCACGAAGACTTGCCGGCTGTTATCGACAAGGGCAAGCCGGCTCTGGTATGAGAGCGGCGACATCGGCGTGTCTGCAGCTCGTTCTGGCCGCGGTAATGGTCGTTCGGTTGTCCATGGACCTCGATGTAATTTTTACTATGTTTGGGATGCTTTGTACTTTCGGTGAATCTTTATAATAGATTTAATATTTCCACAAAAAAGGTTCTCCTTTTTTATGAAAAGAGAAGTACCATGTTTTTCCTTATTACAACACAAAATATTTTCTATTTTTAGTTTATTAAGAAAATTAGTAGAATTTCCTTTTTTGGAATTGTAAGACTAAAATATTATATCAAAATTTACGAAAACGAAAAAAATACATGTTATAGTCCGTGGTGAATAAGGCTCATGAAGAAGCGCTTCAAGGTTCAAGGTTGAAAAAGGAGCACCTCTTGCCAGTGGGAGCTATGTCTCGCCCATTATGAGTCATAACCCCTGCAATTTGCCAGTTCTTTTGAGGTTAAAAAAATAAGCCACCTCCTCCTCAGTTTTTTCATAAGCCATCTCCCTCATTTATTAGAATTTCTGAACTAATTGTGGGATAACTAATTTAGAAGTCTCAACAAATTTTGAGAGCGACTTATTTTTTAAGCTCTGGGGAGGCAATTTAACAGTCTCTTAATGTAGAAGGGGCGCAATTTGTTTGTCTGTGTGGGTTTTATAGTTTTTCACTGTTTATAGTGGTTTCTTTGGGTTTTATTTATTTATTATTTTCTATGTTTCCTTCGTGGTTTCCACTGGTTTTATTTAGATTTTTTTTTCAAAACAGGTCTACATTTTTCGTACACATTGTACATTTTCATATGTATCAACAACATTTTTAAAACACTTTTATGATTTTTCAAATATATGAATAACATTTATGAAACATACATTTTGATGTTTACTTTGTAATAAAAAAATGAATACTTTTGCACTTTTTTAGTATGTGTTAAACACTTTTCGAATACATGTTAAAAATAATATTTTCAAATGGTAAAAATAATTTTTTTCAACCATGCGAGCATTCTTTTATATTGTATAAAGATTTTATGAAAATGTGACAAACATATTTTTGACATGTATATCATTTTTTTAAATGCGAGTATACTTTTGCGACATGAGAACATTTATTAAATGTCATGAACATTTGTTTTAACAACACTAGCATAGAATTTACACTATGTGAACTTTTCAAAACAATTTTGTACATTTTTTGAAATAAATGTATTCATAATGTTGATTTTGAAAATATAAAAATAAATAAAAATGAACAGAAAAATGAGAAAAAAAAATGTGCAAGTACCTGCACGATTATGGGTTGGTCCATTCGGGGCATCCTCAGACGAGATGGGCTTGTTTCTTGCAGTGAGCGAGAGTCGGCGGCGCCCCCACTTGCCTCAAACAAGCGTAAATGACTTATCACCTGAATCTCGTGTAGAATTGTGTCAGCCCATTGGTTGGACATTTGGGTCATGTTTGGAAACCCTGCAACTCTCAGTCCGACCAATGTTAAGGTTGAGTGAGATGTGTTGAGAGGGGTCCAGTAATACAAAATTTTGGAGCACCATAGATGAAGTTTCATGAAGCAATGATATATGAAGTTAGGAAATACTCCTACCCACCATGCCATCGGCAAGTGGTTGATTGCTCTCTTTTCTCGCAGCATGTCATGAGGACCAAACCTCACGTTCCTAGTCTTTGTTCCCTTTTGATGACCTCACTCCGAATAACCTCTTAACACCTCGCATCGACTTTTTTGATCTCTTGTTGCCATCTCCCATTGTTATGCTTGGAGCGGAGATCTGGGTCGAGATCAGCAGACGATCATGTTCAAACGGTGATTTGTTCTTTGGGATCGCGCCACCGTAGGATCCACCCTATACCATCAATATGGGGAAGAGGCCAAATCAACAATGGTATTATAATTGAGATATCACATATGAGAGTAGATATACAACTTGCATGCTTTGCCTCCTCCTGTACCATCAATATCATGATAGATTTCTAAGAGCTACTACCTACTCCAGTGCATCCATGCTACCAACATAGCTAGAAATTATGAAAACAACCAAGACAAACAGAAAATCTTGACGATGACGACCAGCTCCATCCATCATCATGGCCTCGAACTTCACCACGACAACATCTCCATCAATCAGGCTCTCGCGCCGAGAACTGATGGTCCACACCACCAGAACATCATATTCAGCAGCAACCAGAAATAGTATGACAAATTCAGTTTTACACCATCCATCCATCTTCCTCGTCCTCCCATGGTTGCTGTCCAGGCCCCTGCATAGGCAAAGAGAGAGAACCAGTTTTTAATTAGTGTCAAGTTGCAAGTTCCTATGAAAATAAAGAATGCACAAACAATACAGGTTCTTCTTATTATTATTCCACACATAAGCAATGTCCAGCCTATGAAAAGTGTAATATATGCGTCCAGTAAGCATGCACACAACAAAACAGCTATTGGTGAGTCATCTAAAGCAATCAACAAACTACATAATAGTGAAGTCCCTGCTATGTACATGCCTCAACCATGTATTTCTAGAGTTCCCAATTCAGACCATTCAACCCCTAGTGATTTATATCCAGATTTCCAGATCATGCAAAGATTTCCAAATCAAGAGGGTTTGAAGAATCCGGCAGCAATAGATGATCAAGCAACAGTGAAAATGACCAAAGGAACAGTACATGGTCATAGGAACTGTAGAATATCGGGAAATGCACTGTTGGGATACCTAAGATAGAACATGCCATAATTTGACAAGAGCCTAGGAATCCAACATTACAAGTGACTTCATTTTAAGAAAATAGAGTAAGTTCATAGGAACTTATAATAAAGCAAGAGAAAGCATCATTGTGACTCTAAAATCAGTGAAGCAGCAGAAAAAAGAACAAGGAATTCTTAATTTGAAAACATAGGTGACTATCAGAGCAACATTTCAGCACTCCAAACTCAAAAACCAAAACAGTAGAATATTATAGCAGCACTTACTGGCCAAGTTGCAAGTTCCTATGAAGAAAGAATAAAGGGAATGGTTTGGAATCCAGTCCGTAACCAACCCAGCCCATCTGTGCAAACTACCACAGTGATTATACTAATACTACCACATTTCAGGAGTGAACATGAGAACGTGCGTCTAGCACGGTGGTAAAGACCTCCTGAGTGGGGCTACCAACCAGGGTTCAAATCCTTGTTCACACAAAAAGGCCTCTCGGTGCGTATGCTTCACAAAAAGGTCCACATTTGAATATACACATTTGAACCACGAGCCTCGCAAAAAGGTCCACATTTTATTATATGTGAGATGGGGACGACTTAAATTTGAAAAATATGGAAGTTATAGCATCACAAAAATTTACTTCATTTAAAAAAACCTACCAAGCATCAGGAAATGGAAAAATATTCCAACATTACTAATGAATTCAATTAAATAAAAAGAGTAGGTTCATAGAGACCTATAATAAAGCTAGAGAAATCAACACAGCGACATTAAATCAGTGAAGCGGCTAGAAAAAATGAAGACCAACAAGCATTAGGAAATGGCAAAGCATCTACATCTACTACATCAACCTATAATCTTATAAAAAATGAGCAACAAAATTCCGTCTCAAGTAGGGAAATTGCAGTGGCGGAAGTATATCCAAAACAGAGCCCAAGGTATATAGTGCAGATCAACACGACCAGGAAAGTTGTGAAGTGGCGGAAGGAAAAAACCTACCAAGCATCAGGAAATGGAAACATATTTGCATCCAGTAACAGTCCTGGTAAGGCTCCGGTACAGAATCTACATCACATCATGCAGTGGTAAAACGACAAGCATGTGGGATTCAACTATAGTCATGGATATTCATGTAGGCAGAATAGAATCCTACATAGGTAGCAACACAACATAGTGGCCACAAAATATTGCAAAGCACAAAGAGTGTCATCGACAAAGTGATCACAATAACAAGACTGGTGGCCCAAAAAAACAACCATAGATCCAAACACTCAGTCGGCAAAAGTGTAACCTGCCATTAGTTGCTGGCATAAACTCTCACCACTTCAGTCTAGTCTAAGAAGAAATAGAACAAACCAAAAATACCAGCCAATAAATTGAACAATACATGGTCATAGGAATTGTAGAATATCGGGAAATGCACTGTTCGATACCTCAGACATAACATGCCATAATTTCACTGGAGCCTAGGAGTCAAACAACCATGTCATCGCTAGTAGATATTATTTATAGAAAAAATACCATAAGGGACTGCTTTATAAGTTCAACCAAAACAACCCAACTACTGGAACTGACGATCAACCAAGCACCAACTACAACCAGTACACACATTGCCCAACACATCGACAAGGGAAACTACTGGACTGACGATCAGCCAAGCACCAACTACAACCAGTACACACATTGCGCATGCAACACAACATCCAAGTACAGCTGCAAAATAGGAAGGACTAAACTTGAGGGCTAGTCCACCAACTATTGTACAAGTGTGACTATCTAACCTGAATAGCTCAAACCTCAAGAAACAAAAAAAATATTGCTAGCAAAGCTGGAAGTAAGCCGCCACTAAGTAAAACTCCACATAGAGTGGTTAAAGACCTCAAAAAACGTACCAAAAACTGAAGCTCCATCAACATTCATGCATCTCAGCAAATACAAGACATAAGGGACAAAACCAAGTACATCTCAACAACGTTTAACAAAACAGAACACATCCTTTATCTATGTGGTAGCACAACATAGAGGCCACGAAATCTCGCAACGCACAAATACTGTCATCGACAAGGTGATCATAATAACAAGACTAACGGCCGGAAGACATCCACCATAGATCCAAACACTGAATCGGTAGTGTCACCTGCCATTATTTTACTTGCGTAAAATCTCATAGTTTAGTCTAGTCTAATAAGAAATCGATGAAAGCAAGTGTCGAGGAAACCAAAAAGCTCAAAAGAAAAGCATCCTGCAGCTCCAATAGTGGATAGCAACAACAAGCAGGCACTAGCTGGACATATCAACAACAAAATCAAACGAATCACATCCATCTTCCCAAGAGCATAAAACAGTCCAAAAGCATGCCCAAGAAAAGCAGATCTCAGTCACACTGGACAAAATTAATACTAATACTTCAGGGGGCATGGAGGCCAACTGACTAGTTCAACCACTGAAGCAGAATATGCTGACCGGACACACTGGCAGACCCAGGGTAAGTGGCCAGCAAACAGTACATTACTGGAAAATAATAGAATTACCAGGGGAAATCTAGTGCTACAAAATATATACAAATACTAGTAGCTGTAACCTGAAAGGTATGCACACACACACAAACAAGTCTTGAAGGATCTAGAATAATGAGGTTTCCCATTAAGTACCTTGTTAAAGAAATTCCGATTCATGAAGAAAAACTTAAAGCAGCCAGAACCTGGCGCGGTATTTCAACCCAAGTAAGAGAATCCAGGGATTTGATCCAAAAATTCACACCAAATTCTTGTTCTCTAATCCGAAAGAGAAATATACAGGTGAATCGTTCAGGTATTGTACTGTTCAGATAAGTTCCTCGAGCCGAAGCTGGAATGTAGGATGACAGTTCTCTTATGCACCCAATCAATACATTCACCATAATGAAGCGTCAATTAGTACGAGGTATCTAAGACACTAGTTACCTCCCATCAAATCTAAAAGAAAGAGAGCCAAGACAATTACTGGCTCAGTCCAACTCAGACTTCAGTCTGCAATCTATGAGAAGTACTGTAGTATAACAAGACGAACACCTCAACAAAAACAAACTTTTTGTGCTGCAATTGAGAAAAAAAGTCTCCAAACTAAATAAATGTAAATATGAGAAGAATAGCATACCTAATTTCTTCGCATAAAATTTTATTGTTCAACGGATCATATAGAAAGATAATATTCATATCAATGTCACACTTAATGTAAGATCTTTTTTACTCAATATAATGAACAAAAGTGAGTAGACTCGTGCTACTAGAAAACAACGTCGATTCATCCTATGTTGTCATTTGTTAGACCTTGTTGGTTCTTACTGGTCTTCAAGGAAATCATTTAAACATGATATCCAGAGAAAACTAGAACAGGGAAATAAAAAATAAAAAGTGGATGGTAATGAAATGGCTCGAGAAATTTCTCAACTCCAGCACCAGTGTAAAGGCCCTTACGAACTGGTAATAAAGCTCTGTTTTCTACTAGTGAGGCCATAATGTGCCATGAGTTATTGGGCCTGAATGGGATGTATGCGAGCACGTCGTTAGTAGGCTTTCGATGGGCCGGCCGGTTAACCTTTGACCAAGTCAAACGGGTCGGCCTTTTGACTTGAATGGGCCACTGTTGGGCCGTGCCACGAGTCGACGTATCATAGGCGCCGCCTATCCATTGGTTGGTTGACATCTATTCGCACGTGGAGCTGACACGTAGTTCCTTGGGCCAATGATAATTTTACACGTGGAAAGTTTCCATTGGTCCTCGCTGTTAGCGGGTTATCGGATCCAAAACCGGACCCGATATGGCAACCCATTATGGTGGATGCCACGTGTCGGTTACCCTTGACGAAAGCACTTCCATGACGCGTTATTTATCGTCATGGAAGTGAACACTTTCGTGATGATAATTTTGGTATTGTCATGGAACACATCTACGATAGCACATGTATGCCTATCTTGATTCTTTCATAAAATCGTCATGGGTGTACATGCATGACAGAAAACGTGACCTACTTTGATAAACACGCATTATCCCAGAAGTGGATTTTTTGTATCACGATTGTTCAAAAAAGTATCACGATTTCCACAATAACGTGCAAAACGGTTGAGATGCATGATTGCGTTGCTCACACTTTGCGTGAAATATTCCAAAGTTTTCAAGAGGAAAGGAACTTTGCATAAATATAAACAACAATACAGTTTTCTTGCTACACACTAATATGGAACCTTGGAGTGGTCATATCCAAGTAAGAGACGATGCAGTTGAACTTCTACAAAGTTGCCTTATATAGATATGCATGGATTGAAAGGAGAGGTTGCAACTTTACTCTATTTTCACACTTTGGTAAAATGGAAATTACCTCATACATCCATGCCTAGATGGAAATGAAGGTGTTGAACCTTCCCTCTTAAAAGTGTGAAATTCATTTATGCAAGAAAAGTCGGCTATTTGGGAGGGGTGCAAATATCAAAGCAAACAACAATGCCGACATAGGTGTCTCTAGAGTTACAATATAGAAATACCAATAAACAAACACGAACTTAGATAAAGTATATCATATTGACAACTATTGAGGGCAACCTGATCTCCACCACTCACCCAACTCTCAAAATTTGGGAGATTAATACTAGAAATTCACAGAAGAGAGAAACATGACATGTGTCATTGTGTTAGGGGGGCCCACACATCCAACACGCACCCCACTCCATCGCTCCATATCCTTCCCCACCCACCGGCTCTCTCTCTCTCATACGCTCCCCTCCACCTTCCAGATCCAGATCTATATCCAATCACCTCACTCGAGAGCTACACGGAGCAGGCCCCTCTCCCGGTGGTCATACCCTCCCTTTCCTCGATCCTCTCTCCTCCCTGCTAGGCAGATCCCCTCCACCACGTCCACATCCTCTATGGCCAGAGTCGCCTCCTAGCTGTCATCAAGCAGAGCAGAGCCAACGGCGACCTCACCGGATGTCGAATCAATAACCCCCACCAGCCCATTCGAGCATAGTTTCCTCCCCAACCCATCCCCCACTCCTCCCCTAATCAGATCTAGCACCATAATCATCTTTCTCCACCTACATATATGTGTGGGGTCGGCCAGCCTGCACGTCCTTTGCATCGGCTAGATCGTGATCTAGTAATCAATGGGGAGCTTAGCGAGATCCTACCGATATGCTCCTCCCGGGGGTCGCATCCCACAAATCCACGACTCATTGGGGATGGATCTATCCATGGTCCCTCCTACAACAACGACGAGAACCGCATCACCTTCTGAAGTCCAAGTTGCCGCCACCGCTCCTCTCCCCTCCCCTATGGCTGACATCGCGAGCTCTGAGGAGGAGGCGATGCCTCATCTGCTATAACCGCGACTTCCTATTTCAACCTCAACTCTTGGGGGGAAAAATTTCATGTTTTGACCCTTTTCTGAAAGTAAATCGAGATCTGACCCTAGTTTGTAAAAATTTCGGGATCTGACCCTTTCTTACCGCCAAGGCCCTTGGCGGTAGGGTATAACAGCCTACCGCCAAGGGCCTTGGCGGTAGGTGCGAGCATGCACTGTTTTTCGTACTTAGGAAAAAAACAACCCTACCGCCAGAGGCCTTGACGGTAGGCTGTTATACCTTACCACCATGGGCCTTGGCGGTAGGCTGTTATACCTTACCGCCAGAGGGCTTGGCGGTAAGAAAAGGGTCAGATCCCGAAATTTTTGCAAAGTAGGGTCAGATCTCGAATAAGTTTCGAAAAATGGTCAAAACACGAAAAATTGCCCTGTCGGGGATCTACGGCATCGAGGCAAGGTGTACTTGTACCCATGTGCCTTTTGTGTGTACTATGAGTAATTTTGTGATATGAACGTGGTACCATTTGGTATGTTATGATCTTTTCATATTATGGGCAAGCTCTTAACTGGATCATGCATAACACTTACCTTGTGCATACACCCTTCCTGATGCATGTATCTTCAAGTTTGTATTGTTTAGAGCTTTGTGTTGATGCATCCTAATAAATTTGTAGTATGTTCATCGTTTCTTACTGACTTTTTAGTGTTCTTAGCTACAAGGAATATTGTTCGCACTTCATTGTTTAGCACCTTATGCTTTAAGACCTTGTAGATTACTTTGGCACCCTATAACCCTTTCTAGTACCTTATAAATTAATTTGGCACCTTGTGCTTTAGTGATTTTTTTTATTTGGAACATTATTGATACTTTCCTAGCTACTAGTCAAACTTGGTTCATGTGTGTATATATGCAATTCTGTACACACAGTAATTTGGCACTGTCTTTCTAATTGGCACTTTGTATATGTGTCGAAAAGTGTGAACTTTTATTGATCATATAAGCAGTAGGCACTTTGGTAATTAGTACCTATGTGTATGATCCAATACTTTCTTGTAATTCCGCACCTTCTGATTTAGCACCTTTGTATATGTGTTGGCACTTCGTATCATCTCAACACTTTATCATGTGTGTACTAGCACTTTATGTATTGGCTCTTTGTATCATCTCTACACTTTATCATGTGTACTAACACTTAGTGTATCGCAACTTCGAATCATCTATTGTACTTTTTTTGTGGAAGAGCTTTGGAAATTGGCATATAGTAATATGAAATTATTGTGATTATAAATGGCACTTTATGATTGTTGTATAATCAGGCACTTTATGTATGAGGTGTGTATGAGAAAGTTCCCACATGTACTCCTGCGCATGTATGAATTATAATTGGAACTTTTGTAAATGGCACTTTACTATTTTGTGTGCGCAAAAAATAATCTTTTCATAATAAAGTTGGTTCCAATGAGTTTACTTAACGATGTTTAATTCACAAACATGTATTAACTTTTTTTATTAAGTGTAATGTTTGTCGCATGCACCATTTAAATTTCTAATGAGCTGGATGACAGTAGTACTAGTCAGGGTGACAATAGTACTAGTGGCAGTCTGACAGTTGTATTGGTGCCAGGTGACAAGAATACTAGTCGTGTGCATGAGATAGATGATTTGATGAATTTATGTTGCAAAATGGGAATGGCTCTAGAGATCTAAAAAAAATGTATGGTTTTGATAGGCTCTCCTTGGGTAATGGTTGCTAGCATTATTTTTCCCACAAACATATACATATATGTATACGCTTTCAAGTCTTGGTCACACAAATACATGAATGACAAATTCTTTACATCCAATCATGGTTCAATGCATACGTCTATTATCCAAATGGTAACTTGGTGCAACCTTTACTCATACATAAAAATCCGGGATCTTATCTTTTTTCTTCTCACCACTGGATGTACGAGACCTTTTATTCTTGGATAGGGAGGCATTAGTATTGTTGTCAGACAGGAACACATCGGTGAGGACAGTATTGGAATTCACTGAAGCCTTGAGAATATCGAACGCCTGCAGATAGAATAATTCAACATATCGACATAAGAAACAAAGCATAAGAGCTTGAATATACGCATTCAGCGAGTCTCACCTCTTTCTCACCAATCTTCACAGACTTCTCATCGAGCACGAGGTCCTTTTCTTCCCTGTTGAGCTTGGTTATCAGTACCACTGCGGATATGTTGGACATGGGTGTGATGGTGAGGTCATCCATGATAGTGTAAGTAACAAGGCCTTGCACGTGCCCGCCACCGGCTGCGATAGACCCGTAGAGAGACGAGTCACGTGCAACATCTGCCGCCATGCTCATAGGCGCGAGCGCTGGTGCAGTGAGTGATGCATACTGTCGTGGGTACGATGTCGTCCTGTGAATAGACGCCCGCATGGAAGGTGCTGCTGGGAGTGTTGTGGTAGGGCGTTCAAGGAACATGGGCCTACATGAGCTCAAGAGAGCCTCTTGCACGATCTTGTCATGCATGTACTTGGTATCCATTTTCTCGACACTAGCGTAGATATTGGCCACGCCTACCCCATCACTTCCGGTCTGAAGTTTCTTGGCTACAGTGCCTATGGGCATAGCTAGGAGGCTAAATAGGAAGTCTACAGCGTCCTTTCCGGCCTCAGCGTACAAGATGCGATTGGCCTTCTTGTCGATGAGCAGCTTGAGGGTCGGTGTGGATGGGGCCAAGTTGATAGGGGCGGGAGGTGAAGACATGATTGTATGTTGAATGATAATTGGGTGCGCATAGCCTCATATATATAAGGAAAAATACTATGTAATTAATGCATGTTGATAACTTAAAAACTTGTAAGATATTTAATGACATTTATTATACGATATGCACCTCATAAAAATGAGGAAAGAATTAATATGCAATTAATGCATGTTAATTGATAAATAAAAAAAGGTAATGACTGTAATTTATTATACAATCCTGACCTCATATATATAAGGAAATAATTAGTATGTAATTAATGCATGTTGATACTTTCTCTGTTCCTAAATATAACTCTTTATTGAGATTTCAATAGAAAAAACTACATACGGATGTATGTAGACATATTTTAGAGTGTAGATTCACTCATTTTGCTCCGTATGTAGTATGTATTGAAATCTCTAAAAAGAATATATAGGAACAGAGGGAGTAAGTAAATATACAAATATTATTAATTTTATTTATTACCTAATATTCTCCTCATACAAATAAGAAAATAATACACAATTAATGCAACATGATAAATAAGGAAATAACACAAATAACTAATGATATTTGTTATAAATGATTTGTTCTAGATTGTTTACATTCTATAAAATATATTGTATACAAATTTAAAGTTGGCACACTTCATCTTTTGTTTACATTCAAAAAAAAAATACCCCCTTCATTCAAAAATATAAGATGTTCTATTTTTTTTTGTAAATCAAGTGCATATATAAGTTCTAAATTTCAATTATATGTTGTCCATGTTGAAATGTCCAAGACATCTTATATTTGTGAATAAAGCGAATTCAAGCAGTTGGCAGCCGATCTTCTTCATTTGTCGAGAACTCATGAAACCATCATCGTGGAACAGATTACTTGACACATCCTATGTTGTGTGTGGTCTTAACATTTGGTGTAGTTTGTGCATATTTTGGACACACTACTGAAGAGAACCCTAGTAGTAGCGCGGGTTAATGTGCTAGAAGTAGCATCGGGGCCCACACTATTGCTAGGGCACTACAGCTAATTGGTAGTAGTAGCGCGGTCGTACCCCACGCTACTGCTACAAGTGCTAGCTGTAGCGTTGGATTGGACCCACGCTAGTGCTAAATAGTAGTTGCGCATGTTTTTGCTCCCCCTCCCGCCACTACTATTAGTGCGTATATCATTCCTTTATATTTATATTGTATATGTACACCGTTATACAATTTTTACAAAGTAGCAATACATAAATTATGGAATAAACAAGGATTAGATCAAAGATGATGGATCCAGGTGAGCAAGTTAAATTAGTGCGATGATATGATGTTGGGCCGACGCATAATAGCGTCCTACAAATTCAACTTGCTCATCTGGATCCATCCACTTTAATCTAATATGTGTTTCTTCAACCCCAATGATATAACAACTCATCATCCGTAGTCATATAATAACAAATCAACATTAGTAGTCATATAACAACTCATCATCTGTAGTATATATATAATAACTCATCATCATTCTAGCACATGACAATTAGTAGGGCATCCTCATCGTAGTCATACAACAACTCAATCATCATCAATAGTCATATAATAACTCATCATCATCAGTGGTCATATAACAACTCATCATCCGCAGTCATATATATAATAACTCATCATCATTCTAGCATATGACAAGTAGTAGGGCCTCCTCATGATCATCATCGTAGTCATATAACAAATTGATACGTCTCCAACGTATCTATAATTTTTTATTGTTCCATGCTATTATATATTCTGTTTCGCATGTTTAATGGGCTTTATTATACACTTTTATATTATTTTTGGGACTAACCTACTAACCCAAGGCCCAGTGCAGATTGCAGTTTTTTTGCCTATTTCAGGGCTTCGCAGAAAAGGAATATCAAACGGAGTCCAAAGGGAATGAAACTTTCGGGAGAGTTATATTTGGAACCATATCTAACCAGAAGACTTGGAGTACACGCGAGGGAACTAAGGAGGTGGCCACGAGGGTCCAGGGCGCGCCCCCTCCCCCTGGGCGTGCCCCCCACCCTCGTGGGCCCCCTCTAGCTCCCCCGATGCCCTCCTTCCTCCTATATATATCCATGTACCCTAAAAGCATCGAGGCAACAGAAAAAACCCTAATTACACCATCGCAACCTTCTGTTCCCGTGAGATCCCATCTTGGGGCCTGTTCCGGAGCTCCGCCGGAGGAGGGATCTATCACGGAGTGCTTCTACATCAACACCATAGCCTCACCAATGAGTTGTGAGTAGTTTACCACAGACCTTCGGGTCCATAGTTATTAGCTAGAGGGCTTCTTCTCTCTTTTTGGATCTCAATACAAAGTTCTCCTCGATCTTCGAGGAGATCTATTCGATGTAATCTTTTCGGGGTGTGTTTGTTGAGACCTGATGAATTGTGGGTTTATGATCAAGATTATCTATGAGAAATATTTGATTCTTTTCTGAAATCTTTTATGTATGATTATAATATCCTTGAAAGTCTATTCGAATTATCGGTTTGGTTTGGCCTACTAGATCTATAGTTCTTGCAATGGGAGAAGTGCTTGGCTTTGGGTTCAATCTTGCGGTGTCCTTTCCCAGTGACAGCAGGGGCAGCAAGGCACGTATTGTATTGTTGCCATCGAGGATAAAAAGATGGGGTTTATATCATATTGCTTCAGTTTATCCCTCTACATCATGCCATCTTGCTTAAAGCATTACTCTGTTCTTATGAACTTAATACTCTAGATGCATGCTGGATAGCGGTCGATGTGTGGAGTAATAGTAGTAGATGCAAAATCGTTTCGGTCTACTTGTCACGGACGTGATGCCTATATATTCTCATAACTATGCGCTTTTCTATCAATTGCTCGACAATAATTTGTTTACCCACCGTAGAATTCTGCTATCATGAGAGAAGCCACTAGTGAAACCTATGGCCCCGGGGTCTATTCTCAACATATTAATCTTTCATCTACTTTACTTTGCTTTATTTACTTTATGTTCTTATATCAAAAATACCAAAAACATTATACTATCCTATCTATCATATCTCACTTTCGTAAGTGACCGTAAAGGGATTGACAACCCCTTATCGCGTTGGCTGCGAAGTCCTTATTTGTTTGTGCAGGTGCGAGGGACTCGCGCATTGTCTCCTACTGGATTGATACCTTGGTTCTCAAAAACCAAGGGAAATACTTACGCTACTGTGCTGCATCACCATTTCCTCTTCGAGGGAATACAACGCAAGCTCGAGAAGTAGCAAGAAGAATTTCTGGCACCGTTGTCGGGGAGGCTTACGCAAAAGTCATATACCAAGTATGTCGTGGTTTTGTCACGGCAGATGTCCTAGCGTAAGGACTTAGTCGTGGAGCCATCGCGACGGGTTAGCTTAAAGGGGTTAAAGCGTACAAAGGACGCAAGGGTTTTTATACTAGTTCGGCCCCTTACGATGAAGGTAAAAGCCTACTCTAGTTGTTTGTGGTATTGCTAGGGTTTCGATGACCAGGGAGCGAATCTGCTTTGCCTGTGTCTCGAACTGTTGTTTCTTATCCTTGAACCGCCACTGGGTCGTCCCTTTATATAAATAGGAGGACGCCCGGCCGGTTTACAAAATCCCGATGCCAGCTCATAAACGTGTCCGGCTCAGTTTCTACCTTTCCTATCTTACAACACAAGTTACACACCGTATGCCAGTTTATGTCTATGGGCCCTAATGCTCTTTGGGCCCTGGGCCTTTTAGTCTTCTATAATAAAATGCCATACTCCATTTCTTCATGGGCTTCCATGTGAGAAATTCAGTATAGGCATAAACCGGCCCCTCCTGGGCGGTTTATACCTAGTAGTTATATCCCCAACATTAGGCCCCAGATTGATTTGAACCTGTTCATGCCAATCTTCAACACTTCGGGAAAACCTTTTCTCCAGTGCCTTCGAATGACCTTGTAAACCGCCATGAGATCATCTTCCAGGATCATTTTAAACGGCCATGACATCACCTATTCATTTACAACATGTATATGTTTTAACCTTTATTAATAAGCCTCCGAAGACCGAGGCGACAGCTCTGCCCCATATCCATTTTTTGGGCTCCTTGATTCCCTCGCCTGTCGTTTATCCCTTCGGCTTATAAATAGGGTGAGGGGTCCCTTTCTTTTTTCTCCCCTTGCCTCTTCGCCCTTCTTCTACCTCACGCCTCCTTAGTGCCCGAGCGTCGCCGCCGCCGTCAACCTTTGCGTCTGCTCCAACACAGGCCGCTGCATCAACCTGTTTTGACCAGAGTCCCGCCGGCGCGCCTCCGAATCCGACAGCCCTGGTAAGTCCTTTCTTTGCTCCTCCTATAGATCTCATTAGGGCTTTTCCGCAAGTTCATTGAAACTGTTGCGCTGTTCTTCTTCTTGTCTTCAATGGCGAGAGTAGATCTGATGTTTTCCTATGCGGTTGTAGCAATAGTCCTCCTTTCTTGTCATTAACACACCCTTCCTTTTAAAGTAATCCCATCTAGGTCTGATGAACTGTTGTAGTACCTATTTAACTTAGGTCTGAATATACTTGAGTTTTTTTGATACGATGTAGATCTATAATTATCATGCCGATCTGTGAAACTTGTTTTCCCATTGCCTAGTTATTTCAGATCTGCATCTTTCGTACTTACACCGGCGGTTTAACCTTAGAAAATCATAATCCGGTAAGTAGCATTAGGCCCCACTTAAACCGCCGTTTCAGCTGTCTTCAGAACACTTCCAATATCTAACTCCGGTTTAACATTGTGTATATACCTCAATATCTTCTCTGGCTGACGTGTCGACGCTTTATACTTGTTAACCATGAATTATAAACCGGCCTTTTATCTGTAATTTCAGCTTTTTCATTTGAAATGGCGAAGCAATTTTATTCCTGCAACTGGGTTCTGTCCCGAGTTACTGAGGAAGAACTGAACGGTTTAGTTGAGATTGGTGCTTTAGCCAAGAAAGATGTCATCCACTGGAGAGTCCCTGGTCCGGAAAATCCTCCTGACCCCAAAGATGGAGAAGTAATTGTGTTCGTTGATCACATAGCCCGAGGGTTTAGCCCTCCCGGATCAAAATTCTTCCATGATGTGCTTGCTAGCTTCCAATTCCATCCTCAAGATATTGGACCAAACTCTATGTCCAATATTTGCAACTTCCAAGTTTTCTGTGAGGCTTATCTGCAAGAGGAGCCCACAGTTGAGCTGCTTAGAGATTTCTTCCACTTGAACCGCCATACAGAGTTTACGGACGGAACCAATACCGAGCTTGGCGGGATGTCAATTCAGAAAAGAAAAGATGTCAGCTTCCCTCATACCAAGCACCATAGTCATTGTCGGTGTACTAAAGTAGGGGTACCTTAGTATCCCGAACTTGTGCACGGGCAGTTGCAGCGTCCCGCGGCAAGGCTAGCCAGGTGACCGCCAAGACCCTCCGTGGTTCCCTTGGAGCCATTCAAGAGCAAAGTATTCAAGTCAAAGAGACAAGACCCCGGCAAGAGGAGCTTGCCGGGATGGCCACTCAAGGCACAAGACCCTGGCAAGAGGAGCTTGCCGGGAAGGCCAATCAAAGGCACCTCAAGAGAACTTGCCGCGACGCGCCACGCGTCCCGGCAAGGACCGGTGAGCGACAAGCTCCCGGCATCGACAAGCTAACCACCGCGGCAAGGCGCTTGCCGCGGCAAGCTTCCACTCAGTACCCGCGCTCCAGCGCATCCGCCCACGTGTCGCCCTGGGACCATCCCAGGCGCACGTGGCGGAAAGCTGTGCAGCCTGGGGTATACGGTGGCAAGCGGTGATGACAAGGCTACCGTCGTGGCGGACGATGGCGCCCCTGACGGCCACTTTTTGCACTGTTTGGGGCGACTGCGATGGGCATTTAATGCCCTTGTCCCCTGCCGTCAGGGTTAGGTATAGAGCACTATTCAAACACTGTTCCAACTACCACCCATTTTACGCTTTTACCCTCGTCTGCGTTGCCACCTGTCGGTGACCCCTTTTGACCTATAAAAGGAGGCCCATGCGCAACGTAGAGGGGGTTCCGAACATCGATCATTCTCCACGCTCGGTCTTGTTAGCGGTTAGAGTGTATTGTTGCTCTCCTCGCTCCCGAGCCAAGAACTCGATAACAAACCAAAGCAGGAGTAGGGTTTCACGGATCCGTGCGGCCCGAACACGGGTAAACTGCTCGTGCGCTCGCCTCGATCTGCTCTTTGTGCATCCTTCGCCCCCTTGCCGTACCGTAAAGGGGCTCCGGTCCCATAGGTGTTCATGGGTGATCAGTTTCCCCGACATCTTTGGCGCGCCAGGTAGGGGGTGCGTCGAGGTTGCGTGAACCTGATCCGGCGTTCACGCGAGCGGAATCTTCAACATCTTCATCGACATGCCGCCGAAGAAGAAGGCTTCGGAGGTAGCAGGCCCGTCCGTGTCGATTCCACCACCGCCGGAGCCAACGGCTGGTGGGGTAGACGCCGGCGGAAGGACGGACGTCGGCGAGGAAACTCACGGTGCCGCCAAGTCCAAGGACAAGACGGACGACCGGGCGCACTCCAAGGCCTCGGCGTCCGTACACGCACCGCGCCCATCTCAGGAAGCGCGACTTGCTAGCTTCCAATTCCATCCTCAAGATATTGGACCAAACTGTATGTCCAATATTTGCAACTTCCAAGTTTTCTGTGAGGCTTATCTGCAAGAGGAGCCCACAGTTGAGCTGCTTAGAGATTTCTTCCATTTGAACCGCCATACAGAGTTTACGGACGGAACCAATACCGAGCTTGGCGGGATGTCAATTCAGAAAAGAAAAGATGTCAGCTTCCCTCATACCAAGCACCATAGTCATTATCGGTGTACTAAAGTAGGGGTACCTTAGTATCCCGAACTTGTGCACGGGCAGTTGCAGCGTCCCACGGCAAGGCTAGCCAGGTGACCGCCAAGACCCTCCGTGGTTCCCTTGGAGCCATTCAAGAACAAAGTATTCAAGTCAAAGAGACAAGACCCCGGCAAGAGGAGCTTGCCGGGATGGACACTCAAGGCACAAGACCCTGGCAAGAGGAGCTTGCCGGGAAGGCCAATCAAAGGCACCTCAAGAGAACTTGCCGCGACGCGCCACGCGTCCCGGCAAGGACCGGTGAGCGACAAGCTCCCGGCATCGACAAGCTAACCACCGCGGCAAGGCGCTTGCCGCGGCAAGCTTCCACTCAGTACCCGCGCTCCAGCGCATCCGCCCACGTGTCGCCCTGGGACCATCCCAGGCGCACGTGGCGGAAAGCTGTGCAGCCTGGGGTATACGGTGGCAAGCGGTGATGACAAGGCTACCGTCGTGGCAGACGATGGCGCCCCTGACGGCCACTTTTTGCACTGTTTGGGGCGACGGCGATGGGCATTTAATGCCCTTGTCCCCTGCCGTCAGGGTTAGATATAGAGCACTATTCAAACACTGTTCCAACTACCACCCATTTTATGCTTTTACCCTCGTCTGCGTTGCCACCTGTCGGTGACCCCTTTTGACCTATAAAAGGAGGCCCATGCGCAACGTAGAGGGGGTTCCGAACATCGATCATTCTCCACGCTCGGTCTTGTTAGCGGTTAGAGTGTACTGTTGCTCTCCTCGCTCCTGAGCCAAGAACTCGATAACAAACCAAAGCAGGAGTAGGGTTTTACGCATCCGTGCGGCCCGAACCTGGGTAAACTGCTCGTGTGCTCGCCTCGATCTGCTCTTTGTGCATCCTTCGCCCCCTTGCCGTACCGTAAAGGGGCTCCGGTCCCATAGGTGTTCGTGGATGATCAGTTTCCCCGACATCTTTGGCGCGCCAGGTAGGGGGTGCGTCGAGGTTGCGTGAACCTGATCCGGCGTTCACGCGAGCGGAATCTTCAACATCTTCATCGACATGCCGCCGAAGAAGAAGGCTTCGGAGGTAGCAGGCCCGTCCGTGTCGATTCCACCACCGCCGGAGCCAACGGCTGGTGGGGTAGACGCCGGCGGAAGGACGGACGTCGGCGAGGACACTCACGGTGCCGCCAAGTCCAAGGACAAGATGGACGACCGGGCGCACTCCAAGGCCTCGGCGTCCGTACACGCACCGCGCCCATCTCAGGAAGCGCGACTTGCTAGCTTCCAATTCCATCCTCAAGATATTGGACCAAACTCTATGTCCAATATTTGCAACTTCCAAGTTTTCTGTGAGGCTTATCTGCAAGAGGAGCCCACAGTTGAGCTGCTTAGAGATTTCTTCCACTTGAACCGCCATACAGAGTTTACAGACGGAACCAATACCGAGCTTGGCGGGATGTCAATTCAGAAAAGAAAAGATGTCAGCTTCCCTCATACCAAGCACCATAGTCATTGTCGGTGTACTAAAGTAGGGGTACCTTAGTATCCCGAACTTGTGCACGGGCAGTTGCAGCGTCCTGCGGCAAGGCTAGCCAGGTGACCGCCAAGACCCTCTGTGGTTCCCTTGGAGCCATTCAAGAACAAAGTATTCAAGTCAAAGAGACAAGACCCCGGCAAGAGGAGCTTGCCGGGATGGACACTCAAGGCACAAGACCCTGGCAAGAGGAGCTTGCTGGGAAGGCCAATCAAAGGCACCTCAAGAGAACTTGCCGCGACGCGCCACGCGTCCCGGCAAGGACCGGTGAGCGACAAGCTCCCGGCATCGACAAGCTAACCACCGCGGCAAGGCGCTTGCCGCGGCAAGCTTCCACTCAGTACCCGCGCTCCAGCGCATCCGCCCACGTGTCGCCCTGGGACCATCCCAGGCGCACGTGGCGGAAAGCTGTGCAGCCTGGGGTATACGGTGGCAAGCGGTGATGACAAGGCTACCGTCGTGGCGGACGATGGCGCCCCTGACGGCCACTTTTTGCACTGTTTGGGGCGACGGCGATGGGCATTTAATGCCCTTGTCCCCTGTCGTCAGGGTTAGGTATAGAGCACTATTCAAACACTGTTCCAACTACCACCCATTTTACGCTTTTACCCTCGTCTGCGTTGCCACCTGTCGGTGACCCCTTTTGACCTATAAAAGGAGGCCCATGCGCAACGTAGAGGGGGTTCCGAACATCGATCATTCTCCATGCTCGGTCTTGTTAGCGGTTAGAGTGTACTGTTGCTCTCCTCGCTCCCGAGCCAAGAACTCGATAACAAACCAAAGCAGGAGTAGGGTTTTACGCATCCGTGCGGCCCGAACCTGGGTAAACTGCTCGTGTGCTCGCCTCGATCTGCTCTTTGTGCATCCTTCGCCCCCTTGCCGTATCGTAAAGGGGCTCCGGTCCCATAGGTGTTCGTGGGTGATCAGTTTCCCCGACATCTTTGGCGCGCCAGGTAGGGGGTGCGTCGAGGTTGCGTGAACCTGATCCGGCGTTCACGCGAGCGGAATCTTCAACATCTTCATCGACATGCCGCCGAAGAAGAAGGCTTCGGAGGTAGCAGGCCCGTCCGTGTCGATTCCACCACCGCCGGAGCCAACGGCTGGTGGGGTAGACGCCGGCGGAAGGACGGGCGTCGGCGAGGAAACTCACGGTGCCACCAAGTCCAAGGACAAGACGGACGACCGGGCGCACTCCAAGGCCTCGGCGTCCGTACACGCACCGCGCCCATCTCAGGAAGCGCGAGACCGGCAGCGACGTGGTACTCAAGGTACCATACGCTTGCTGGGCCAAGGTCAAGCTGGCGGATCTCGGGACGCTCAAGGCCAGCATGTGCATCAACATGCTGGCACGAGAAAGGCACGGTCGCCGGGACGGGATGCTGCTCCTTCTAACGTCGTTAGAAGTCCGAGCATATCCCGCTCCTCGCACCGCTCGCCACCGTTACCCGCCACTCCAGCAGAAGCTCTAGCACGAGCTCAACTGCTCCTCGACTTCCCTCCAGCGGCAGACAAGGCCGACGACTGGAGGGCCACCATCCAAAGTCTCATCGCCTTCGCCAACGGCGACACCCCGCAGCAGCCGAGCACGTCGCGGCCGCGGCAAGTCAGCCAGGCGCGGGCCGATGGCGACAAGACCGCCGGGGGTGCAACCACCGTGCACTCCCCGCCACGAAGGCCAAGATCGTCGACCCGCCGGATCAACATCGACAGTGACTCCACCACGTCGTCGGATCCACGAGCTCGCCGCGATCAGCGCCAAGTTCTCGACAATCGACAACAAGAAGACGCTCGAACCCGCATCGAGCGCCGAAGAGAAGCGCGGCGTCAATCCGACCAGCGCGCTGGGCCCGCTGTTGACATGCACGCGCCCGGGGAACCAGGCGACTTGCCGTACGCGGTAGGTTGCCCTGCGTTCACTCGCGAGCTGCGGCAAGTTCAGTGGCCCAGCATGAAGAACTTCAAGCCCGACGTACCGGAGAAGTACGACGGCAAGACACATCCGTCAGAATAATGAGGTTTCCCATGAAGTACCTTGTTAAAGAAATTCCGATTCATGAACAAAAACTTAAAGCAGCCAGAACCTGGCGCGGTATTTCAACCCAAGTAAGAGAATCCAGGGATTTGATCCAAAAATTCACACCAAATTCTTGTTCTCTAATCCGAAAGAGAAATATACAGGTGAATCGTTCAGGTATTGTACTGTTCAGATAAGTTCCTCGAGCCGAAGCTGGAATGTAGGATGACAGTTCTCTTATGCACCCAATCAATACATTCACCATAATGAAGCGTCAATTAGTACGAGGTATCTAAGACACTAGTTACCTCCCATCAAATCTAAAAGAAAGAGAGCCAAGACAATTACTGGCTCAGTCCAACTCAGACTTCAGTCCGCAATCTATGAGAAGTACTGTAGTATAACAAGACGAACACCTCAACAAAAACAAACTTTTTGTGCTGCAATTGAGAAAAAAAGTCTCCAAACTAAATAAATGTAAATATGAGAAGAATAGCATACCTAATTTCTTCGCATAAAATTTTATTGTTCATCGGATCATATAGAAAGATAATATTCATATCAATGTCACACTTAATGTAAGATCTTTTTTACTCAATATAATGAACAAAAGTGAGTAGACTCGTGCTACTAGAAAACAACGTCGATTCATCCTATGTTGTCATTTGTCAGACCTTGTTGGTTCTTACTGGTCTTCAAGGAAATCATTTAAACATGATATCGAGAGAAAACTAGAACAGGGAAATAAAAAATAAAAAGTGGATGGTAATGAAATGGCTCGAGAAATTTCTCAACTCCACACCAGTGTAAAGGCCCTTACGAACTGGTAATAAAGCTCTGTTTTCTACTAGTGAGGCCATAATGTGCCATGAGTTATTGGGCCTGAATGGGATGTATGCGAGCACGTCGTTAGTAGGCTTTCGATGGGCCGGCCCGTTAACCTTTGACCAAGTCAAACGGGCCGGCCTTTTGACTTGAATGGGCCACTGTTGGGCCGTGCCACGAGTCGACGTATCATAGGCGCCGCCTATCCATTGGTTGGTTGACATCTATTCGCACGTGGAGCTGACACGTAGTTCCTTGGGCCAATGATAATTTTACACGTGGAAAGTTTCCATTGGTCCTCGCTGTTAGCGGGTTATCGGATCCAAAACCGGAACCGATATGGCGACCCGTTATGGTGCATGCCACGTGTCGGTTACCCTTGACGAAGGCACTTCCATGACGCGTCATTTATCATCATGGAAGTGAACATTTTCGTGATGATAATTTTGGTATTGTCATGGAACACATCTACGATAGCACATGTATGCCTATCTTGATTCTTTCATAAAATCGTCATGGATGTACATGCATGACAGAAAACGTGACCTACTTTGATAAACACGCATTATCCCAGAAGCGGATTTTTTGTATCACGATTTCCACAATAACGTGCAAAACGGTTGAGATGCATGATTGCGTTGCTCACACTTTGCGTAAAATATTCCAAAGTTTTCAAGAGGAAAGGAACTTTGCATAAATATAAACAACAATACAGTTTTCTTGCTACACACTAATATGGAACCTTGGAGTGGTCATATCCAAGTAAGAGACGATGCAGTTGAACTTCTACAAAGTTGCCTTATATAGATATGCATGGATTGAAAGGAGAGGTTGCAACTTTACTCTATTTTCACACTTTGGTAAAATGGAAATTACCTCATACATCCATGCCTAGATGGAAATGAAGGTGTTGAACCTTCCCTCTTAAAAGTGTGAAATTCATTTATGCAAGAAAAGTCGGCTATTTGGGAGGGGTGCAAATATCAAAGCAAACAACAATGCCGACATAGGTGTCTCTAGAGTTACAATATAGAAATACCAATAAACAAACACGAACTTAGATAAAGTATATCATATTGACAACTATTGAGGGCAACCTGATCTCCACCACTCACCCAACTCTCAAAATTTGGGAGATTAATACTAGAAATTCACAGAAGAGAGAAACATGACATGTGTCATTGTGTTAGGGGTGCCCACACATCCAACACGCACCCCACTCCATCGCTCCATATCCTTCCCCACCCACCGGCTCTCTCTCTCATACGCTCCCCTCCACCTTCCAGATCCAGATCTAGATCCAGCCACCTCACTCGAGAGCTACACGGAGCAGGCCCCTCTCCCGGTGGTCATACCCTCCCTTTCCTCGATCCTCTCTCCTCCCTGCTAGGCAGATCCCCTCCACCACGTCCACATCCTCTATGGCCAGAGTCGCCTCCTAGCTGTCATCAAGCAGAGCAGAGCCAACGGCGACCTCACCGGATGTGGAATCAATAACCCCCACCAGCCCATTCGAGCATAGTTTCCTCCCCAACCCATCCCCCACTCCTCCCCTAATCAGATCTGGCACCATAATCATCTTTCTCCACCTACATATATGTGTGGGGTCGGCCAGCCTGCACGTCCTTTGCATCGGCTGGATCGTGATCTAGTAATCAATGGGGAGATTAGCGAGATCCTACCGATATGCTCCTCCCGGGGGTCGCATCCCACAAATCCACGACTCATTGGGGATGGATCTATCCATGGTCCCTCCTACAGCAACGACGAGAACCGCATCACCTTCTGAAGTCCAAGTTGCCGCCACCGCTCCTCTCCCCTCCCCTATGGCTGACATCGCGAGCTCTGAGGAGGAGGCGATGCCTCATCTGCTATAACCGCGACTTCCTATTTCAACCTCAACTGTTGGGGGGCAAAATTTCATGTTTTGAACCTTTTCTGAAAGTAAATCGAGATCTGACCCTAGTTTGTAAAAATTTCGGGATCTGACCCTTTCTTACCGCCAAGGCCCCTGGCGGTAGGGTATAACAGCCTACCGGCAAGGGCCTTGGCGGTAGGAAACACCCCTACCGCCAAACAGGCTGGCGGTAGCCTGTACAACCCTACCGCCAAGGGCCTTGGCGGTAGGTGCGAGCATGCACTGTTTTTCGTACTTAGGAAAAAAACAACCCTACCGCCAGAGGCCTTGGCGGTAGGCTGTTATACCTTACCACCATGGGCCTTGGCGGTAGGCTGTTATACCTTACCGCCGGAAGGCTTGGCGGTAAGAAAAGGGTCAGATCCCGAAATTTTTGCAAAGTAGGGTCAGATCTCGAATAAGTTTCGAAAAAGGGTCAAAACACGAAAAATTGCCCTGTCGGGGATCTACGGCATCGAGGCAAGGTGTACTTGTACCCATGTGCCTTTTGTGTGTACTATGAGTAATTTTGTGATATGAACGTGGTACCATTTGGTATGTTATGATCTTTTCATATTATGGGCAAGCTCTTAACTGGATCATGCATAACACTTACCTTGTGCATACACCCTTCCTGATGCGTGTATCTTCAAATTTGTATTGTTTAGAGCTTTGTGTTGATGCATCCTTAGAAATTTGTAGTATGTTCATCGTTTCTTACTGACTTTTTAGTGTTCTTAACTACAAGGAATATTGTTCGCACTTCATTGTTTAGCACCTTATGCTTTAAGACCTTGTAGATTACTTTGGCACCCTATAACCCTTTCTAGTACCTTGTAAATTAATTTGGCACCTTGTGCTTTAGTGATTTTTGTTATTTGGAACATTATTGATACTTTCCTAGCTACTAGTCAAACTTGGTTCATGTGTGTATATATGCAATTCTGTACACACAGTAATTTGGCACTGTCTTTCTAATTGGCACTTTGTATATGTGTCGAAAAGTGTGAACTCTTATTGATTATATAAGCAGTAGGCACTTTGGTAATTAGTACCTATGTGTATGATCCAATACTTTCTTGTAATTCCGCACCTTCTGATTTAGCACCTTTGTATATGTGTTGGCACTTCGTATCATCTCAACACTTTATCATGTGTGTACTAGCACTTTATGTATTGGCTCTTTGTATCATCTCTACACTTTATCATGTGTACTAACACTTAGTGTATCGCAACTTCGAATCATCTATTGTACTTTTTTTGTGGAAGAGCTTTGGAAATTGGCATATAGTAATATGAAATTATTGTGATTATAAATGGCACTTTATGATTGTTGTATAATCAGGCACTTTATGTATGAGGTGTGTATGAGAAAGTTCCCACATGTACTCCTGCGCATGTATGAATTATAATTGGAACTTTTGTAAATGGCACTTTACTACTTTGTGTGCGCAAAAAATAATCTTTTCATAATAAAGTTGGTTCCAATGAGTTTAGTTAACGATGTTTAATTCACAAACATGTATTAACTTTTTTTATTAAGTGTAATGTTTGTCGCATGCACCATTTAAATTTCTAATGAGCTGGATGACAGTAGTACTAGTCTGGGTGACAATAGTACTAGTGGCAGTCTGACAGTTGTATTGGTGCCAGGTGACAAGAATACTAGTGGTGTGCATGAGATAGATGATTTGATGAATTTATGTTGCAAAATGGGAATGGCTCTAGAGATCTAAAAAATGTATGGTTTTGCTAGGCTCTCTTTGGGTAATGGTTGCTAGCATTATTTTTCCCACAGACATATACATATATGTATACGCTTTCAAGTCTTGGTCACACAAATACATGAATGACAAATTCTTTACATCCAATCATGGTTCAATGCATACGTCTATTATCCAAATGGTAACTTGGTGCAACCTTTACTCATACATAAAAATCCGGGATCTTATCTTTTTTCTTCTCACCACTGGATGTACGAGACCTTTTATTCTTGGATAGGGAGACATTAGTATTGTCGTCAGACAGGAACACATCGGTGAGGACAGTATTGGAATTCACTGAAGTCTTGAGAATATCGAACGCCTGCAGATAGAATAATTCAACATATCGACATAAGAAACAAAGCATAAGAGCTTGAATATACGCATTCAGCGAGTCTCACCTCTTTCTCACCAATCTTCACAGACTTCTCATCGAGCACGAGGTCCTTTTCTTCCCTGTTGAGCTTGGTTATCAGTACCACTGCGGATATGTTGGACATGGGTGTGATGGTGAGGTCATCCATGATAGTGTAAGTAACAAGGCCTTGCACGTGCCCGCCGCCGGCTGCGATAGACCCGTAGAGAGACGAGTCACGTGCAACATCTGCCGCCATGCTCATAGGCGCGAGCGCTGGTGCAGTTAGTGATGCATACTGTCGTGGGTATGATGTCATCCTGTGAATAGACGCCCGCATGGAAGGTGCTGCTGGGAGTGTTGTGGTAGGGCGTTCAAGGAACATGGGCCTACATGAGCTCAAGAGAGCCTCTTGCACGATCTTGTCATGCATGTACTTGGTATCCATTTTCTCGACACTAGCGTAGATATTGGCCACGCCTACCCCATCACTTCCGGTCTGAAGTTTCTTGGCTACAGTGCCTATGGGCATAGCTAGGAGGCTAAATAGGAAGTCTACAACGTCCTTTCCGGCCTCAGCGTACAAGACGCGATTGGCCTTCTTGTGGATGAGCAGCTTGAGGGTCGGTGTGGATGGGGCCAAGTTGATAGGGGCGGGAGGTGAAGACATGATTGTATGTTGAATGATAATTGGGTGCGCATAGCCTCATATATATAAGGAAAAATACTATGTAATTAATGCATGTTAATAACTTAAAAACTTGTAAGATATTTAATGACATTTATTATACGATATGCACCTCATAAAAATGAGGAAAGAATTAATATGCAATTAATGCATGTTAATTGATAAATAAAAAAAGGTAATGACCGTAATTTATTATACAATCCTGACCTCATATATATAAGGAAATAATTAGTATGTAATTAATGCATGTTGATACTTTCTCTGTTCCTTAATGTAACTCTTTATTGAGATTTCAATAGAAAAAACTACATACGGATGTATGTAGACATATTTTAGAGTGTAGATTCACTCATTTTGCTCCGTATGTAGTATGTATTGAAATCTCTAAAAAGAATATATAGGAACAGAGGGAGTAAGTAAATATACAAATATTATTAATTTTATTTATTACCTAATATTCTCCTCATACAAATAAGAAAATAATACACAATTAATGCAACATGATAAATAAGGAAATAACACAAATAACTAATGATATTTGTTATAAATGATTTGTTCTAGATTGTTTACATTCTATAAAATATATTGTATACAAATTTAAAGTTGGCACACTTCATCTTTTGTTTACATTCTAAAAAAAATACCCGCTTCATTCAAAAATATAAGATGTTCTAATTTTTTTTCTAAATCAAGTGCATATATAAGTTCTAAATTTCAATGTATATGTTGTCCATGTTGAAATGTCCAAGACATCTTATATTTGTGAATAAAGCGAGTTCAAGCAGTTGGCAGCCGATCTTCTTCATTTGTCAAGAACTCATGAAACCATCATCGTGGAACAGATTACTTGACACATCCTATGCTGTGTGTGGTCTTAACCTTTGGTGTAGTTTGTGCATATTTTGGACACACTACTGAAGAGAACCCTAGTAGTAGCGCGGGTTAATGTGCTAGAAGTAGCATCGGGGCCCACACTATTGCTAGGGCACTACAGCTCACTCTGTGCGTTCGGTTTATTCGGTTTACATGATTCGGTTTATACGGTTTTTCGGTTTGTACGGTATTAATACTTCGGTAAATACGGTATGAAATGAAAATACGGTTCGGTTTCGGTATATACCAAATTATTTCGGTATGGTTTCGGTATATACCATAAAAACCAAAGTTGACGCGAATTTGAAAATGACGTAATAATAATTTACAAATTTATCACTCAAAACCAATCAAAACACATACTATTTTACATAAATAGTATATAACTATATATATAAGTATATATGCATGCATATATTCATCCCTTAATGATTATGGACGTGCTTAGCATCTTTTAAAGAGAAAAATAACTATGTTACAAGAAAAATGTACATGCTTAGTAGTGAATTTGACTCATGTACAAGAAAAATGACAACTAGTATGGTTGTTTGTCTCAAGAAATATAAATTTATTTTTTACTTCGGTTTATTCGGTTAACCGTTCGGTTTTTCGGTATATACCATAAAAACCAAAGTTCAAAACGGTATGAAAATTCCATACCATACCAAAACCATAAACCATAAAAACCATAAAATTGGTTCGGTTCGGTTTATTTTCGGTATGGTTTTTCGGTTCGGTTTCAAAATGCACAGCCCTAACTACAGCTAATTGGTAGTAGTAGCGCGGTCGTACCCCACGCTACTGCTACAAGTGCTAGCTGTAGCGTTGGATTGGACCCACGCTAGTGCTAAATAGTAGTTGCGCATGTTTTTGCTCCCCCTCCCGCCACTACTATTAGTGCGTATATCATTCTTTTATATTTATATTGTATATGTACACCGTTATACAATTTTTACAAAGTAGCAATACATAAATTATGGAATAAACAAGGATTAGATCAAAGATGATGGATCCAGGTGAGCAAGTTAAATTAGTGGGATGATATGATGTTGGGCCGACGCATAATAGCGTCCTACAAATTCAACTTGCTCATCTGGATCCATCCACTTTAATCTAATATGTGTTTCTTCAACCCCAATGATATAACAACTCATCATCCGTAGTCATATAATAACAAATCAACATTAGTAGTCATATAACAACTCATCATCTGTAGTATATATATAATAACTCATCATCATTCTAGCACATGACAATTAGTAGGGCATCCTCATCGTAGTCATACAACAACTCAATCATCATCAATAGTCATATAATAACTCATCATCATCAGTGGTCATATAACAACTCATCATCCGTAGTCATATATATAATAACTCATCATCATTGTAGCATATGACAAGTAGTAGGGCCTCCTCATGATCATCATCGTAGTCATATAACAACTTGATACGTCTCCAACGTATCTATAATTTTTTATTTTTCCATGCTATTATATATTCTGTTTCGCATGTTTAATGGGCTTTATTATACACTTTTATATTATTTTTGGGACTAACCTACTAACCCAAGGCCCAGTGCAGATTGCAGTTTTTTTGCCTATTTCAGGGCTTCGCAGAAAAGGAATATCAAACGGAGTCCAAAGGGAATGAAACCTTTCGGAGAGTTATTTTTGGAACCATATCTAACCAGAAGACTTGGAGTACACGCGAGGGAACAAAGGAGGTGGCCACGAGGGTCTAGGGCGCGCCCCCTCCCCTTGGGCGTGCCCCCCACCCTCGTGGGCCCCCTCTAGCTCCCCCGATGCCCTCCTTCCTCCTATATATATCCATGTACCCTAAAAGCATCGAGGCAACAGAAAAAACCCTAATTACACCATCGCAACCTTCTGTTCCCGTGTGATCCCATCTCGGGGCCTGTTCCGGAGCTCCGCCGGAGGAGGGATCTATCACGGAGTGCTTCTACATCAACACCATAGCCTCACCAATGAGTTGTGAGTAGTTTACCACAGACCTTCGGGTCCATAGTTATTAGCTAGAGGGCTTCTTCTCTCTTTTTGGATCTCAATACAAAGTTATCCTCGATCTTCGAGGAGATCTATTCGATGTAATCTTTTCAGGGTGTGTTTGTCGAGACCTGATGAATTGTGGGTTTATGATCAAGATTATCTATGAGAAATATTTGATTCTTTTCTGAAATCTTTTATGTATGATTATAATATCCTTGAAAGTCTATTCGAATTATCGGTTTGGTTTGGCCTACTAGATCTATAGTTCTTGCAATGGGAGAAGTGCTTGGCTTTGGGTTCAATCTTGCGGTGTCCTTTCCCAGTGACAGCAGGGGCAGCAAGGCACGTATTGTATTGTTGCCATCGAGGATAAAAAGATGGGGTTTATATCATATTGCTTCAGTTTATCCCTCTACATCATGCCATCTTGCTTAAAGCATTACTCTGTTCTTATGAACTTAATACTCTAGATGCATGCTGGATAGCGGTCGATGTGTGGAGTAATAGTAGTAGATGCAAAATCGTTTCGGTCTACTTGTCACGGACGTGATGCCTATATATTCTCATAACTATGCGCTTTTCTATCAATTGCTCGACATTAATTTGTTTACCCACCGTAGAATTCTGCTATCATGAGAGAAGCCACTAGTGAAACCTATGGCACTGGGGTCTATTCTCAACATATTAATCTTTCATCTACTTTACTTTGCTTTATTTACTTTCTGTTCTTATATCAAACATACCAAAAACATTATACTATCCTATCTATCAGATCTCACTTTCGTAAGTGACCGTAAAGGGATTGACAACCCCTTATCGCGTTGGCTGCGAAGTCCTTATTTGTTTGTTCAGGTGCGAGGGACTCGCGCATTGTCTCCTACTGGATTGATACCTTGGTTCTCAAAAACCAAGGGAAATACTTACGCTACTGTGCTGCATCACCCTTTCCTCTTCGAGGGAATACAACGCAAGCTTGAGAAGTAGCAAGAAGAATTTCTGGCACCGTTGCCGGGGAGGCTTACGCAAAAGTCATATACCAAGTATGTCGTGGTTTTGTCACGGCAGATGTCCTAGCGTAAGGACTTAGTCGTGGAGCCATCACGACGGGTTAGCTTAAAGGGGTTAAAGCGTACAAAGGACGCAAGGGTTTTTATACTAGTTCGGCCCCTTACGATGAAGGTAAAAGCCTACTCTAGTTGTTTGTGGTATTGCTAGGGTTTCGATGACCAGGGAGCGAATCTGCTTTGCCTGTGTCTCGAACTGTTGTTTCTTATCCTTGAACCGCCGCCGGGTCGTCCCTTTATATACACAGGAGGACGCCCGGCCGGTTTACAGAATCCCGAGGCCAGCTCATAAACGTGTCCGGCTCGGTTTCTACCTTTCCTATCTTACAACACAAGTTACACACCGTATGCCAGTTTATGTCTATGGGCCCTAATGCTCTTTGGGCCCTGGGCCTTTTAGTCTTCTATAATAAAATGCCATACTCCATTTCTTCATGGGCTTCCATGTGAGTAATTCAGTATAGGCATAAACCGGCCCCTCCTGGGCGGTTTATACCTAGTAGTTATATCCCCAACATTAGGCTCCAGATTGATTTGAACCTGTTCATGTCAATCTTCAACACTTCGGGAAAACCTTTTCTCCAGTGCCTTCGAATGACCTTGTAAACCGCCATGAGATCATCTTCTAGGATCATTTTAAACGTCCATGACATCACCTATTCATTTACAACATGTATATGTTTTAACCTTTATTAATAAGCCTCCAAAGACCGAGGCGACAGCTCTGCCCCATATCCATTTTTTGGGCTCCTTGATTCCCTCGCCTGTCGTTTATCCCTTCGGCTTATAAATAGGGTGAGGGGTCCCTTTCTTTTTTCTCCCCTTGCCTCTTCGCCCTTCTTCTACCTCACGCCTCCTTAGTGCCCGAGCGTCGCCGCCGCCGTCAACCTTTGCGTCTGCTCCAACAGAGGCCGCTGCATCAACCTGTTTTGACCAGAGTCCCGCCGGCGCGCCTCTGAATCCGACAGCCCTGGTAAGTCCTTTCTTTGCTCCTCCTATAGATCTCATTAGGGCTTTTCCGCAAGTTCATTGAAACTGTTGTGTTGTTCTTCTTCCTGTCTTCAATGGCAAGAGTAGATCTGATGTTTTCCTATGCGGTTGTAGCAATAGTCCTCCTTTCTTGTCATTAACACACCCTTCCTTTTAAAGTAATCCCATCTAGGTCTGATGAACTGCTGTAGTACCTATTTAACTTAGGTCTGAATATACTTGAGTTTTTTGATACGATGTAGATCTATAATTATCATGCCGATCTATGAAACTTGTTTTCCCATTGCCTAGTTATTTCAGATCTGCATCTTTCGTACTTACACCGGCGGTTTAACCTTAGAAAATCATAATCCGGTAAGTAGCATTAGGCCCCACTTAAACCGCCGTTTCAGCTGTCTTCAGAACACTTCCAATATCTAACTCCGGTTTAACATTGTGTATATACCTCAATATCTTCTCTGGCTGACGTGTCGACGCTTTATACTTGTTAACCATGAATTATAAACCGGCCTTTTATCTGTAATTTCAGCTTTTTCATTTGAAATGGCGAAGCAATTTTATTCCTGCAACTGGGTTCTGTCCCGGGTTACTGAGGAAGAACTGAACGGTTTAGTTGAGATTGGTGCTTTAGCCAAGAAAGATGTCATCCACTGGAGAGTCCCTGGTCCGGAAAATCCTCCTGACCCCAAAGATGGAGAAGTAATTGTGTTCGTTGATCACATAGCCCGAGGGTTTAGCCCTCCCGGATCAAAATTCTTCCATGATGTGCTTGCTAGCTTCCAATTCCATCCTCAAGATATTGGAACAAACACTATGTCCAATATTTGCAACTTCCAAGTTTTCTGTGAGGCTTATCTGCAAGAGGAGCCCACAGTTGAGCTGCTTAGAGATTTCTTCCACTTGAACCGCCATACAGAGTTTACGGACGGACCCAATACCGAGCTTGGCAGGATGTCAATTCAGAAAAGAAAAGATGTCAGCTTCCCTCATACCAAGCACCATAGTCATTGTCGGTGTACTAAAGTAGGGGTACCTTAGTATCCCGAACTTGTGCACGGGCAGTTGCAGCGCCCCGCGGCAAGGATAGCCAGGCGACTGCCAAGACCATCCGTGGTTCCCTTGGAGCCATTCAAGAACAAAGTATTCAAGTCAAAGAGACAAGACCCCGGCAAGAGGAGCTTGCCGGGATGGCCACTCAAGGCACAAGACCCTGGCAAGAGGAGCTTGCCGGGAAGGCCAATCAAAGGCACCTCAAGAGAACTTGCCGCGATGCACCACGCGTCCCGGCAAGGACCGGTGAGCGACAAGCTCCCGGCAGCGACAAGCTAACCACTGCGGCAAGGCGCTTGCCGCGGCAAGCTTCCACTCAGTACCCGCGCTCCAGCGCATCCGCCCACGTGTCGCCCTGGGACCATCCCAGGCGCACGTGGCAGAAAGCTGTGCAGCCTGGGGTATACGGTGGCAAGCGGTGATGACAAGGCTACCGTCGTGGCGGACGGTGGCGCCCCTGACGGCCACTTTTTGCACTGTTTGGGGCGACGGCGACGGGCATTTAATGCCCTTGTCCCCTGCCGTCAGGGTTAGGTATAGAGCACTATTCAAACACTGTTCCAACTACCACCCATTTTACGCTTTTACCCTCGTCTGCGTTGCCACCTGTCGGTGACCCCTTTTGACCTATAAAAGGAGGCCCATGCGCAACGTAGAGGGGGTTCCGAACATCGATCACTCTCCACGCTCGGTCTTGTTAGCGGTTAGAGTGTACTGTTGCTCTCCTCGCTCCCGAGCCAAGAACTCGATAACAAACCAAAGCAGGAGTAGGGTTTTACGCATCCGTGCGGCCCGAACCTGGGTAAACTGCTCGTGTGCTCGCCTCGATCTGCTCTTTGTGCATCCTCCGCCCCCTTGCCGTACCATAAAGGGGCTCCGGTCCCATAGGTGTTCGTGGGTGATCAGTTTCCCCGACATCTTTGGCGCGCCAGGCAGGGGGTGCGTCGAGGTTGCGTGAACCTGATCCGGCGTTCACGCGAGCGGAATCTTCAACATCTTCATCGACATGCCGCCGAAGAAGAAGGCTTCGGAGGTAGCAGGCCCGTCCGTGTCGATTCCACTACCGCCGGAGACAACGGCTGGTGGGGTAGACGCCGGCGGAAGGACGGACGTCGGCGAGGAAACTCACGGCGCCGCCAAGTCCAAGGACAAGACGGACGACCGGGCGCACTCCAAGGCCTCGGCGTCCGTACACGCACCGCGCCCATCTCAGGAAGCACGAGACCGGTAGGGACGTGGTACTCAAGGTACCATACGCTTGCTGGGCCAAGGTCAAGCTGGCGGATCTCGAGATGCTCAAGGCCAGCATGTGCATCAACATGCTGGCACGAGCAAGGCACGGTCGCCGGGACGGGATGCTGCTCCTTCTAACGTAGTTAGAAGTCCGAGCATATCCCGCTCCTCGCACCGCTCGCCACCGTTACCCGCCACTCCAGCAGAAGCTCTAGCACGAGCTCAACTGCTACTCGACTTCCCTCCAGCGGCAGACAAGGCCGACGACTGGAGGGCCACCATCCAAAGTCTCATCGCCTTCGCCAATGGTGACACCCCGCAGCAGCCGAGCACGTCGCGGCCGCGGCAAGTCAGCCAGGCGCGGGCCGATGGCGACAAGACCGCCGGGGGTGCAACCACCGTGCACTCCCCCCACACGAAGGCCAAGATCGCCGACCCGCCGGACCAACATCGACAGCGACTCCACCGCGTCGTCGGATCCACGAGCTCGCCGCGATCAGCGCCAAGTTCTCGATAATCGACAACAAGAAGACGCTAGAACCCGCATCGAGCGCCGAAGAGAAGCGCGACGTCAATCCGACCAGCGCGCTGGGCCCGCTGTTGACATGCACGCGCCCGGGGAACCAGGCGACTTGCCGTACGCGGTAGGTTGCCCCTGCGTTCACTCACGAGCTGCGGAAAGTCCAGTGGCCCAGCATGAAGAACTTCAAGCCCGACGTACCGGAGAAGTACGACGGCAAGACACATCCGTCAGAGTTCCTCAGCATCTACACCATCGCGGTGCAGGCTGCCGGGGGACGAGACGAGAAGATACTCGCCAATTACTTCCCGCTAGTGCTCAAGCCAAACGTCAGATCTTGGCTCATGCACTTGCCGGAGAACTCCATCTCTTCTTGGGCCGACCTGTGCCATCTGTTTGTCGGCGCCTTCATAGGTGGCCACAAGCCCCATGGCCAGGAGAGTGACCTTCACATACTCGCCCAGAAGGAAGGAGAGCCCCTGCGTAAGTATATCCAGAGGTTCAGCCGTGTCCAGCACAACATCCTGGACGTCCACCCTGCCGCGGTTATTAGCGCGTTCCATCAGAACGTGCGTAACCGCCGGATGAGGGAGGAGATGGCGATGTGCAAGATCAGGGACGTCAGCGAGCTGTACGCCCTGGCCGACAAGTGCGCACGCGCTGAGGAGGGGAGGAAACTCCCCGGAGAGGATACAGGAGCAAGGGGATCCGACAGTGAGGATGCCGCCCCGGCAAAGAAAAGCCGGCGGCGGGGCAACAGGAAGAAGAAGAACAAGGAAGTGCTAGTCGTCGAGCAGTCCGGCAAGGAGGCTGGCGCCAAGAAAGCCCAGGCTGGTAGCTCCGGCAAGGAGACTGCCGCGTGCACCAACTGCCAGACTGTGGCAGCCGCCGACAAGCAGGACGGCTCCGACAAGCAATACTGCAAGATCCACCGCACCAAGGGCCACGACCTCCAGAACTGCAAGACGGTCGAGTACCTCGTCGAGCAGCAAAAAGCTGAGTACAAGCGACGTGACAAGGAGAAGGCCCAAGGAGGTGATGGAGGGTCCGGCAAGAAGCGGCCATTCAACGGCCGGGGAGGACGACGCGGCAAGGCCAAGCAGCGGCAAGGAGACAGACCTCCCCGCAGCCGCGACAAGGATGAAGACGAAGACATGGATGATGGAGAGAACAGCGAGCAGGAGTTTCAAAAAGCCATAGAAGTTTTGTGCATTGACGGTGGTGCTTCTCTGCATACTTCACACCGCCAACTCAAGCAATGGGTTGATGGCTTCTCGCCCCTCATTGGTTAGCCCAAGTGGAAGGTTTGAGATGTAGCATAGCGGCAAATTTCCCTTGGCAAAGATACCAAGGATCGAATCCCGTGAGACTCCGAGGGTTGACAAGAAGGTGTCAGTGGCGCCAGAAACTTTTGCTTGACAGGACCTGCACACAGATACAAATAACTTTGCTCCCAACGAGTACAGAGAGGTTGTCAATCCCTCCGGCCTTGTCATTTACAAAGGATCAAACGCAAGAGATAATAGTGATAGGTATGACTGCAACTAGGAAATAAGAACAGGAAGTAAATAGCGGGTGTGATCAGTGATGGTAATATGGACCGGGGTCCCATGATGTTCACTAGTGATGTCTCTCTCCCAAAAGACGATAAAACAGCTAAGCGAGGTAAACAAATTACAGCTGGGCAATTGACAGGATTATGTGCGCAAACCAATGCTAACTATGCTGTAAAGAAAGGTAGAGGCTCAAAAGCATGGGCGGTACGCCAAGGAAAGTAGACCGAAATCCATCTGCATCTACTACTAATCATCCACCTTGAGATATCTATCCAGAACATCTCGCTGGTATTAAGTTGCGAGTCCCACCCAAAGTGTAAACTCAAAGCAACAGACAACTGCATTAAAAGAACTTTGCGTAAAGTAAACAATCATTGCACCCGCAAGTACAAGCACCGTTGTTTTCCCCCTTGTGGCAACAGCACATCCCCTAGACTCATGTTTCTGTCACTCAAACTAGTCATCGAGGGGCATGAACCCACAATCAAGCATAACGTTCCCTCTTGGAGTTACTACCTACTACTCGGCCAAAGCAATAAATAGCAACGGAGAACATGCAAGAATTACTCAAGAACATAAATATAAAAGAGGTGAATCAAATATATTACTCACACACAATCTGAACATAATCTCATAATCCATCGGATCCCAGCAAACTCAGCATAGCAACAGCATAAAGATTACATATGTGCCTCGATCATGTAGGGCAGCTCACGAGATCTAATCCATGAAGAACAAAGAGGGGAGGAGAACATCACATAGCTACTAGTCATGGACCCATGGTCCAAGGAAGACTACTCACAACTCATCCGGGAAGCGTCCATGGTGGTGGAGAAGCTCCCGGTGGTGGTTCTCCCCTCCGGCAGGGTGCCGGGAAGAGTTCTCCTGGTGCTCCCGATCTTGGAAGCGCGGCGGCGGCGGAACAGAGATGAGATCGCGAAAAAGGGTTCCGTCCTCGAGGGTTTCTGGACTCGAGCAATATATATGCAAAAGGAGGTCACCAGAGGCGGAGGTGGGGCCCCAGGCGCCCCCCTGGCACGGCCAGGGGTGGGGCCGCGCCGGGTGGCCGCCTGGGCCACCCCAGGCTTCCCTCTGGCCCTGCTTTGATTTTTCTGGAAGCTCCCGATACGCTGATTTTTCCTGTATTTTCCCGGAATTTTTAGGGCACTTTTAATATGGGAGAAACCTGAAATAGAAAAACAGTAGAAAACAGGAACTGGCACTGTGGTGCACTGAGTTAATAGGTTAGTCCAAATATGATCAAAAGTGTATGGAAGTGCATAAATATCATAGCAATATCACACAAAAGAGGCATGGAGCAAGCAGAAATTATAGATACGTTTTGGACGTATCAACATCCCCAAGCTTAATTCCTGCTCGTCCTCGAGTAGGTAAATGATAACAAGCATAATTTCTGTGGTGACATGCTATCAACCATATAAGAACTTTTAAGTAAAGCAATCAAGGAATGTAATTCAATTCAAGCCATAACAAACAAGAGTCTATATTAGCATTATAACAAGCAACATAAGAACATAAAGGTGCAAGAGCTCTCGCTGTCCGTGACTCGAGTGTCTCCAAATGGTGTTTGCGTGCAAGAAAGGGGATAGGGATATATGAGAGAGTAAAACATATATTTTTTTGTATTGTTGAGAACTTAATCTACTAAAGTTTCACACTTGGTCTTCTTTGGAATCTTATCTTGACTCATCCACAGACCGTCAGCCAGGTACAAGTCAAAATGATCCACTCCCTTTCGATATTTTGAGCACTCATGCAATGGATGAGCGTAAGCAAGAAAGTCGACACTTAGGATGGCAAAGAGAGAAAAATGATAGAGGGGGAAGACAAAAAAGGTGTGAAAGGATCACATCAATGAGGACAATCATCGGCGAGAGAAAGCCAAATGATAGATATGATGTGAGGAGTAGGGATTGCCATGCAACGGATGCACATATGAGCTAAGGTAAGCTCTCCAATGGAACTAGTGGGGGTGCATCCAACTTGCTTGCTCAAGAAGACCTAGAGCTCTTTTGAGGAGGCTCATCATTGGAATATACAAGCCAAGTTCTATAGTGTAAAGGTCCCCACATAGCTATATGCATGAATGATAATCTCTATGGAGTACAAGGTATAAGATGGAGTACGAGTGTGGATCTCTCAAAAGAAATAGTAGTGTGCCCCCTTCTCTCTTTTTATTTCTTTTTCTCTTTTTTCTATTTTTTATTTTTGTGTGGCCTCAATGGCTCTTTCTATTTATCTCTCATTTGTCCTCTTTGGGATCTTTTGATTTTGTCCTCTTTGGGATCTTTTGATTTGTCCTCTTTGGGATCTTTCCCTCACTTTAGGGGCAACACTCTATGTATTACAAGAAGTATAGAAGATCTTTCACACTTTACAAAAGTACTCAACATAAAGAAAATGAAACTATCATGATGTATGCAAATGTATGCCTCTGCCAGTGTAGCAGGATATGCAATGATACTAGCGCATCATGTAGCAATGATTAGGGCAAGGCCCAAATAGCATGCGGCTCATCGATCAAGCAAAAAGCATGTATGACATGAAGATCAAGTCATGAGAAGATGGATGTTGCATGGCAATGTATCTCGGAAAGGCTATGGAAATGCCTTAATAGGTAGGTATGGTGGCTGTTTTGAGGAAGGATATAATGAGGTTTATGATGACAGAGCGTATCGTGCCAAGGATTTGGATGCACCGGCGAAGTATGCGCCAACTCTCGAGGTGAGAAAGGGCAATGCACGGTACCGAAGAGGCTAGAAAATATGGTTAGGTGGAAGTGTCAACCTTCGAATACTCACATTAGTCCGAAGAACTCATGCACTTATGATCGGTAACTCTCAATCTAATTAGGAGGTTCACAAAGAGACAAGTACCCCGAGGAGGTGTGTATGGGGGTTTGGTTACCCTTGCGCATCCTCGACCCATGGTACGTGAGTGTACTCTAATATTCGATCCCTCCAAAGATTAGTGATCCATTTAGTAGCTAAAGTTCTCAACTATTTTGTAGGTTTTCGAAAATAAACACGGATTGCCCAAAATACGACATCTATCACTAATAGGCTAAAGCTCTTGACACCAAAAGTTCAGACATTACTCATGGCAATACCTCAAAACTATTGCAAGTTACTACTAAAATTAGATAGCAACCTCAATTACCTACTTTAAGTTAAGACACACAACTCAGTGCAACAGACAAACTCTCTTAACGAGATAAACATGAAAACTCAAGAGAGATCAGAAACCAACTAAACAAAAGCTCTTTAAAAAGAAAATCATGAAAACCAAGAGCTAAACATGACAGCAGCTATGGAAAGACAAAGAACACACACAGCAAAGATAAGCATGAAAATCCTATGTTGTGTTCTAGGTTGAAGTGGAGTGTGTTTCTCTCCCACACCAAGAAAGTTGGGTTCTAACTCGTTATGAACAGCAAGCAAAGCTAAAGAAAACTAAAAAGGAAACTAAGAGCAAGACGCTCCAAGCATAGCACATAACGCATGAAGTGATTAAAATATAGTGGAACGAAAAACGAATTGATAATTGTTGATGGAGAAGGGGATGCACGGGGGCATCCCCAAGCTTAGAAACTTGAGTCTTCTTGAATATTTCTTGGGGGTGCACGAGGGCATCCCCAAGTTTGAGCGTTTGACCCTCCTGAATCTTTTTATCATCTTCCCTCGCACACTTGAAAACTCCCTTCATACATAACTCATCATAATCTGATTAGCGAGGTTAGTACCCATAATAAAATAACTTTTCCTTGCTGGAAATAAAGATAATCTTGAAGAGCTACTGTTTCTCAAGATTGCCAAAAGGTTTTTGCAAAGAAAAAGCAAGCTCAAGGTTTGCAAAACGAAGAAAAGGCAAAACAGGACAGAATCTGTGAAAAACTGACCAGCAGGTAGTAAATAATTTTTTCGGGGCACTTCTGCAACTCAAATCAAAAAACTCAGAAGAGACGCCCGAAAGCTAATTGTATAGAGAACGCTGTCAAAAAAATTCAGATCAAAAAGATGATCTGGTGATTTTATACGAATTTTTCTGTCCAAGGACAGAATCTGTTTTCTGGACTGCACGTCACAACTTTTGAACTTTCTTGCAATCGGAGGCTAAACTTGGCACAAAGCTGAAAAGAAAAGATACAATGATGATGCTACTGTAGTAACAAACATCAAGACACAACAAAAGCAAAATAAAATTTTATTCGTTGTGGGCTGCCTCCCAAAAGCGCTTTCTTTTATGCCTTTAAGCTAGGCATAATGCAAAGAGATCAAGTTGTATCAATTGAACCATCATCAAGATCATCAAAAAGCTCTTCAATAGTACAACTAATCTTAAGAGGACTTTCAAATAAAGGCCTAATAGAGATACTTCTAGGGATAAGACCAAAAGGTAGAAAATCAATGGAAGATTCATTTATCAATTTATCAAAGAGAGGTGTTTCTTCCAAAGTCTTCACAGTTTCAACCCCTTTGGCAATAGATGGATTACTTTTGGAACGAGGAGCCTTTGGAACGTAAACGAACTTAGGCTCCTTCTTTGCCGGAGTTTCTACCTTTTTGGTTTTGATTGAGGAGAAAGTAGTTCCTAAAGTGTCAAAGATTTCCTCAATCTTGTCTATCCTAGAAGAATCCAAGTCATGGGATTTGATGGTCTCCAAAGTTTTGAGAATTTTATGCATGGAGCTATCAAGCCTATTCAAATTCCCTTGGATCTTACGATCCAACTCATTTATCTTATTAATGTTTGTCATCTCTAGCTCTATCTTTTCAAGTTTTTTCATAATGTGAGCTAGGGTAATGACCTCTTGAATGCTAACAACAGGGGGATTTCCAACAAGATTTTCCATAATACTAAGAGATTCCCAAACTGGGGCTTCTAGGAAATTTCCATTGATAGCAGAATCTAGAATAAACCTATTCCAAGAAGTAATTCCAACATAAAAATTTCTAAGCAGGATAGTAGTAGATTGCTTCTTGGTGGCTCTTTTTTGAGAATCATTAATTCTATACCAAGCATCTTTTAGACTCTCACCACCTCTTTGTTTAAAGGTGAGCACTCTTGCCTCACCAAAGGCAAAAGGACCAGACATAATGCCAACTAAAAGCAAGATAACTATTTTTGTGGTTTTTGATAAAGGACACTAAAGCAAAAACTGAAAGGTAAACTAACAAGACTAAAAAGCAAAGATAAAAGATAGCGTGCAACTCCCCTATCTTGAAGAGTGGAGTCCCCGGCGACGGCGCCAGAAACTTGCTTGATGGCTTCTCGCCCCTCGTTGGTTACCCCAAGTGGAAGGTTTGAGATGTAGCGTAGCGGCAAATTTCCCTTGGCAAAGATACCAAGGATCGAATCCCGTGAGACTCCGAGGGTCGAAAAGAAGGTGTCAGTGGCGCCAGAAACTTTTGCTTGACAGGACCTGCACACATATACAAATAACTTTGCTCCCAACGAGTACAGAGAGGTTGTCAATCCCTCCGGCCTTGTCGTTTACAAAGGGTCAAACGCAAGAGATAATAGTGATAGGTATGACTGCAACTAGGAAATAAGAACAGGAAGTAAATAGCGGGTGTGATCAGTGATGGTAATATGGACCGGGGTCCCATGATGTTCACTAGTGATGTCTCTCTCCCAAAAGACGATAAAACAGCTAAGCGAGGTAAGCAAATTACAGCTTGGCAATTGACAGGATTATGTGCGCAAACTAATGCTAACTATGCTGTAAAGAAAGGTAGAGGCTCAAAAGCATGGGCGGTACGCCAAGGCAAGTAGACCGAAATCCATCTGCATCTACTACTAATCATCCACCTTGAGATATATATCCAGAACATCTCGCTGGTATTAAGTTGCGAGTCCCACCCAAAGTGTAAACTCAAAGCAACAGACAACTGCATTAAAAGAACTTTGCGTAAAGTAAACAATCCTTGCACCCGCAAGTACAAGCACCGTTGTTTTCCCCCTTGTGGCAACAGCACATCCCCTAGACTCATGTTTCTGTCACTCAAACTAGTCATCGAGGGGTATGAACCCACAATCAAGCATAACGTTCCCTCTTGGAGTTACTACCTACTACTCGGCCAAAGCAATAAATAGCAACGGAGAACATGCAAGAATTACTCAAGAACATAAATATAAAAGAGGTGAATCAAATATATTACTCACACACAATCTGAACATAATCTCATAATCCATCGGATCCTAGCAAACTCAGCATAGCAACAGCATAAAGATTACATATGTGCCTCGATCATGTAGGGCAGCTCACGAGGTCTAATCCATGAAGAGCAAAGAGGGGAGGAGAACATCACATATCTACTGGTCATGGACCCATGGTCCAAGGGAGACTACTCACAACTCATCCGGGAAGCGTCCATGGTGGTGGAGAAGCTCCCGGTGGTGGTTCTCCCCTCCGGTAGGGTGCCGGGAAGAGTTCTCCTGGTGCTCCCGATCTTGGAAGCGCGGCGGCGGTGGAACAGAGATGAGATCGCGAAAAAGGGTTCCGTCCTCGAGGGTTTCTGGACGCGAGCAATATATATGCAAAAGGGGGTCACCAGAGGCGGAGGTGGGGCCCCAGGCGCCCCCCTGGCACGGCCAGGGGTGGGGCCGCGTCGGGTGGCCGCCTGGGCCACCCCAGGATTCCCTCTGGCCCTGCTTTGGTTTTTCTGGAAGCTCCCGATACGCTGATTTTTCCTGTATTTTTCCCGGAATTTTTAGGGCACTTTTAATATGGGGGAAACCTGAAATAGAAAAACAGCAGAAAACAGGAACTGGCACTGTGGTGCACTGAGTTAATAGGTTAGTCCAAATATGATCAAAAGTGTATGGAAGTGCATAAATATCATAGCAATATCACACAAAAGAGGCATGGAGCAAGCAGAAATTATAGATACGTTTTGGACGTATCATGGGTGCGTGAAGTCAATGCGGCAGAACCACACGTCGAGTCGCACAAACTTCTGAAGTGGTCCAGCACGCCTATCATCTTCGATATTGAGGACCACCCTGATCGCACAACTGCGGTCGGGTGCTTGCCGATGTTGGTTTCACCAACCATCCGCAACCTCAAAGTCACCAAGATGTTAGTTGACGGCGGGGCCGGCTTGAATTTGATCTCCTCCACTATGATCCAGAAACTCCAGATCCCCGACAGCGAGCTCGAAGAAACCGGCACATCCCAAGGGATCAACCCGGGAAGGAGCAAGCCGAAGGAGGAGATCACGCTGCCAGTGACATTTGGCGGAGAGCTGAACTTCAGGACTGAAAGGATCACTTTCGACATTGCCGATATTCCATTACCTTACAATGGAATACTTGGCCGTCCAGCGCTCGCCAAGTTCATGGCAGCCTCTCACTACGCCTACAACATGCTCAACATGCCTGGCCCGATAAGCGTCATCTCTGTCCCTGGCGACAAGAAGGATGCCCTTATCTGTGCCGACAAGATTTACCAGGATGCAGCAGCCGCAACAGATAGCGAGACACTTGCCGCTGAAGCTCCCGGAGGGAAGAACAAGACAAAGTCCGGCAAGAGCTCTGGGGCCCACTCCGGCAAACGCACCTCTTCGGAGTGCTGCGCTGTCGTCGAGGACGCACCATTGAGCTCCACTGGCAAGTGTAAGAAGATGATGGCAGCTCCACCAGATACGAAGAAGGTGTCCGCCAAGGAGGACGGCACTGGTGGTACTTTCACCATCAGTGCCACGCTTGACCCCAAATAGGAAAGCGCGCTCGTTGCTTTCCTGCGGGCGAACGTCGATGTGTTTGCATGGCAACCATCTGACATCCCCGGTGTTCCCAGGAAAGTGATTGAGCACAAGCTTGCCGTTTGTCCTCACGCGCGGCCCGTCAAGCAGAAGGTTAGAAAGCAAGCAGTGGAGCGCCAAGAGTTCATAGCCGAAGAAATCAAGAAGCTGGAAGCGGGAGGCCTTGTCAGAGGTGTGCTCCATCCCACGTGGCTGGCCAATCCTGTTGTCGTGCGTAAAGCGAATGGGAAGTGTAGGCTTTGTATAGACTTCACCGATGTGAATAAAGCTTGTCCCAAATATCCATTTCCCTTGCCGCGCATTGACCAGATTGTTGACTCCACCGCCGGATGCGATTTGCTTTTATTTCTTGATGCATATTCAGGATACCACCAGATCTTTATGGCTGAAGAAGATGAGGAGAAGACCGCATTCATTACTCCATGTGGCACTTACTGCTTCATACGCATGCCTTTCGGACTGAAGAATGCTGGTTCGACGTTTGCAAGAGTAGTCCACACTGCTTTTGAGCCACAGATTCACAGAAATGTGGAAGCTTACATGGATGACATAGTGGTCAAGAGCAAGGACAGAGCAACCCTGATACAAGATTTGGAAGAGACCTTTACAAATTTACGCAAGATCCAGCTCAAGCTCAACCCCGAGAAGTGTGTGTTTGGAGTCCCCTCCGGCAAGCTTCTCGGGTTCTTTGTATCCCAGAGGGGGATTGAAGCCAATCCCGACAAGATCAAGGCCATTGAGCAGATAGAAGCACCAAAGCGCGTCAAGGATGTGCGGAGACTTGCCGGCTGCGTGGCTGCTCTCAGCAGGTTTATCTCTAAGTCTGCGGAGCGCGCCTTGCCGTTTTTCAAAATTTTGAAAAAGGCAGGTCCAATGAAATGGACTCCGGAAGCGGAGGCAGCGCTGCAAGACTTGAAGAGGTACCTGTCCTCCACTCCAATACTTGGCGCACCTAAGCCACAAGAAAAGTTGCTGCTGTACCTAGCGGCAACCAATCAAGTGGTTAGTGCTGCGTTAGTAGCGGAGATGGAGGCAGATGATGAGCCAGCGGCCGCGGCAAGCACACCCAGCGACAAGCAGGGGGCTTCCCCGACAAGCTCTGGTCCCGACAAGGATGAATCTGCGCAGATGCAAGAGGAGATACAGAAGAAGATGGTGCAGCGCCCAGTCTACTTTGTCAGCTCCCTTCTGCAGGGGGCTAGGTCAAGGTACTCTGGGGTGCAGAAGTTGCTTTTCGGCCTTCTCATGGCCTCGAGAAAGCTGCGCCATTACTTCCAAGAACATGAGATAACGGTGGTCACTCGCTTTCCGCTGAAGAGGATATTACAAAATCCAGAAGCGACATGCAGGATTGTTGAGTGGGCACTGGAACTGTCAAGCTTTGGCCTCAAGTTTGAAAGCACTTCAACTATCCAGAGCAGAGCATTGGTAGAGTTCATAGCAGAGTGGACGCCAACGCCAGACGAAGAGATTCCAGAGACGAGCATCCCCGTCAAAGAAGCGAGCAAACAATGGATAATGTACTTTGATGGTGCCTTCTCGCTGCAAGGCGTCGGTGCCGGCGTGCTGCTTGTCGCACCCACCGGGGAGCACCTCAAGTACGTGGTCCAGATTTTCCCAAGGAGCAAGCGACAAACAATACTGCGGAGTATGAGGGTTTGCTTGCCGGTCTCAGGATCGCGGCAGACCTTGGGATCAAGAAGCTGATTGTAAGGGGTGACTCGCAGCTTGTCGTCCGCCAAGTAAACAAGAATTATCAGAGCCCATTGATGGAAGCTTACGTTGATGAAGTGAGGAAGCTTGAAGAACACTTTGACGGCCTACAGACGGAGCATGTTCCAAGAGCTCAAAACGACATCGCAGATGGCCTGCCAAAGTGTGCCGCACTGAAGTTGCCTGTGGAACCAGGGATCTTTGTGCTCAAGCTGACTCAACCATCCGTAACACCATCAACTGGACAGAACAAGAAGAGGAAGTTGATCTCCGGCGACTATCTTCCGGCAGAGCTTCCCGAAGCCGCCGCCAACAAGGTCCCCAAGATCAACACTAAGAGTGCTGAGGAGCAGTCTGCTCCGGCAAGCCCTAGGGTTTGTTCCGTTGAAGCAGAAGCTCCCGACAAGTTTTGCTCCGGCAAGATTGCCGGGGAACGTCAAGCTCCGGCTGAGCCACAGGTTCTCGCCGTAGAAGCGGATGTTCCCGCAGCAGCAGATGTGCCTTTAGTCCTTGTTGTCGAGCCACAAGCTCCAGCATGGGCATAGCAGATTGTCCGTTTCCTTCAAACAGGAGAACTTCCTGAAGAGCAAGAAGAAGCGGAGAGAGTAACCCGGCAGTCAAGTATGTACAAGTTTGTCGACGACACACTGTACAGAACAAGACTCAACGGTGTGAAATGGAAGTGTATTCCTCGGGAAGATGGACAGAAGCTGTTGGCAGAGATACATGGAGGCATATGTGGTCACCACATTGGCGCAAGAGCACTTGCCGGCAAAGCATTTCGGCAAGGTTTCTTTTGGCCAGAAGCCCTCCAGGATGCAACTACACAAGTAACCAAGTGTGAAGCGTGCCAGTTCCATTCTAAACAGATACATCAGCCAGCTCAAGCTCTCCAGACGATCCCTTTGTCCTGGCCATTTTCGGTGTGGGGGCTCGACATCCTCGGCCCCTTTCCCCGCGCATCCGGGGGCTTTGAGTTCTTGTACGTCGCCATCGACAAGTTCACAAAGTGGCCGGAAGTGGAACCAGTGAGAAAGGTGACCGCACAGTCAGCAGTCAAGTTCTTCAGGTCAATTGTTTGCCGTTTCGGGATCCCTAACAGGATCATCACCGACAACGGTACACAATTCACCAGTCGCACCTTCATGCAATACGTCCAAGATCTTGGCGCCAAGGTCTGCTTCGCTTCTGTTGCTCACCCGAGAAGCAACGGTCAAGCGGAGAGGGCAAACGCTGAGGTGCTGCACAGACTCAAGACCAGAACTTTCGACAGGCTGCACAAATGCGGAAGAAACTGGATCGAGGAGCTGCCAGTGGTTCTTTGGTCGATCAGGACGACGCCAAATCGAGCCACTGGACAGACACCCTTTGCTCTAGTCTATGAAGCAGAGGCAGTTCTGCATACAAAACTCGTATACGGGTCACCTCGAGTGCTCGCTTATGATGAGCTCGAGCAAGAGCAGCTGCGACAAGACGATGCGCTGCTCCTTGAGGAGGACCGTCTTCAGGCTGGTGTGCGAGCTGCTCGCTACCAGCAAGCTTTGCGCCGCTACCATAGCCGCAAAGTTAACGCCAGAAGTCTCGAGGAAGGCGAACTTGTTCTTCAGCGCGTTCAGTCCGCCAAGAATTCCAACAAGTTGACGCCGAAGTGGGAAGGCCCTTATCGGGTGAAACGAGTCACTAGGCCCGGCGCTGTCCGCCTAGAGACCGAAGATGGCTTTCCGGTGAGCAACTCAAGGAACATCGAACATCTTCGTAAGTTTTATCCGTAAGGCGCGGTTGCCGCGATCCGCTCCGGCAACCACCTTTTGTACAAGTCTTGCCGCTGTTGCATGTAATCCTTTGTACAAAGCCGGGCGCAGACCCCGTGCATCAGTAAAGTTTGTGTGCCCCGCACAACTTATCATTTCATGCTTTCTATTTTTCTTGCATGTACTACCTGACACTTTGTGCAGCACCTACGCCCGGTAAGCAATAACGAGCCGCAATGGCCCATATCTGTGTTTTCTCTTCTTTCTCTTTTCTCTCAAGGAGGAGAAGGTTCTCTCGTGCACAAGTTTGCCGGGGGGGAAGAGAAGATAGTGGTATGGACCAAGTGCCGTTCAAGAAAGTCTCGCCTTGCCGGGAAGCAGACAACACAAAAGCTAAGTTGCCAAAGTTTGAGCAATCAAATTTTTAAGTTTTAAGTTATCTTCCTTGAATGACCGCGCTTTGTATGGAAAACCTGTGCGTGGAGGAACCAACTCGTAGCTAGTTGCGCCCTTACTTTGTTTCGAGTTTGCTCAACAGCTTAAGTGTGCCGCGACTAGTGTCGCGCCCTTACTTTGTTTTCGAGCCCGCTCAACAACTTAGGTGTGCTGCAACTGGCTGCGACAAGGTTTCTTGTCGGTAGCGGCACCGCCGGCAGGCTGCTGAAGTTCCGCACTCAGCGCTCGCGGCTAAGGTGCCTATGCCGGCAAGTTCCCTAAAAGCGTAGGGCAAAAACATACGAAGCAAAGGAGTCAAGTAAAGGAAATAACAGTGCAATGATTACCCGAAATAAAGTTATATTACAAGGCAACTTGTCGCAGCTCTAATAGACTATTGTTCATAACATGGTTGGCAGCGACAAGGAAAAGAAGAAAGTAGACAAAACAGCCTAGTCTGCGCGGTCGCCCTCGACTCTCTTGATCCCGCCCACCTTGTCCATGATGGGTGCGACAAGGGCCTTGAGCGCCTCCTGATCGGCGTCGGGAGGCAGAGTCCTGAGGATGTTGGTGAGGTTGAGCCCTGGGTTGCGGTATGCCACCTTCATCAACACCTTCTGCAGGGCCCCCGCGCAGAGCCTGCGCGATTCGTCCGCTAGCTGTTTCGGGATCTTCTCCCGGAGTTGCTGGAGGGCCATCGCCATATCCCTAAAGAACAAAGTTAGCTTGGCGCTATGGGGGAGACCCTCATCGGTGGAGTATCCGAGGTGCTCTGCCCCCAGCTCCGTCAGCTCCTTGTCGATGTCCGCGGCGGCGTTGACAAGGCCTTCCGTCCAGAGCTCGACGGTCTGCCTAAAATTGTTCTGGGAGATGGCAGCGCTGTCCAGCAACGCCTTCTCGGCCCTGATCTCCTCCTTCAGGGTCGCCTCCCGCTCCTTGGCGCCGTCCAGCGTCTGGTTAAGGGTGGCCAGCTTCAGCTCGAGGTCGGCGATGGAGTCCTTGGCGACGGCGAGCTCCATGCCCTTCTCGGAGAGGCGGACCTGCAGCTCGGAGTGGCTGTGTGCGTCCTTCTCCCTCTCGAGCTTGAGTGCGGCGACCTCCTCGCCGCTCGTCTTCAGATTGGCCTCCATCTGCGCCACCCTCATCTCCAACTCTCTCTTGGCGGTCTCGGCAGCTCCGGCAGCATCCTTTGCCTCCTGCAAAGCTCCGCCAAGCGATCGCTCGCGCGCGGCAAGCTCGTCCTCGTGGCTGTCGAGGTCGACCTTCCGCTGCGTCAGCTCGCCTTCTCGCCTGGATAGCTCCTCGGCGGCAAGCCTTTGCTGCTCCTCCACTTCCGCCTTCTCAAGGATGAAGGCCTGATGCGCCTCGGCAAGCTGCTCCCGCTCCTCCGCCAAGGATCGGAGAGCTGCTTGGTTGATGGCTCGGAGCTCTTCTGCGCGCTTCTCCAAGTCAGCACCCGCCTTGGCGGCCAGAGCCTCTCGGGACTCCAGCTTGGCCTACCGGGCGCGGTACAAAGACAGAAGCTTGCGCAGCAGCCGCTCCTCCTCGGGCTCGCTGCTGCTGCTCGGCACGTCGACGAGCTTCAGTCCGGCGGAGGCAAGGACCTCCCCGTCGAAGACCTCTCCCTCGACTGGCGCCCTGGACATGGACGTCCACGGGAGCTGGATGAAGATGTCGTCACCGGCCTTCAGATAGGCGCTTGGCTCAGGCTCGTCGGAGCTGGGGGCTGCGACGGCGGCGGAAGGCTCGGCGGTCGGCGTAGCGCCTGGCGCTCCTGCGGCCTCAGTGCCGTCAGTGCGACAGCCAGCCTCTTCGCCAGCTGCCGCGGCGGCAGCCTCGGCGGCCTCTGCGCCGGCAGGCTCGTCCGCGCCAACCGTTTCTTCGGCAACGGCGGCATCTTCAACAACGGCCTCCGTCTCCATTGGGTCTGCCGTGGACGGGTCTGACAGGAAAAGAAAAGACAAACAATCAAGCAAATATCCAAAAAAAGAGAATCAAAAGAAGAAAAGTCCAAGGGATTACCTGCGCGGGCCGGCTCCTCGGTGAGATCCCTCGCCGGGGAGCTCGCTCTTGGCGGAGTGCTCGCCCTTGGCGGAGAGCTCGCCCTTGGCAGAGTGCTCGCCCTTGGCGGAGTGTTCTCCCTTGCCGGGGAACTCCCCCTTGGCGGTGTGGTCGAGGCGTGCGGCACATCGGGGGCGGTCTCCTGTCGCTCCTGGCGCTGCTGCTCTGCTCCTGCACAAATCAACAAACAAAGATATCAGTGAAGAAGAAGCACCCACGTGCGCCCAACAGCAGAAGATGGACTACACTTACGCTGGGGGCTGCGCTGGGGGCTGTCAGAAGAACAGTTGTCGGGTCCGGCAAGCTCGTCTCAAGCGCGCCCCCTGCCGTCGCGGCGGGCTCGTCGTCGATGACGACTACCGGGACCTTGGCCCTCTTCGCTGCCCTTTGAGCCAGGGTTCTGAAAAGAGAACAGGTTCAGAGTTGGGCGAAAGAGATACAAGAAACAACAGAAAATCAAAGAAAAACAAGGATTGCGAAGACTTACTCTTCTTCCTCCTCGTCGGAGCTGAGCGCGGAGAAGTCAAAATCTGGCTCACGCGTCCCGGTGCGAGGAGGCGGAGGAGTGGGCTCCCTCGATCGCTTGGCGGGAGCAAGAACGGTGGTCTGAGAAGACCCTGCTCCGGTTGCCGCCGAAGCGTGAGGGGCGGCGGGAGCAGAGGCACCAGTCCGGGAAGACCCCGCTCCAGCTGCCGCTGAAGCACGAGGCACTCCCTTGGCGGCCTTGCTTGTCGCGGTGGCCCGAGCCGCGCGGCGCTGCGGCTGCTGGCCCGTCTGCCGCCTCGTTGCGTCTGCGGCCTTGCGGAGACGCCTCCTTGTCGGAGCTGGAGGACTTGCTGGTGGTGGCGAACTGCCCGAGGACGAGGAGGAGGAGCCGATCTCCAGTGAGCCGCTCAAGTCCTCGGCGGGCTCACTTGACCCGACGCCCTACTCGGCGGGCCCGCTTGACTCTGCACCTTCCTCGGCGGGCTCACTTGTCTCAGCAACCTTCCCGGCAAGATTCCCCGCCTTGCGAAGTTCTTCCTCCTCGGCAAGGGTTGTCGCCTCCGCTGCCTCCGCCTCCTCCACTGTATACCCAAACTCGCCCACGACCGCGGCTGCCGCTGCCTCTTCCAGTCTGGTGGCAATATATGCCATCTCCTGGTCGGTGGTGTCGCGGGTGAGGCCTTTCTTCTCGTCGGAGTTGACTGGCTGTTCCACCAAGTTGTCGAAGAACGCCTGCACAGCTTCGTCGGAAGGCTCTTGCCAAGTGGGGTCGATCCCGTGGGAATCGCACAGCGGCATCACTGCGCGGATAGCGCTGAGCGACGAATTGTTGCACAGCGGAACTACGCCCCTCGGCAATGCAAACCATTCAGGGTGGTCGGAGTCATACTTGAACAACGCCTGGAGCATCGCGTTGAGCTCCAGGACAGTAAAATTCCAATTGAGGCCCGGGCGCAGCCTCATGATGTCCGCCGCATTCTCGAACTCCCAGGCGGCCCTCTTCCTCTCCTGCAAGGGGGCGATGCGGCGGCGGAGAAAGTCGGCTCCAACTGCGCCTACAGTGAGCTTGGCTTGCCGGAGGCGAAGAATCCGGGTAGTGGCAATCTTCAATATGCTATCCTCCGGGGCCAGATCGCTCCAGTCGTTGCCGCGTACTACTGGGGCTTGGCGCCGGGAAGTGAATGGCTGCGGGTCATCCTCTACGATCCAACACCAATTGGCTCTCCACTCATCCCACTTGCCGCGGAGCTCTCCCGACAAGTAAGCTTCCTTCTTATGGGTCCTAGAGATCCAAGAGATTCCGCCTGACAAAGGCGACCCTGCCTCGACTCGAGGCGTGAAGTAATGGCGGAAAAGAGCTACATTGGGGTAGACTCCGACAAAGTTTTCGCACAGATGTGCGAAAACGGACATGGTCAAGACGGCGTTGGGGGTAAAGTCAAGGAGATGAAACCCCTAGGTATTCATGATGTCGCAGAAGAACTCGGAATAGGGCGGGCAGAGCCCGCAGTAGAAGAACAGGGCGAAGAATGCGTAGCCATTCGGAAACATCTCAGCGGCTGCGGCGGGGAGTACCTTGGTGCGCGGATGCGCCTTCGTCTCCCTCGACCAAAAAAGGTAGAAGGAATCCTTCAGCTCCTCCGCGTCAAGCTTGGGGGGGAAGACCACCTTCTTCTTCCGCATCGCTGCGAGCCGCAGCGCCTCGGCGGACTTCGCGGACTTCCCCTTCACGCCTTTCGGAGCCATGGCGGGAACGGTGGGGGAGGTCGACGGCGCTGTTGGTGCTGGTGGCGACGGAGGGCGGAGCACTGCTCTCTTTCGACCTTCGGGAAGGAGGGGAGCGGCGGGGGTTTCTGAGGATGAAGAAGCAACGGGCGAATGGAAGGAACTGCCCCTGTTTCCCCTGCTTTTAAGGGGGAAGAGGGGGACGTTCCGCATTTCCCATTAAAGAATCAGGCCACGATCTCTCCCATTGCGCCGCGATTGACGCGTGCCGTTAGGGGAGGGCGCGGTGGATACGGAGTGGGATACGGCGTGCCGCAGGCCGCGCGTGCCCGTGCACTGTTCTGGGCCTAGCCCAACAGCGCTCGGCAGCGTGTCTGGCCCAGGCCCGGGGGCTCCTGTCGGTGTACTAAAGTAGGGGTACCTTAGTATCCCGAACTTGTGCACGGGCAGTTGCAGCGTCCCGCGGCAAGGCTAGCCAGGCGACCGCCAAGACCCTCCGTGGTTCCCTTGGAGCCATTCAAGAACAAAGTATTCAAGTCAAAGAGACAAGACCCCGGCAAGAGGAGCTTGCCGGGATGGCCACTCAAGGCACAAGACCCTGGCAAGAGGAGCTTGCTGGGAAGGCCAATCAAAGGCACCTCAAGAGAACTTGCCGCGACGCGCCACACGTCCCGGCAAGGACCGATGAGCGACAAGCTCCCGGCAGCGACAAGCTAACCACCGCGGCAAGGCTACCGTCGTGGCGGACGGTGGCGCCCCTGATGGCCACTTTTTGCACTGTTTGGGGCGACGGCGACGGGCATTTAATGCCCTTGTCCCCTGCCGTCAGGGTTAGGTATAGAGCACTATTCAAACACTGTTCCAACTACCACCCATTTTACGCTTTTACCCTCGTCTGCGTTGCCACCTGTCGGTGACCCCTTTTGACCTATAAAAGGAGGCCCATGCGCAACGTAGAGGGGGTTCCGAACATCGATCATTCTCCACGCTTGGTCTTGTTAGCGGTTAGAGTGTACTATTGCTCTCCTCGCTCCCGAGCCAAGAACTCGATAACAAACCAAAGCAGGAGTAAGGTTTTACGCATCCGTGCGGCCCGAACCTGGGTAAACTGCTCGTGTGCTCGCCTCGATCTGCTCTTTGTGCATCCTCCGCCCCCTTGCCGTACCGTAAAGGGGCTCCGGTCCCATAGGTGTTCGTGGGTGATCAGTTTCCCCGACAGTCATCCCAAGGATTGGAACCAGACTTGGTTTTACTGCCAAGATACATCTCCAACTAGTGAGAATCCTTTGTCGGGTTATCGTCCTCATCGGCTTTCCAACACTCATCCCTTTCCCCAACGGCTTAGTGCCAAGGAACGATCCAAGTATGCACCACAACTTTCGAAGCTTCGTGCCTTCACTGCAAATGGTTTAACGGGCGTTGATTTTGTTCGTTGCTGGATCTCCTGGAGCATTCTGCCTCTAAGCCGGCGCTCCGGTTTAATGTGCGAATATACAGGGGATTCCAAAGATCCTCCACGACATTCTGAGGTTCAGTTAACAGAGAATGAGATTAATGAATCTGTTAAGAAGATACTGGATGAACCGGTGGCTGCTTGCAACAAAATAGGGCTGAATCCCTTCTGTGAGCTCAATAAACCACCAGCTGTAAGGATCCTATAACTTGTTGCTTTAACTCAATCTTTTAAATAACCTCCTAAAACTCCTCAATCTCCTGACAAGGCGATGATCCATTCTAGAAAAAGAAAGCGCAAGATAAACCGGCAAAGGTATCTCGCCCCAAGATCAAGGTTGTTAAGAAACCTGCTAAAAGAAGACCACTAAATCCTCCGATTTAAACATTGATGATGATCTGGATAAACCGGATTCAGAGGTAGAACTTGACTCTCTTGGCTCCCTTTTCATACATCTTATTGACAATGATATTTATCAGGATAACGCTGAGGATAGCCAAGCTGGTGACGTAGAGGTAATTACCCTTTCCTCCGGTTCAGATCGTCTGCCAACACAGAAAATCCGTTAGGCAAACCAAAAAGTAAAATTTTCTCACCCCTTAGCTCACTTGGGCCCAAACTTTGTTTTGAAGAAGCAGCAACATGAAGCTCGCCGCACAACCCGGCATAGCGGCCAAGCCATCACATCCACCGATTTACCAAATACGCCAATCCGAAAACATCGGTCAGAGGTCTCACATATTCTTGATATTTCTTATCCCAAAGCGGGTCATTTTCGACAGCCTCTTAATCCCTCTGATTTGAACTATCAGGAAACACCTCATTAATCGTCTGGCGAGTCGACAACCACGCAGCTTCCACCCCTCAAGACAGTTCCTGGGTAAGTTATAATTTACTGTTTAACTCTTTATGTTTACTCCATGTACTGTTTCTTCAATTTATTCTTCTCAGTAGGCCTAGACCCAGTAAAAAGGCCAAGTTAATTAAACCGGCTGATGATGAAGTACTCCCTGAACCGGAAAAAACTCCAGAACCGGTAAAAGAAAATGTTGACGCCGTGCTTGATGATCCGCCACCACCGGATCATGATATTTTTGCTGAACAAGAAGTTGCACCAACGGGCCATGTTGATAAATCAAACAGCCCAGTCCGAACCAATGACAAACCGGCAAGCCCAGCTAAGGCTACTGATGCCAATACTAAAGATATTATAATTACTGGTTTTGGTCGTACCACCCCTGGCGAGCCTGTCACTTTATCCAAGCATAGTGCTAAAGAGGACAGTTCTGTTATGGACAAAGGTAAATGGAATGCTGATTTATCGAGCTATGCCCACCTCAGCACCCAAGACCTTCACTCTGGATATTTGAACCGTCTGTACACAAGCCGTGACCATGAGGCTGATTTAGTGAGACTGATGAAGGAACGATATGAGGTAAATGTTGCTTGACTTCTGCAATACTATATCTCCTTTTGTCAAATTTCTTGTATCAGCTCCAGTGTAGCCCCCAAGGGCCGGTTTATCTCTTCAAGATGAACCGGGGACTTTAGAACATCAAATTTGCAGTTTTTCGCCTGTGTAGCCCCCAAGGGCCGGTTTATCTTGTCAAGATGAACCGGGACTTTAGAACATCAAATGTGCAGTTTTTCGCCTGTGTAGCCCCCAAGGGCCGGTTTATCTTGTCAAGATGAACCGGGACTTTAGAACATCAAATTTGTAGCTTTTCGCCTGTGTAGCCCCCAAGGGCCAGTTTGTCTCTTCAAGATGAACCGGAACTTTGTCTTGTAACTTCACTTTGAGCAAATATGCATTAGCCCCCAAGTGCCGGGAACAATACTTGTATTGAGCTTGGGACTTGTAAAAATTCTGATAACAGCAAATAGGCATTAGCCCCCAAGTGCCAAGTGTATAACTTGTTATGTGCTTGGGACTTCCAATATATTCTGCTATTTCATGATTTGTGTCTCTTACAGGCTGATCTGAACCAAAAGGAAACTCAAACCGCTGACCTTCAAGAAAACCTTAAGTTCCAGCAAGCAGCAACCTCCAAAGCCAAGGATGAATTGACTAGTGCTTTAGCAACTATGGAAAAACTGAAGGAAGATTTCCAAAAGGAACGGTCAGATTGGGATATAGAGAAATCCGATTTGAAGAAGAGGGCAGATGACGCAGAGGCCGCCCTTAAACCGGTGGCAGAAGATCTATCTGGCTTGAAGCGTCAAATAAATGCTATGACCACTACTGTCTTTGGTAAGTAACCTTATTATAAATATGTATCATCCCATAGATTGCCGGTTTAACAATGGTTGCAGTGATGTAGGAAAACGTACTGCCTATTTAGGCTCTGATATGCAGAAGAAGCTGAAGGCTGCCTATACCCTTATAGAGCAACTTTATATCGGTGCGCAGCGAATTATTTGTACTGCTTCTCATAACAAGCCGCCCCCAACGTTGATCAAGGAAATCCTGGAGAAATTTTCAATACTGCCTGCCCGGTTTGAAGAACTGAAGAGATCAGCTGCAAGGGCAGGTGCCCTGACCGCATTAACCTGGGCGAAGGCATAGATACCTGATCTGGATCCGGCTGATGTGGGAAACGGCTATCCAAGCTTAAAGGAAGACGGATCAGAATTCAATAACGATGGTTTTCGAGCTTTGACAAAGGAAATGCACCCTTTGGCCAGCCCGTTAGCTGAAGAAACTGATCTTTCCAAAGGAAATGCAAAAGGGGTTCTTCGATTCGTTAGAGCAAGCTCATTCATCTTTGCAAATTTGGAATTCATTATCCAAAATTCAATAAAAAGTTAAACTTACGTACGAAATTTGTCTAAAATAATTAAACATTAGTTTTTTGGCTCGACTCAAGCACTTCCCAATGAACGGCTCAAGATGAAAAGAGCTGAGCAGTGAGATATGTGTGCGTCCGTAAGCACTTATACCAACTAGTCTACCTGATGGAGATACTAAACTTACCCCTAGAGTCTAAAGGTAAAGATCCCTAGAGCTGTGTTTTTAGTTACAACAAGCCAAAGTATGTAGGGTATTTTGATGCAGTTTTTCATTCTAGAAATCGCATAACTCTCATTGGTTATTTTTTCTTCTGCGTATGTGATGTTCTATTCAGTATAACATTTGTGATGACTACAGATATGTGTAATTTACTACAAGACTTCACGCATCAGCCTGCCCGTCGAGAGTCCAGTGTTTGTCTGCCACCCGCCGGTGCCTTCGTCGGTCCGCGTCCGTCTCGTCTCCGGTGGACTTAGGGTCATGACGGCGCGGTGGATCCCGGGTTGCCAACAAGAAGGCTATGTTTTTAGGTGCTCCAACAAGTTTGGTTAGATTTCGTGTCCTATTAAAAAAACGAGATGGCGGCTGCTTCCTGAAGATGAAATAAAGTTCTCCCTGCCTAGCCTTCGTTCCAGTGGTGTGTCTAGTATCGACGGTGGGCGTGTGGAGGTGTGTCTCCGGCAGATCTATACTTGGTGGATTTGCTCGGACCTGGTCGTAATTCGTCTACGTTCGTTTTTTCTGGTTGGATCCTTCCGATATACGCTACGCTTCATCGACAACGGTTGATGTTCTATTGCGCTAGTCTTATGAGACCTTCGCACAACGACTTCCCGACTGTCTATTACAACAAGTTTTGCCCAGCTCCGGCGAGGGAGGGGCGATGACGGCGGCGCGTCTTCGCCTAGCTTCAGAGCTTGTAGTCGTCACTAGGTGGTCTGCAAAAAAAAATTAGAATAAATATGTGAGAAACCATTTTTTTTCTTAGTAATTTTTCCACACATTAAAAAACGACCATGACCCGCAAACAAGAAAAAATTTCACGCATTAAAGACGATGCCGCCATGTTCAGAGTACATGAAGTTGGCCGACATCATGGATGAGAGCATCGAGAGAGGGAGCAGACAAGCCACGTCCCGTGCTCTCTAACTCATTCACCACGGTATCTCTTGAGGTCAAAGGGGAATCAAGAATTCAAGATTGAGAAATAATCAGCGCCCAGCGTCACCCATGACGAAGTAGGCTCTCTCGCTACCAAAACCATATATTTATATGAACTCAGACCAGACAGCCAGAGTCGCAAACAAGTAGCTCATGGATACCTCGGCGATCACTTCCCCTCCGGCGCCAGCGACGGCGACGCTCCCCCTGGCCGGGCGCGTGGCCATCGTCACCGGCGCGTCGCGCGGCATCGGGCGCGGCATCGCGACACACCTTTCCTCCCTCGGCGCCAGCCTGGTCCTCGGGTACGCCTCCAGCTCTGAGCAGGCGGACGCGCTGGCCGCCGAGCTCCCGCATGCCGTGGCGGTCAAGGCCGACGTCTCCGACGAGGCGGGCGTCCGGTCCCTCTTCGACGCCGCGGAGACGGCCTTCGGCGGCCCGGCGCACATCCTGGTGGCCTGCGCGGGCCTGGGCATCGGGACCTACCCGTCGCTCGCCAGCACCGCCACGGCGGACTTCGACAACGTGTTCGCGGTGAACACCCGGGGCGCGTTTCTGTGCCTGCGCGAGGCGGCGAACCGGCTGCGTCGCGGCGGCGGGGGCCGGATCGTGGCGGTGTCCTCGACGCTGGCGGCGACGCTGCTCCCCGGGTACGCGGCGTACGCGGCGTCGAAGGCGGCCGTGGAGGCGATGGTGCGGGTGGCGGCGAAGGAGCTCGGGCCGGCGCGGGTGACGGTGAACTGCGTGGCGCCGGGGCCGGTGGCGACGGAGCTCTTCTTCGAGGGGAAGAGCGAGGAGGCAGTGGAGAGGTTCAGGGCTGGGCACCCGATGGGGCGGCTTGGGGAGGTGGGCGACATCGCGCCTGCGGTCGGATTCCTCTGCACCGACGCGGCCGAGTGGGTGAACGGCCAGGTCATCCGGCTCAACGGCGGCATTGCTTAGCGTGGCAGTCGCTGTGCCTCTGGTTCCCCCTTTCAAACGGATGTCTCCGGGTTTTTTAATTGATGTGTGTGTTTGTGTTTAGCTGGGTCCTTTTTAGCGAATGCCATCATGGCTTACTTTATTACAACGGGTTTGCTATTTCACATCTAGATGTGAGATATTATCTTATTATTACAAACTCACATTGTTTTTGGTGCTTGAATAAAGAAGAGAACATAATGATAGGATGTACTCCGTAAACTATTTTTAGGTGGTCTGAGTTGCATGTATTTTCTTTAAACACATTACAGACGCATGCACTCGTATGCATCACTCATCTTGATGAGCATACGTAGACCCTATTCATAGAGTCATATCCGGCATATTATTTTGGGATTGTCGAGGTCAACACAAGTGCCTCGTACTCGACGGAACGTCTCCTTCCACTGAACGTGCATCGTCGAAAATTATAAGATAAATCCAAAAATAATACGAGCACCAGGAGTTAACCCCGGTGGACTGAGGATACCATTGTCCTTCTAACCATTCAACCACAGATTGGTTCGCAGTTGCATGTATCTTTTGTAAGGACGAAATTGCACGTATGTGCGTGTTCTATTTGTAAATTTCTGAACATTTTTATTTTCTAATATTTGTGCCTTCCTAAAATTTAATCAAATCATATTGAAAAAGAAAAGGGCAAAAATTCGGTAAAGAAGAATAAATCAAATTAAACTTTCCAGGACCTTTTCGAAGGATCTAAAAACTTATGAAACCGGCTAGGAAACTTCCTGACGGTTCCCAAAACAGGGAACTATTTAAATGGGCCAGCCTAGAACAGATTGATGGATTCCCTCTTTTTGCAACCGGCCTATTATTTAACCCAGAATGCGTCAAATTGGAAACATTCTACCTTTTCCGAGTAATCCCTATTTGAGGCCTGGGAGGACCGACGGCTTAACAATGACGAGGATACCATTGTTTGGAAGCTCTCTGCATCCAAAAAATTCACGGTGAAATCTCTCTACGAAAAGATGTCCGAGGGCAATTCGCTAGACATAGCCAGGGGGTTATGGAAGGCTGGTATCCCGTTAAAAATTAAAATCTTTATGTGGCAAATGTTCCGTAACCGACTCCCAACCTTGGATAATGTGGCCAAACGCAACGGTCCTGCGGATGGAATGTGTTCCATTTGCGGATTAGGGGAAAATACCAACCATGTTTTCTTTGGATGTGCATTAGCTAGATTTGCGTGGAGCGCGGTCAGGGACGCTTTTAGTCAGAACTGGAATCCTCGGTCGAGCCTCGATCTTCTATCTATTCTTACGACGCAAAGAGGGACCAACGCGTTGGGGCGCTTCTATGGTCTCTCTGGACGACCCGGAACAAAATCACGATAGAGCATAAGTTTCCGGCCCATCCGGCAGATATCCTTTTCAAATGCCATCTTTTTTTACAGGTGTGGATGCCATTGGGGAAACAGAGTGATACACAACGCATGAAGGAGACGATGAAGCAGATCAAGGCAACTATGATGAAGGCCCGCCACGGAGCGACGTATGTCTAGGGCTCTCAGCGCTATCTACTTAATACAGTTGCCTCTACTCCTATTTTGCGCATGGGCCTGTCGCTGGTTTATCTTATTATCTTCTTGGCCCCCTTCTACTAAAACTTTATTGGCTCCGTACATTACTTGTTTCGATTTGGTTGTAAGACTTGTTTGTTTGTGGTGGATGTTGCTGATTTGGCTTTATTAATACGTTCCAAAAGTAATCCCTATTTGACGCTCGTGAGCGTCCAGGCGCTGCGCTTCCGTTGAAGCCGCTTGAGCGAGTACCCCTAAACGGGCCAGCCCATTCGAGCGTTAGAGCAGTGCCAGGCAAGCCGGTTTTGGGAACCTTCTAGAAGGCTCCCTCAACTGGTTTTTCTTTTCTGGTTGTCTTTCTTTTACCGGTTTTCTGGTTTTACCTTTTTTTCTTTTCTGTTTCAGTTTTCTTCTTTTTTTTTTGTTTCTGTTTCTTTTATATATGTTTCCCTTTTATTTACACTTTTTTGTTTTTACTTTTATATTTTATTTTTATTTTTTTTGAAATTCCAATTTTTTTCATGATTTCAAAATTTGATCACAGTTTTCAAATTTGATTCACTTTTTAAAAATTTGTTCATAATTCAAAAATGTGTTCATCGATATCACGAAAATGTTTAATGTGTATTTAAATTTTGTTTTCGTGTATATCACAAAAACGATCAGTGTGTAGTTAAAAATTGTTCATCGTATATTACTCAAAATGTTCAATGTATATTTAAAATTTGTTCATCGTATATCACAGAAATGTTTAGTGTGTTTGAAATATTGTTTAGTGTATATCACAAAAATGTTAAATGAGCAGTTACAAATTGTTCAACGTATATTACAAAATGTTCATGATGTATTCAAATTTTGTTCATCGTGTACTAATACATTGTTCTACGTATACTATAAAATGTTCATTTTGAGTATTTTTTTTGTTCGGTATATTTTGCAAAAAAATGAACTATATTTTAAATTTTGTTCAACGTATATCCTGAAAATGTTGAATGCAATTTTTAAGGTTTTGGCGCTGTACATTGTACTTTAAGATTTCCGCTGCGTTTATATTGTTCAGCTTCGCTAGCTGTTCTGGCAAGCCTCGCTAGAAACCTGCGTGAGGTCGCAGGTTCAATCCCACGCTTTTGCTTATTTTTGCCTACCGCGTGATCAATAGGCCGGCCCGTGTGCGCGTCCCTTCAGCGAAGCTGCGACGATCGAACACACGCGGGCGGCATATAGGAGGTCTCCCTTTTCCGTTGTGTGTACCAAATGGAGCAAAACAAGAAACGTTATTGATCCGCCGGAGACACCTCCACACGCCCACCAACGATACTAGACACACCACCGGGACGAAGGCTAGTCAGGGAGAACTTTATTCTGTCTTCAGGGAGCCGACGCCGTCTCGTCTTCCTGAACATGACACTAACCCTAACAAAACTCGTTGGAACATCTTAAAACATAGCCCTCCCGCCAGCAAGGCCCGGGATCCACCGCGCCGTCATGGCCCTAAGTCCATCGGAGCCGAGGCGGGCCGTGGGTGGCAGAGAAACGCTAGACTCTAGGGGAGGAGGCGGTTGCGTTAAAGTCTTGCAGTAAATTACACACATCTATAGTCATCACAAATGTTATACTGAATAGAACATCACATACGCAGAAGAAAAATTAACCAATGAGAGTTATGCGATTTCTAGAATGGAAATCTGCATCAAGGTACCCTACATATTTTAGGCTTGTTGTAACTCAAAACACAGCTCTAGGGATCTTTACCTTTAGACTATAGGGTTAAGTTCAGTATCTCCATCAGGTGGACCAGTTGGTATAAGCGAAATCTTACGGCCGCACACATGTCTCACTAGCTCAGCTCTTTTCATCTTGAGTCGTTCATTGGGATGTGCTTGAGCCGAGCCAAAACAGTAATGCTTAATTATTTGAGCCAAATTGCATAAGTAAGTTTAACTTTTGGTCAACTTTTGGATAATGAATTCAAAATTTTGGTCAGGTTTCAGAAAATACTTATGTTTCAAAAAGTGTTCGTACTTTAAAATTTTGGTCATGTTTCAGTTTTTTTTTTGCCAGGTCCCAAGTTTGACTCAACGGCAGTTGTTTTTGTTTTGGAATTATTACGTCACGCGTTAAGGAAAACAAAGAAAAAAGAAAGTTTACTTCGCTTGTTAATAAAAAAAAGCTCGCTTCATGTTTGGTGGGCGGCCCCAGTTGAGTCCACAGACAATAATACGAAACATTTCTTAAAAGCATTATGTGCGAAATTCCAAAATCCGAACAAAATTTCATAGCATAAAACGTTGGAATTCTGAATATTGTTTGACAAATGTAATTTTTTTAAATCACGGAGAGTTTTTGTAAATGCGAAAATAATTTCAAAATTCCATAAAAAATAAAAATACATAAAAAATGAATTCATGCCAAAAATAGAAAAAATGAACATTTCTTTTTTACTGCTGAACTATTTTAGAAATATGCGAACATTTTTTAGACTTCACGTATTCTTATTGGGTTACAGTGGGCCGGCCCAAATTGTTATCTGTGAGTGTAGCAGGTTATCCCGGCCGGGATTGTAGTGTTCCCAGTGTGCCAAACAGGTATAGGGTTCAAAATAGACCGGGCTTACAAGTTCGATGTGCCAATTTTCGGGATTCAAAGTTCAGGGTTTGATTTAGCTTTCCTCTAGGTTTGTTTTGGACTTTTTCCTGTTCTTTTTTTTTCTTTTGGTGAAGCTGTTGGCACGTTTCAGTTGGTCACACATCTTGGATGAACCGTCCGTCCTCGATGCATGCATGGGGCCGCCCGCGTGAAATGGTAACAATCAATTACGCATGATCTCGCTCCCGGTTGCTGGTTCAACAAGAAGTGATGGAATCTCCCGTCGCAAAGCCAAAGCCAAAGCCATTGGTGAGTGGAGTGCAACAATGGCGATGGCGACGCTCCCACCAGCAACTACAACTTGTCACCTCCACTTTTTCCTCTTCCTCTCTAGCATCGTCGTCGTCGCCGGCGTCGCGGCCACGGAGAGAGTCCCAAATCCAAACAACACCACCGCCGGCACCATGACCGCCTGTCCGTCGTATCGGTGCGGGCACGCCGTGGACATCCGGTACCCGTTCTGGATCGACGGCGACGCGAACGGCACAACGAACGGCTCCCACCATTGCGGGTACCCGAGCCTCCGGCTGGAGTGCCGGCGCGACACGCCGGTGCTGCGGGTCCCGTCGGGCGACTACGCGGTGACGCACATCCAGTACGGCGACCGCACGGTGTCCCTGTTCGACCTGGGCGTCTTCTCCCGGTCCAACACGTGCCCGCTCGTCGGCCGCAACCTCACGCTCCCGGACGGCTCGCCGCTGTCGCTGACGGCGAGGGACGCCAACCTGACGTTTTTCATCCACTGCTCCGTCATGGGCATCCCGGCGCACCAGGTGGCGTGCCTGGAGGGCGACGGGCGGCACCACTCGTACGTGTTCCGGGACGGCGACGACCTCACGCCGTACGGCTACGCCGGGCTGTGCCAGGACGTCGTGGGAATGCCGGTGCTCCGGAGGTCCCTGCTCGGCAGGACTGGGACAGCTGCCAGCGGCCCGCTGGACGCCGTCGTGCCGGCGCTGAACATGGGGTTCGAGCTGAGCTGGAGGCCGGAGGCGAGCGGCGAGTGCGGCGGCTGCGAGAAATCCGGCGGCCTGTGCGGTCACCGTCGGCAGGCGGCGCGAGACGCGTGGACGTTCACGTGCTTTAGGACGGCAACGACGACTTCTGCATGGGGCGCACCCAAATCTTCAGGTACTCAACTCTGTTTCGCCTTCAAACATAAGATTGTTCTCTACAAATTTCTGTTTGCGTATATTATTGTTTGGCAGTCCCATTTCCCGTACTAAAGCAGTTTTATTTTCAAATAAGTTTGCTAGCACTTTAGTTCAAACTACTACCTCCGTTTCAAAACATTTAAAGTTCCCCTAAAAAAACTATTCCCTCCGTCCCAAAATACTTGTCATCAAAATGGACAAAAAGAGATGTATCTAAAACCAAAATACATCTAGATACAACCCCTTTTATTCATTTTGATGACAAGTATTTCCGGACGGAGGGAGTATTAAAGTTCTCGTTTTGTTGCAAGTCAGACTTTTTAGATTTGACCAAATCTATGGAAAAAAATAGAAACATGTACGACGCCAAATTAGTTTCATTAGATTCCTCGTCAACTGTATTTTCAAAAAGGAAAAACTTGACGATTATGCTTCATTATGTTGTTGATGTTAATGTTTTTTAAATAAATTTAGTCAAATTAACTTGACAAAGTTTGACTTATGACAAGCATAGAACTTCAAAAAGAATTGGAAAGGAAGAAGTAGCAAGTAAGCGCTGCAAAAAAAAAACTTATTGGCTACATGGCTCCTCATAATCAATATTCCACCTTATTTGACACCATCTTCCACTTGGTATCCACCATGAAACCAAGTTCCCAACTTACTTCCACCACTAATGTGCCCAGTGACTGAATGTGCCCCCCTTGCCTCCCCAATTGGAGGAGCTTATGTGCCTTCTGAATCGAACCAAATTAAAAAAGGCAAATCCATGTGGACTTGTGCGCACCTTTTTAGGGGTTTCAACATATTTGCTATCTTGTTTGCGTGTAGCAACACAATAGCAAGGTGGCCATGTATACATACTAGACCAAGTTGAGTGTATCACAATTCCATTCTGTAAGAAAAACGGTTTTTAAAAGTTCGATCATATATATGTACTAGTGAAATATTGTTGGTCGCCGGAGCCAACCAACACCAACATTAGCCTAAACTCAAACAAACATGTTGATACGAAAGTACTCTAGCACTGCCCCGATGTTCTCCATCGGAAGGGATGACTAGTACTCCGCAATCAACCATAGCATCAATGACTTTCAACAACTACCCTTGTTGTACCCAAGCATTCCCTTTTACTTTGGGTGGAGATCCAATTAGCAGCTTCCTCAACTTCTCATTTTCTGACATGTACTTCCATAGACAGGTGTGACCATTCAATCTCTAGTTACAACATATTGTGAGTTATTTACCCAAAACCACCACATTTAAGGCTAGGGTAACAACTTAGTACCACATTTGAGTCAGGGCACGAGAAACCACCAACTTTGTGCCTAACCAATAATGCGGAGCACTGATTGTCGGATATGCTCGCGAAAACAGTGAAACCGACATGTAGGCCCCATTTGTCGGGCTGACGTGGCATGCTTGTGTGGACAATTTTGCTGAGTTGGATGAGGTCCCACCAGTCAATGACTTGAGTGTTTATCTTTTTCACTTTTTCTTTTTCCATTTTTCTCATGGGCATTTCAGCAAACAAGCTATGGGTGTGTCTGTAAGCGGCTCCACAACCAGGAAGCAAGGCTGCGCGGCGGCTGGCGGCACTGCGGCGGCTCACCGGAGAGCCGTCTTATGCAGTCGTGGCAAGGAGAAGCTCCGGTGGCGCCACGACCAGGCGAGGCCGCGCGGCGGCCTACCAAGGTGCCGGCTTATGCAGTCACGACAAGTAGAAGCTCCGGCGGTGCCGCAACCAGGCGAGGCCGCGCGGCGGCTCATCGGGGAGCCGGGTGATGCGGTCACGGCAAGGAGAAGCTCCGGCGGCGCCCATGGTGGTCTTCTGTGACGTGAAGGCGATGGTGGGCTCGGGCGCAAGGGACGCCGACGGCGGACGCGCGACCGCAGCCGGACATGCCTTCCATGGCGCGCGCTAACACGGGTGAGGCCACGGCCTCCCTGCGCACCGCCGCAGTGCCGCAAGCCGCCGCGCAGAGCACCTCCAGCGCCGCCAATGCGTGCTCCGCCGTGGCGTCCATGGGGCCTGACGCTGCAATCGCTTCCGCCTCCATTAGCCCGAGCACGAGGATGAGATCCCGCGAAGGAGACGCCTCGGGGGCAGCCCAATGATTCTGGCCCGTCGACAATGGATGGTAGGTGGCTGGGGTGGCTCGTCGGTGGTGGGGTGGCGTGCCGGGGTTGGGCTCCGGTGGCGTTGCAGATAAGGTTGTGGTTGGGGTTGGTTGATTAATTGGAGAGAGAGGAAGAAGACAAAGGCTGACAGGTGGGACCCCATCCAACTCAGCAAAATTGTCCACACAAGCATGCCACCTCAGCCCGACAGATGGGGTCCACATGTCGGTTTCACTGTTTTCACGAGCAAATCTGACAATCAGTGCACCGCGTTATTGTTTAGGCACAAAGTTGGTGGTTTCTTGTGCCCTGGCTCAAATGTGGTACTAAGTTGTTACCCTAGCCCCAAATGTGGTGGTTTTGGGTAAATAACTCACATATTGTGGGATTTGCCAACGGTGGCACTATTGAACCCTAGGCTTGTTTTCCGAGAAACATTGAAGCCTTGGCTAATAAAGGACGGTCCTTACAAAAGAAAAATGAGTTTGAACTGTAATTAATTGGCTTTAGTCCAACACCAACATTCATCAAACTGTCCGCCAACAATCAGTGAAGTGCAGCTATTTTGTATAAGCACTAAGGAGAAAATAATCAAGCTTTCAATTGTTTCTCCGCAAGCTTTCAACTATGTATAAATACGAGCCTTTGAACAAAATTCAACGGGCTTCGACACAACAAATGAAGAAATGCGGAAACCCTAGATCGAACACCAGCGATCCTAACCACCCTCGTCGATGGTGGCGAACCATGGTGGTCGTAGCGAAACATCTAGATTATGATGGCTGAGAAGAAAAGAGGAAGGGGATGACACCACACACGCATCGACCTCCTGCTAGCTAGGCAGCATGCTCTAGGAGGGGAGGGGGCACCAGCGCACACCAAGATACTAAAGTCGAAAGACGTCTTGATCCTCGGCGTGTGGAGGAACACGAGAAAGAGCTCGAGAACATGGTAGAGAAGCAAGGTAAATTGCCATCTCCCACTTCCCCTTTTGCTTTGTCATCTTCATTTACTCACTCGTAGTCAACCTTGCCGTGCCAGCGACGGCGGCTGGAACGCCGTGGCGCTCTAGATAGAAATAGAACCATGCATGCACTGATTCGGTTGGATAGGCCCCACTTCGATGCATGCAGTCATGCAGGCGTAACGCCTCTTGTCCGATACGGAGGATTCCTCCTCCTGAGTCAAGTCTACGTACGTACGTATACACCAGATCAGAGGCTTAACATGCAAGCACTCGTTTACAACAAATTCTTACAGCACGTTAGATGTGACAGACTGCTGGATGGTCTCTAGGCCTAGCTTTCTTGTAACTAGCCTTATGGCAGATTGTGCCGGGGCCTTTGTTGAATAAAAGCTCCCTATATTTCCCCTCAAAAAAAAACAAATTCTTACAGCGCGTGTGAGGAAAATAGGACAGCCGCCCACGCGTATAAACGATACCTTCTCCCGTGAACGCGGAAAGCCGGAAATGGTACGTTCTCCGCGGCCACTGCATGTATTATTCGCCCACAGCCACAGGACAGCGATACGGTAAAGACCAGAGCACATTCTCGAAGAAAAAAACGACCAGAGAACGCGGCTGTTCTAGTTTACTTGCTCGTAGAAAATGGTCGAGGCAGAAAGGTTGTTTTTCCGTGCAGTAGGTAAGGCTGCGTTCAAACCTAGACCCGGACCATTGACCTCCCTTCTCCAGTCAATGACATGCGGGCCAGCGCCGCCGTGAGGACCCACGTGGCGGGTGAGCTCCCACTCGGCCACTCGCCGGCGGTGTCCACTTCAGTCAGTCAAACTCCGTGACGACGAACAGTCAACACATCCGGCTTCCTCTCAACAGCGATCCCTTTATCCTCGATTCATCACCCCGACTCTCACGACCCTCTGCAAAGCTCTTCCAAGCTAGCCTCCTCGCCCATCCCGTAGCAAACAAGATCGATCGACGCGAGGATGCATCCGGTTCGTGCCCCGGCGGCCGCCGCGGTGCTCTGCTCGGCCACGCTGCTCCTATCTATCGTAGCCAGCCACGCCATCAACACAACGACGACGTCGCCGTCGTCCTGCGAGCCGGCGACGTGCGGGGGCTTGCGCATCGCGTACCCGTTCTGGCTCGGCGGCACGCACCCGACGTACTGCGGCTACCGGGCCTTCCAGGTCACGTGCGACGGCAACGGCACGGCCTCCCTCAAGAACTCCCTCTGGACGTACCAGATCCTCCACATCTCCTACGAGGACTTGTCGTTCCGGGTCACCAACGCCCAGCTCTCCGACGGCACCTGCAACTTCGAGCTCCAACTGAACGTCACCTCCGACCTCGGCCTCGCGCCCTTCGGCATCAGCGCGGCGAACCAGGAGCTCTTCTTCCTCTACAACTGCACCGACCTGCAGGCGCGGCCGCCGCCGCCTACGTGGGCGCCCGTCAAGTGCGCCAACGAGACGCTCAACAACTCGTTCGCGTTGCTTGCTGGGGGTTACAAGCCGGACGACAAATGGCTGCCGGTGCCGGGGAACTGCACGGTGTCGATGGTGCCGGTGCTGGGGCACGTGGGGGCGACCGGGGCGGAGTACCAGCGGCTGATCAAGGCCGGCTTTGTTCTTAATTACACGGCCGGTGACTGCGCGGCGTGCGAGGGGAGCGGTGGACGTTGCCGGATTAACACTGAGTACGATATCTTCGAGTGCCACTGCTCCCACGGCGTGTCCGAGCTCATCGTCTGTGGTCAGTATCAATTCATCTCGTTTTTACCTCATTTAATTTAAATTCCGTACACCTGCTAATTATACTTGGGAAGTTATCTCATATGTCATTTTTATCACCTCAAACGGGGTTTGCACATGCCTAAGTCACTGCCAGCCAACAGACAGGCTATATATGTATGTACAGTGGCGGAGCTAGCATTTGACATTAGGGTGGTCCGCTCCTCCCCCGCCCCCAATTTTCCTTACAAGAAGTATGACATGTGGACGTTCCAACTAGTTATAGTTATCAATACCACATAGAAATAGATCAATATGGTCTTACAAACAAACTAAAAATCTCAATAAAATAAGTTTTGCAAAAAAAGCATACATAGTTCATACTATATGGATCATAATACATAATTTGAGAAGTTCAAAAAGAATATCACATAGAAATTATGTATGGGTTCATCTATTCATGATAGCATAGTGCAAAAAAGCAAACCCTAAATCAAAAATTATGGGTTTCCGGTAACTTAAATCGAATTGCACACTTGTTGTGGTCCTGCCGTCGGACGGCCGGAGACTGGCTACTGAGCAGCACCGACAGCCGGAATTCGCGATGCGGCGGAGGCAGGGCCGGGCGGGCGGTAGTGCGAGGCGTCCCGGGTCAAGGGCCGCAGCCGGGCAGGGCAGGGGAATGGGGGGGGGCGGTGGAGCCGAGGGACAGGCAAGCGACGGCCGGTAAGAGGAGGCGGTCTGGGCTCCGGATGGCGAGCGGCGAGGCCGCGAGGAACGTCGGCAGTGAGGCGAGCGAGTCAGGACGAGGCGACTGCAGTGGACGAGACGAGGATGTGGATGACAGGAGGGTGTGGATGGGTTCGCTGGATCAATCGGTATGTGTTACTGGGCCCTTTTTTTCTGGCCCGGTTAGAAACCAAAAGGTATGCAAGCTAAACCAAAATCCCAGGGTGGGCCGTGGCCCAACCTGGCCACCCTGTGGCTCCGCCACTGTGTATGTAGTTTACCACTGTACCAGCCAAGCCAATTACTTCAAACACACGTTAACTTTGAGAGATAAGGTCGCCCGCTCCTCAGGTCGCTCCCGCGGGCGGCCAGGGGGGCGAACCCCAGCCGCCGCCAGCGCAGCTCCACCACCCCCTCCTCCCCTCGCGGCCGTCGGCAGAGGTCGCCGGGCAAAGCCCGCGCGGCCCGGCGGCGGCGGGGCACTTTCCTCCTCCCGTCTGAGCTTCGTCAGCGCGGGCTGTTTGTCTCAATGGGATCTTCGGTCTTGCTCCTGCGCTGGTGCGTGCTCTACCTGGTGCGGCCGTGGTTGGGCACGGGGAGGTGCGCGCAGGGACGGCGCAGCCATGGCTGCGCCGGGGCGGCCGTGTCCCGGCGGTTCGAGGGGCGCGGCGATCTGGAGCAGTGGCAAGTGAGCCAGCTAGGTGCGTCGCGGCAAGGGAAGGCGTGGCTTGAGGAGGTGTCTGCAGGAGGAGGCCAAGGGAGCGCGGTCTCTGGCAGCCTGCGCGGATCGGGTGCTCCGACGAGGGGAGGCACATTGAGGGTCAAGCAAGAATCCAGCAAGCACAGCCAAGCAAAAATCCAGCAAGCACAGCCAAGCAAAAATCCAGCAAGCAGGCAAGCATACATCAAGTACACATCAGACATCACTCGGTGCTCGGGGAAATTGCCTTGCGACAGCGGCGCAGAAGACTCGAGGAGGAGAGGCGATTCGAGGCGGTGGGCGCGGCGCGGCGGCGGCGAGCCACTCCAAGCGGCGGAGGCGACGACGGCGAGCCACTGCAGGCGGCGGCGGCGGCGAGTCCCCCACAAGCCCTTCCTCATGCAGTAGAGAGATTAGGTTTAGGTGGTCGTGGGCTATTGGGCTCGCTCGGCCGCTCGGGGCTGCGCTTTGTCGCTCGCCGTGTCCCAGGCGTGTCTCGAGCATGTCGCTGCCGTATCAGCATTCTTTTTCTTTTCTTTTAAATAAAAAAACGGAATACTTCTTTGATACGCGTATCCAAGCCGTATCGGCTGTATCGGCGTATCGGAGCCGTCCGGAACGGCGATACGGCACTTTCCTGGAGTATCGGTGCTACGTAGCTGACTAGTGAGGGTGAGGGGTTCGTCGTCTTTTAGTGCCGCTCAAATCACAAAGAGAGGCGGGAAAGACGTGGCATGCCTTGTTGCCGGTGGTGGAGGCAAGGCCAAGACTACATGAGAGCTCGAATCAGAAATCACATGTATGAAGAAGATGAACATTCGAGAGGGGGGGCGGGGACAGTTTGAGAGAAGATATGGCCGCATGTTGGATTTTATCCAACGGCTCAAAACCATTCATTCCAAACTGATAGAAGCTTAAAACTTTTCCAGTAACGAGCTCCTGGGTGGTCCCTTGAAAAAAATATCAATCAGAAATCACATGTAAGAAGAAGATGAACATTCGAGTGGGGGAAAACAGTTTGAGAGAAGAAAGAGAAGATGTGGCCGCACGTTGGATTTATCCAACGGCTCAAAGCCATTCATTCCATAGAAGCTTATTACTTTTCCAGTAATGAACTACTAGGTGGTCCCTTGAAAAAAAAAATCAAATTTTACACTACATATAAATTTTGTGGGTTTATGTGATTCAGTCACTTAACCAGTTTGGTTCATGAGGACACCGGCTCCATGGCCTCGAGAAGAAAAGACATAGGTTTTCTGAAAAGGGGATTGAAAATAAGCCATAGGTTATTGAGCAGGATTTTATATTCCACATGGTATCAAAATGTTTGTGTTTAGAATCAAAGACTAATGCTAACTTTTGTCAAAGTTGGCTGAATTCGTTAACCCAAAATTTCAGCCCATTTTGTGTGCAGTAAATTAAACATTCATTCGTTTGAAATCGTAAACCCATCTACGAGCAATACATCAATCTACCAATCTCGCCCATGTCAATGTATTCGGCTGACATGATAGTATTCCCGTGTGATCATATTGGGTGAATCTAAGAAGGGCTCACGACTATCCTACATGTCACAAAATATAGCTAAATAACGCCGCGAGGATCGATCAAGAGTTCAAGACCATCTTCCCAAGTTATAACATTGACCATGCTCTGTAGCCTCTGTAATCAAGCGCCCCAAATGTCACACAAATCGGCTGCTTCCTGCACCCGCTACATCCTCGTCCATGGATGACCATCCTCGGCCTGCTTACAAGTTATACCATCCAAAAATATCCCCCTGTTTCGCCATTTGATCCGAAATGTTGCTCGCGCTACTACTGTTCACGCTTTTGCTGCTTGGCGGCCGCGCGCAGCCGCTGGACGCGAGCTGCGCGCCGGCGGCATGCGGCGGCCTGACCATCACGTACCCGTTCTGGCTGCGCGGCCACCACGAACCGAGCTGCTGCTACCCGGCCTTCGGCGTCACCTGCAACGACCCCACCGGCGCCACGCCGCCCACACTCAGCGAGTCCTACCTACCTCCGCCTCCTGGGCACATCCGCTACGGCAACCGCTCCGTGGTGGCCTTCCACAGCAGCCTGCCGCGCCACGCGGTTCAACGTGTCCAGCAGCCTCGCGCTGTCGCCGCTGGCCGTCAGCGGCGCCAACTGGGAGCTCTTCCCCCGCAACAACTGCTCGCGCGCTCCGCCGCCGCCTGCCGGGGCGCTCTGGCTGCCCAGAAACTGCTCCGGCACCGTCACCGTCACCGGCGCCTGGTACGCGCGGAGGTACGAGGCTCGGCCCACGGGGCCGGCAGAGTGCAAGTACTCGGTGGTGCCGGTGCTGCCCGGGTCGGAGCTGCGGTCGTGGGACGACTAAGCGGAGATCGTCGGCACGGGTTCCTGCTGGAGTGGACGGTGCCCCGGCCCGGCGACTGCACCGCGACGGGCGGCCGGTGCCGGTACGAGCCCGGCGCCAACGCGTTCGGGTGCCTCTGCCCCGGCGGCAGCATGCACCCGGCGACGTGCGGTGAGTTCCCAACCCCCTCCCTGCATCTGCATGCCATGCGATTGTTATGGCTTCTGCAGATTTTTATTTTCTGGTCTTTCAGTACCTAGCGTGCTTAGCTTAGCAGCCTAGCACCAAGACTTGGAGATAAATAGGATTAGCTTCAACGGACCAGTGTTAGCAGCCGAAGCGCGTATAAAAATTTCTGAAAGTGTAGGATAACATACCCAGATCGTGCATAATTTTGACCAGCAAAGTCAGCGTCGCGATTTCCAACACGAAAACATTTTCTTGACCATCTCTAGCCGGTCCTTAAAACCGGTTGGAGTGAATTTTTGTTTCAAGAGATTAAAACCGAACCTAAACAATTCTTTATCGGCTAACCCCTCAAAAATATACTCACCGCCTCGGCTGCCGCTTATATTTACTCAAGCGGCACCGCTTCTCCGAAAAAAATCTTAGCTCCCGTGCTGACCGTCTTCCTTGCTCATGATGCCCAAATCAACCCCACTACCAACCATCGTC
>LR738716.1:17722204-17754205 GCA_902687465.1 Secale cereale
CTCGCCGGTCCCGCTCTTTCACCACGCCGACCTATTGTTGCCGTCGTGGAAGGAGTATCACGGCGTGCGGATGCAGCCGTGGGGGCGTGGGTGTCTAAATCAAGGACGCAAACATCATTTGCTAGTACTGGCTTGTCTCCTTATGTCGGCGGTTAGAGCATACGAGAAGAAGGCAGCAAGCCTCTACGGCAGCGGAGCATAGATCAACTTTCTTATCGGCAACGGTGAGGTCCTAGGGCCCGTTGACATTGATGCCCGAGCGGTACCCTGTTGCGAGTTGTGGGAGAATGAGGAGGCCTTCGACGGGCTCGAGGTAGCTCACATCGATGAAGAGTACATGCCCAAGCTCTGTCGGATGCATCCAGACCTCGTCGCCGAGGAGCGTTGGTGGCTCGAGATGTGCGAGAGGTGGCTACCTAAGGATCATATAGAGGGAGACATGCCGCCGCCCGTACGCCTTCGACACCCAATAAATTTGCTGGAAGAGTACGATAAACGGGTGATAATACTACACACATGTGCTCTAGAGACGGACATTCACGGACCCTGTTGCATGCGCTTATCTAATTGCCCCCCCCCCCCTCCTCGATTTTCGCGGGTGGGTCCGCCTCACTTAATAAATTTTCAACCAATCACTCTTTAACCACCCCGTAAACCACAAAAATGCTAAACCTACGAACAACACTTACGTAACCTACGTAATTTGCTAAAGCGCTAATCAAACTGCCCCCTGATTTCAAGGGTGGGCCAGTGTCCCCAACTAATGACTAATTAAAAACGGCCAAATCAGCAATTACGTAAGCTCCGTAAGAGTCCCTACGTAAGTGTAGCATTGCTCCCGTAAACCCCCTATGGAAACCCCGTGCGTCTAGCATCTCTCCGTGAAAATCAAACAAAAATGTACCTGCCCGCGCTCGCGTCGGAGGCGGCGGCGCGGCCGGCCACGACGGCGGCCGACTACACCCGGCTTCTCAAGGCCGGGTTCCAGCTGCAGTGGGCGGGCGTCGGCTTTGGCGACTGCGCGGCCTGCGGCGCGAGCGGCGGGCAGTGCCGGTACAGCAACGCCACCGCGGCCTTCGGGTGCCTCTGCCCCGGCGACGGCAAGCTGCGCGGCTCCACATGCGCCGGTAAGTAGGACGTCTGCCGCTTTGCCTCTATCGGCACACGTACATTTTTGTTTGATTTTCCTCTGTTCACTGCACATTGGCGACATGGTATACTGGCGTTGGGAGGAGTAGCGCTGAATAGAGGGCAGGTCGCCCACGCAGGATATGTGGGCTGCGGCCCAATAGCCCCATCTAGGTAGCCTGGCTAGCTCGCGTACAGGTGATTTTTTTCGCTCGACATTTCAAAAAACCCTGCAGATATGGTTTTTATGGCCAGGTTAGAAATTATTTTTGAATTTTAAAACTATAGAAAGATTTGAAAATATGTTCAAGGATTTTGGAAAAGAAAATTTAAAACACACTATAGCAAGCTAGTATTGTGCCTCACATGCATGTGATATTTTCATAAGACGCTAAACACATCATTGGGTTGGCATTCGGTAGACAATTATGGTCATTTACATCGACACCGATACAAGAGATTGTCCGACAAGTGTGCGAGGTTTGAGGCGAGAATAGTACTAGGCCGGGCCTGCTCCAGATCGTGACCGTTAAATCTTTAAAAAAAACGGGACTCGACGACGACCCAGTTCCATCATTGTGTGGGGCTCATCCCTTTTCTCCCATGTCCCTTCTATGGCATGATACTAATTTTGCGTCAAAGTCAAAGAGCTTTATTCAGCAAAGTGTTCAAATACGACTATTCAAAATGTTGCTAACAAGAAAGCTAGGTGCCGAGCACAGTCAACTATTTGTCAATATTTATTATTTTGTTTTTCGGGTGAAATTTCGGAACCCAAACGATGTTCCCAAATTCGGAAAACTATTTACAAATTTGGCTTCACTCGTCATTTTGGTAGATCAATGAGCTTTAGCTGCTACCAAAAAAAAACTTTAACTATGATTATCGCAAAATAAAAACATTTTCAATTTGAGATTATGAAGGTAGTCCCATCCACCTAGAAACTAATCCATGACTTTCTTCTACCTTCCTCCTGATCACAAACATCACCAACCTTTTACTAGTAATAACCCGTCACACGGTCACATGATCGAGGAGTTGTCCACATATGCGGCAGGCCGGTGGTTATGACATAACCGCAGAGTTTAATTACAGGCAACATAAACATCTCAATCACAAATTCAGAACCACATATGCAGCTCACAATGAATATGTAGTTGAAAATAATACTCACTCCGTCCGAAAATACTTGTCATTAAAATGGACAAAAAGACATGTACGTAGAACTAAAATACATCTCGACACATCATTTTTATTCATTTTGAGTATTCACGACGGAGGAAGTACAGTAATAATTAGAACCACAAACTGTAGCTTTCCTTTCCCCTCTCATGAGCCCTCAAAAGTCAAGAGGCAGCGACGGAGTGGGAATTTCTTCGAGCAATGATGTATAAGCTAGGATTCCGGGCAAACTGGGTAGAGCTGATCATGAAGTGCGTGACAACGGTCCGATACCAGATAAAATTGAATGGGGAGATACTTGAGCAGTTCTGTCCATCCAGAGGCCTTCGCCAGGGGGATCCGGTATCCCCATATCTGTTCGTCATATGCGCTGAGGGACTGTCTGCCTTATTCCATAATGCTGAGCGAGAGGGAAGAATCTCAGGAGTGAAAGTGTGCCCGCAAGCACCACCAATCTCGCACCTCCTGTTTGCGGATGATTCGGTCTTGCTGTTGAAAGCTAACCAGGAGGAGGGGCTGGCCCTAAGAGCGATGTTAGACTTGTACGAGAACTGCTCAGGACAGTGTATAAACCTCGAGAAGTCGGCAATCATGTTTAGCCCGAATACGGAGGAACAGGCAAAGGCGTCGGTTAAAGCGGCACTGCAAATTCATAGCGAGTCGTGGAACGACAAATACCTAGGGCTTCCAGTGCATGTGGGCAAATCCAAAAGGAAGGCCTTCGGGTATGTGAAGAACGGCATAGCTGGCCGGATCTACGGTTGGAAGGAGAAGTTGATAGCGAAGGCTGGGAAGGATACATTAGTTAAGGGGGTGGCCCAAGCAATCCCCACCTTTGCGATGAGCTGTTTCGATCTCACTAAAACCTTCTGCAGTGAGTTAAGCTCCTTAATTGGCAACTATTGGTGGAGTCAGCAGGATAAGGAAAACACCACGCATTGGATTAGTTGGAAAAAACTGACACTGAGTAAGGACCTGGGAGGACTAGGGTTTCGGGACATGTATAGCTTCAATGTTGCAATGCTATCCAAACAGGTGTGGAGGTTGATACAGAATCCGGAGACTCTCTGTGCAAGAGTGCTTAGGGCCCGATACTACCCAGAAGGAAACATACTAGAGATCATGCCAAAAGATGGTATATCGTATGCCTGGAGGAGTCTGCTAACAGGGAGAGACTTGATTCGGGAAGGATACTTATGGAGAATTGGAGATGGAGTTTCGGTGCGTATTTGGGAAGACCCTTGGATCCCGAGACCATGGTCACGCCGTATTATCACCCCGCGTGGTAACAACATCCTCCAATGGGTCAGCGACCTACTGGATCCAGCAACTGGGAGTTGGGATGAGAGATTGGTTCGTGATACGTTCTGGGCAGACGATGCACAATACATACTCCAAATACCCTTGAGGGAGGGAACCCAAGACTTTGTAGCCTGGCAATATGATAGCAAAGGAAAACATACAGTCAAAAGTGCGTATAAGCTGCATGTTGAGCTTGAGAAACAGAAGCAAGGAGGAGGAGCTGGCCGAAGTAGCGAGAGAGCAGGTAATCTAAACTGCCATCCGGATGAGACGTGGAAGCGGATATGGAAAATTCCAGTGCCAAAAAATGTGCAGATGTTCGTCTGGAGAATGCAACATGACTCTCTTCCTCTCCGGATAAATGTGGAGAGACGCCGCATCCCGATTGCTGACACTCAGTGCCTCTTCTGTGGTCGCGGAGTGGAGGATGGTGGCCACTTATTCATCAAATGCAAGGCAGTTAAAGCGGGTTGGCGAGATATGGCTATGGAAAAGGAGAGAATGGAACTTGAAAGGCGTACGTCAGTGCATGAAATGATGGAATACTTATGGGGGCTGGATGAGAATAAACGAATGCATGTGCTCACCTTCTGGTGGCTCTGGTGGTCGAACCGGAATAAACTGAGAGTGGGGGAGCTGCCAATGACAGGAGAAGAGACGGCAAGACGAACCAGAAGCTTGGTGCTGGAGTACCTGCAAACGCTTGGCCCTAAACCGGAGAAGACAAAGGAGGATGTATGGAAACCCCCGCAGGAGGATATGGTGAAGATTAACATCGACGGTTCGTTTATTCCAGGGGCTGATCGAGCAGGATGGGGCGTGGTGGCGAGGACGGCGGAAGGCAAGATCATTCGAGCGCGAGCAGGCTGCCAGGAACATGTTAATGATCCGTTTGCTGCGGAAGCTGTTGCTATGTCTCATGCCGTAACCCTAGCAGCTGACCTTGGACTCCTTCGGGTGGAATTTCAGACGGATTCACAACTCCTGCTCGAAGCCATGGACTTGCAGAAGGTAGATTCATCAGCATATGCCGCGGTGATCGAGGACACAAAGTACCAGCTGAAACTTTGGTTTTCCTTTCACAAAGTTACCGTTTGTAGGCGTTCTGCCAATTCTGTCGCCCATGAACTAGCCTCAATAGGTCGATTGTATGATTCGAACCTTTATGTAGAATGGGACGATGATGTACCAGCCCGTGTGGCTGCTTGTGCATTGGGTGATCATCCCATGCACCGTTAAGTTATAAAGCAATTGCTTTGCCTTCAAAAAAAAGTCAAGAGGCAGCACCGGTTTCCCACTCCCGCTGATAAAAGAAAGTCCAAGGTATAGAAAAAAGAAGAACAGTCAAACAAAGCCACACACCATTGGCATTGCCCCTTTCGTCCACCTAGCCAGCTTCTACACCCTCCCACCAAAGACTCCATCCAGAGACATAGTACCCACCATCCAGTGAGTCTATAGCTACCATGGCGGCGCCTTCCATGCCTCCGGCCATGGTCAGCCTGCCGTTCCTGGCCTCGTTCCTCCTCATCTTCCTCCTTTGCCATGTGGTGGACGCGTCCGAGTGTGAGCCGGTGGCGTGCGGGAACTTCACCATCAAGTACCCGTTCTGGCTCGGCGCGCCCAGCCACCCCCCGCCGGAGCCCTCCTGCGGGCACCCGGCCTTCGAGCTCTGGTGCGGCGGCAGCAACACCTCGGCGTCCATGCGCGGCTCCGCCATCCAGGTCCTCCGCATCGACTACGGCGCCAGCTCCCTCGTCGCCTCCCACAGCAGGTTCTCCGTGCGGGTGAAGGGCGTGTGCCGCGCCGACTTCAACATGTCCTCCAGCCTAGCCCTCAGCCCGTTCAACATCAGTCCCAGCAACATGGCCCTGTGCCTCCTGTTCGACTGCAACGGGACGGAGCCGGGCGGGCGCGAGTACGCGAACGCCACCGCCACCTGCGACAGGCCCGTCTTCGCCTACCTCGGCGGGAGGTACGACCGGGACACGCCGCCGGCGATCCCCGCGGGCAACTGCACGTACACGTACCTCCCGGTGCTTGGGGCGGAGGCGGCGGTGTCCACGGCGGCCAACTACAGCCAGCTCTTGAAGGCCGGGTTCCTGCTGGACTGGGCCGGCACCGGCGGCATCGGCGACTGCCCCGCCTGCGTCGCGAGCGGGGGCCAGTGCCGGTACAGGAACGCCATCGGGGCGCTGGCGTGCCTCTGCCCCGGCGGGAAGCTGCGCGGCTCGACATGCGCCGGTGAGTTCGCCCACGCCGCCACTTGCTCGCCTCTACTCTACTGTACTCTACTGTACCCATACCAGTCAGCGCACACCAACGCGGATAGCCATAGCCATATCGGCACATGCGCGTTTGATAATTAGTCTGACGATCTTCCTCCCTGGTTCGTTGCATTTCCGCCGGTATTGTCGTCGCGATCTTCCGTAGGCCCCATGGAGATTTCACCTTTGGCTTTTCTGCTGCTCTCCGCCTCCGGTAGATAGATATTCAGGCGGCTGACACGCCAACTACATCGTTGGTGGCGGCATTGACGGTTGACGAGTGGATTGCTGTGCTCGATTGACCGGCACGAGAGATCGTCCGGTAAACGCGTTCGGTCGTCTCCTCTCTCCATTCCAAGGTTTACTTTTCCGCAATTAGTTCAAAGGCTTACTCGATCTCGTTGAGGGGTGACATCACTAGCTAGCTAGTTGGTGTGGCTTTGTACATTGAAAACACAATAAAGTGTACTGTATTAGGTGTCGTACTTGCCAGAATATTCGGTTTGTGGTAGGCATGTACGTAGACTAGTGCGGTCAGTAGGTACGTGTACGTACACGCGTGCATCATTGGACAAGTGGAACTGCATATACAACAAGTAAATTTTGTTGTTGTTGAGACAAGTGTATGCAACAAGTGGCTTCTGAACTGTGGATCTTCTGAGGTCGGCACTAAGCCAAAACTGGCATGCTGCACTTGTTCAGTCCAGTGATCCTGTTATAGCCCAATCGTCAACAGAGACTGTCGGACATACGGTCCATCGGGCTCATATTTACACTTTTAGGTCAAAGGCCGTCAGGTGAGAACATTTTAGTTTCAATAAAAGTATTTAAGCCCTAAAAGTCCCATTCTTGGAGAATTCATAATCTCTAACTCAGCCAAGTAGCACGTTACAAAAGCTAATGCAGAACAAATGTCTGAGCTCTATGTTTGAAATGGACTTCTCCCCTATCAAGAAACAAATTTGCGTGAAGTTACAAAATCAAAAAGTATATTTTTTTTCCTACTAATTAGTTTGGACTGCGCTACAAATCTGATGTCATATTTTTAACCATGGCAAATTACGTGTCGTGAGCCTCACGATTCTCTCCAGCAAGCATGGTAAATCCTGGCATGTTCAGTTTTTTTTTTTGAAAGGATTTTCCTTGATCGCGACAAGTAATTTGTCATGGTTAAAAATCTGACGTCAGATTTTTAGCATTTTCATTAGTTTTTTAGTAGTCATACTAATTAGTTGTCAATTAAGATTACGTCGTGTTGACCTGATCATGGTATTCCTACCTCCATACAAACCGGCACGGGAATACATGACATGCCGGCCTATCTCCCCCTATGAGGAAGAAAGGGAGGAAACCGCGTCTTGTTTTAACCGCAGTTGTCGGCGCTTATCCCGTTAGACCTAGTCGAGCGGCCGAGGCAGAGGAAAGCTAGGGTTGTGCTGGCATGTATGAGAGTCGCGCCGCCACCGCCATGGATGTGGAGGAGATGGGGTGCCGACCTCGTGTTGGATGAGGGGGAGCCAGTGGGGCTCACCATATTTGGTGTCGAAGAGTTTTATTTTTATTTTTTGAGGGGTTGCTGTGGAAAGCCAATGAATGCCACCGCCGGGAGCTGGACCCCAGGCAGCCTAGGCAATGGTTTCGGCCGTCAGAAAAATTTCTAGCCCATATTAGAAAAAGGCAAAGCCCAGCCTTAACCCTCTAGCTGGGCCTCAGGTCCGTGAAGGCTGGCCCAATACCACCTAGCGATCGAGAAGCTCTAACGAACCGCTCCTGGACGAACCCTACCCTGCCGGCCTGGCCGCCGCCGCCCGCCGTCGTGCTCCCCTTCGACCCCTTTCTCCTTGGCCGCGGCCATGTTCAGCGAGGCGGCGATCCCCGGGAGGCGGCAGGCTGCCCTGCGAGGCGGCCTTTGCCAGGAGGCCAGGAGCAACCCACCCCGGCCCGGTCCCTTCGTTCTTCCGCCTCAGGGGCCCAGCTCTGCCGTTGCACGGAGGTATTCCCCCATCCGGCCATCGCACAAAACTGCCATCTCAGCTCTTCCAAATCTCAACATTTCTTGCTAGATGCCACCCGTTTGATGAATGATGATGATATTTAATTCTTAGTGCTTCCCCGTTTCCAACATAATTATGGAAACCGATTTAGACATTTTAGTATTTTTTTGTTTCTATATAATTTTACAAATTTATGTGAGGGTAGGATGAATAGAAAAACAAGACAATGCCATCTTCTTTTCAAGTTCAAACCATGGGATCGACGGAAATATCACCCGCATTACAGTCCAGCTCAAGCTTGGTGATATTGATCATTGGTACAATGGTCACCGGCTCACCGTGGCTGGTTGGAATATAGCATTGAAAAGAAAAGCAGCATTTTGCTTTTATTGTTTGCCGTTCTGAGCAGTTTTAGCATGGTCCCTCTTACCCCCTCTTTTCACATGAGAGGTAAGAGTATGTAGTAGATCTGAGCCGTTGATCACATTAATTAGTGGTCGGATTAACTCTTACCTTCTTACCTCATATGTCAAAATAAGGGGTAAGAGGGACCATGCTAAAATTTGCCGTTCTGTTTAAGCAACCTAGAGCTGCAAACATGCCTTTGGTTTTTTGGGGGTATGTTTTTTGGCCCTTAGTTTTTTGCCTTAGGCGTTAGCCAATCTTGGCTCCGCCACTGGCTGGGATGCAACATGCCACTATCTCCCCTTCTTCATCTCATCTTGTTTTGTTCTCCAGCTCGCTGGCGAGCAACCTCTGTATCCTTTGGTGTTTACCATTGATCTCTATGCTCCACCCAACTCCAATGAGGTTGCTTGCCACTAATCTGTGTGCCCTGTACACCATCGTGATACACACCCTCAGTTTACTCCCCTCAACTCTGGGAAGGCTGCGACGCTACCAGACTATAACAGGCGCACTCCGTGTTTGACCTCGCCTGAGATGGAGAATCGTTTTTTTCTTTTCCCTGTAGACTGTGATCTGTACAAACTTATCCCAATCCAAGAATCCATGAACAGTGGCGTAGCCAGCTTGGTGAGCCAGGGTGGTCCAACAATGAAAAATTCCATGTAATTTCATGTCTTTTTGAAAAAATCCTTTTCTTCAACCTTATATATTGGCTATGGGGAAAATTTCTGGGTGGTCCATGGACCACCCTGTCCACCCCCTGGCTACGCCACTGTCCATGAAGAATTCCCTCAAAAAAAAAAGAAAAACCATGAGCAAGATGTACTAACGTACGTGAATATGTATGTTCGGTCGAAGATAACTTCTGTCTGGACTAAGAGTGTGTATAGCGATTATTGGATGATTAATTTTGGATATGACCATCACGCGCTCTTAGCTGAAGGGGTATTCTTTTATCTCAGCCACTGATTCAGTTAAGAGGGGTGTACTGAAGCGGAATTCTTTAACTTGGGCAACCCAATAAGCCAATAAATGATCTTCTTTTTCATCAGCTACTGAAAGTCTGAGTGTTGTACAGATATCAGAATCTGGTACAGTATAAAGTTTTTTCTTGATAAAGGGTCAAAGGGATCTTGTATTTAGATAGCTGACAAAAGCATGAAGTAGCCGGTATGGAAACAAACAGCCTATAAGCATCCAGGTTCATGTCACATCGCGGGCACACAGAGGTCATGTTGATGGCTTACCCGTCAATGGTGTTAGGATTAGAAATTCAGAAACCATGGCCTACAAGTCCAAGTGGTGGTTGAGGGAATTCGTGGATGACGATAGCTTAGCCCCGATTTTCCAGTCATTCGTTCGTACCACCATAGGATTCGTCCACATATTATCTTTCTTCAACCACGGTATCCTCTCATACACATTTCTCCACCGCCCCACGGTCAAATCTTTCTGCTCCTATGGCTACTACCAGCTGCTGGTTCTTGGTGTTCGCCTGGGTAGTAGCATGGGAGCTGCCACTGACGGTCGCTGGGGCTGAGGAGCAGCAAGGGGAAGGCTGCTCAAGCTCAGCCAAGACGTGTGGCAACCTAGCCATCTCCCACCCGTTCTGGCTCGCCGACAGGGAGGCGGGACGATCGTGTGGTCCCTTGGATTTTGAGGTCAGTTGCTCAAACAACAACATTTCATTTCTCCGGAGCTCTGGATTCACTGGCTTTGCGATCATGGACATCTCGTACGAGGACCGCAATCTGCGTGTCATTGATGTACACAAAGAGGAAGACTTCAACGTCACCAATGGCACCTGCGATTTCCCGAGTTGGAACACCTCCAGCAAGCTGGCAGTGCCGTTTAAGGTCAACTCTGCCAACCTGAACCTCATCTTCTACAAGTGCACGAAGAGGGTGGCGCTGGTGGAGGTGAGATGCGCAAACGCGAGCAATGTCTTTGTTCGCGCGGGAGTGCGTTTCGATGAGACGGGGAACTATGGCGGCTACGCCTTGGAGGGCTGTAAAGCTATCGTCGTGCCGGTGATGGGCTCGTCGGGCGAGGCCAACGCCAGTGACTATGAGCAGCTCATCAGCGATGGCTTCCTCCTGACATGGGATCTACCCCCTGCACGTAAGTTCATCGGACAAATCATCTTTTAATCAAGTTCGTAGCTAAGCGAGGACTGTGGAGTGCCTAAGTAACTTACCTGGCTTTCCATAATCAATCAGACAATCAATCATGTTAATCACTAACCGGGGATAAGGCTGAAGTTGATCGTGTGGTGTTTTTTTTTTCTGAACTGTTCGATGGTTGAATTTGGTGTGTTAGCCCAGGACAGCGGAATTCCGTCTGGAGTAGCCGGAGTGTTTAGGCGTCAAATAGGTGGACAAACGCCCACTTGCTGCTATTTGGGCCGGCTGTTGCCATAACCCATCTTGACCCGTGATTTATTTTTGCCAAAAATATTTTTTCTTAATAATTTTTTAAATTGTTGTCAAAATATTAGTTTAAAAATAAATACGAGAATGTGGGGAATGAACAAATTGTTCATTCATATAACAATTATATTCATTTATAAATAACTATAGATTATTTTTGGAAGAATCCTATATGTGAAATTAAATGTTCATCACATATTTGAATTTTTTCCGTATACAGAAAATTATGTTCATATGAATAAATACTCTACATGATTTTAAATGAAACAAAGAAAAATAAGGGAAATATGAAATGTATAAAATTAATATAAATTGATGTAAAAAGGAAAATTAGGAAAATAAACAGGAGAAACTGAAAGCTACAAGAGACCAAGAAAAAACAACAGAAAAGCGGAGAAGAAACCCCCCAAATAAGAACAAAACAGAAAACAGATCAAGCCGGATGCCGACATTTTGACGGGGTCAAATAGGGTTTGTCATTGCAGCCCGTAAACCTTGCTTTGCTTCCTAGGCAAAATTCAGCAACCCACATCCTCCGTCGTACTTGTATATGAGTGTCATCTTTGCGTCTTATTTGAGGCTTATTGAGTTGAATAAGTCACCCATGTTTTTATTATAGGAAAAGAATTATTTTTCTAAACCGGTTTAAAAAGACGTTGTCAAAATTCAATTTGAAAATGGATTTGATGCTCTGTCCCTGGAGAAACCACAAATTATAACTCGGCCAAGTTGCAGGCTACAAAAGCTAATGATACAAAATAAAATGTGTGAACTCTGGTTTGAACGGAAGTCTCCCCCGCAAAGAAAGGAAATTTGCAATCAATTTCTAAAATGCACAAGCCCAATAGCAAATCATCGAAAGGACTTTCATTTCTACGGATAGTTACCTGTCAAGTGTGAATGTGGCAGAACAATTGGAATCTAGTAGGAGTATATTACAGACAAGAGCATGAAGTACGCGGAACCGACAGAACCAGTTTGAAAATGGATTAATTTTCTTAACATGTTTAAAGAAGATGGCAAAAATCAGTTTGAAAATGGATTTTTTTTTTGAAGTCCCTGGAGAATACCTGCAAAAAAGAAAAAAGAAAATTGCATTCAAGTTCTAAAATGCGCAACCCCAATAGCCTATCAGTGTAGGGATCTTCATTTGTACAGATATAATCACCTGTCAAGTGTGAATGTCGTAGAACAGTTGGAATCTATAGTAGCAGTATATAACAGACAAGTACGTGGAACCGACAGAACCAGCCTAATAATCATCCCGGTTCAAGTCACATCACGGGTCGCTCAGGTCAAGGTCATGGCTTACGGACCAAGGGGGTTACTCTCAAGGCCTCAGGTTTTAAAGGTCATGGCTTTCCAGTCCAAGAGGTCAGTCAATTGGGGAATTTCGTGGAGGACGATCGCTTGGAGAAATTTTCCAGTCAAATGTTCCGGCTAATAGTACTCCCCGCTCGCTTGCCGTCCCCTTATATGGATTGTGCTTCAACCATGGTATTTCTCTCTTGCGTCTAGCCGACCACCACAACCCCCTTTGGTACTGCTCGCTGCAATCTTCCCAAATCCCATCTACTCCGATGCCTCCGAGCACCTGGTTCCTCACCTTAATCTGGGTTTGGTGTCTGCCACTACTGATGGGTCTTGACAACAGTAGTCATCCACTTTTACCGAGCTCCGTGCCCTACAGCCATGGCTTTGCAATCATCAATATCTCCTACGGGGAACGCAGCTTGCGCGTCGTTGATCTGGGAAAGCTGCAACTATTACACGACCCGCCCAACGGCTGCCTTCCGATCTGGAACACCTCTGTCAAACTGGGCCGCCCATTTAAGATCTCCCCCATCAACCAGGAACTCATCTTGTACAACTGCACGGAGAAGGCAGCGGCGGCGGCACGCCGGGAAAAAGAACTGGTGCCGGCGAAGACGATGAGGTGCGTGAACACCAGCAACGCGTTTGTTCGCACAGGAGTGCCATACGACCCCACCGGGAACTACTCCGGCTATGCTTTGGAGGGCTGCGCTCCAATCGTCTTGCCGGTGCTGCGCTTCCCGTCCGGCGAGACGAATGCGAGCCACTACGAGCAGCTTATCAACGATGGCTTCCTCCTGACATGGGAACTGCCCCCTCCTCTCCCTGCACCTTCACCTAGGAATGAATCACCTCCCCCTCCAGGTAAGTTTACCGAGTCAAATCATCTTCTATTCTAGTTCAGATAGCCGCAGTCTCTTATTTGCTTGGATTTCCCTAATCGAAAACAGCAACCAAACATGTTAGCACGGTGCTCTCAGTAGGTAGTACATTCGTTAACAAATTGAACTAGGGTATGGTTTAGAATAAAGTCCTCCGACAGAATCACGGTGACTGAACTCTGAACTCCTCAACTCTGCACCACGGCCAACATAGGCATCGTGGGCTTGTTCACTCATCCTCTGACAGCCCAGTGGAAAATAGACTGTGTGAAACTTTGACTAGTGGGCCTATGTTTATTTTTCTGGGGCCATTTCGGCCTAACCAATAACTACGGTGCTTTGCTCATTAGGTTTTTTTAGCAATGCTTGTTCGTGGGCCTGTGTTTGTCCAGCAAGTGCGCCTAGGTGTACACTTCTATATTTAAAAACATAATGCCATTTTAATGCAATGACATATAAATAAGTCATTTTAATACGCCAAGAGAATACGTCAAATGTTTAATGTAAAAATAATTCCGGTTCATAAATAAACCTACTTTTTATAATGAATAATAAAATTCCATATATTTTGAAAATAACTATACATAATTATAAGAAAAATGGTCATGAATGTCAAAAGTGATGTTCATGTATTTCAGAATAAATATTCATGTGGAGAAAAAAGGTTCAAGAATTTGGAAAGAAGTGTACGTATAATATATGTTTACCACAGAAGTATAAGTAAAAAGTAAATAAATATAAATAAATTCATATAATAAGACTGTAATTTGAAGAAAAAAAATGTAACTAAAAAAGTGAAGAATTAAAAAATCAACAAAAAATAAAAATAAAAGGCGGAACATGTAAAATGATTCATTATAAAAAATGCATTGTATGTGATTTGAATCAAAAAGACCGTAATCGTTCTACGGGTTTCCTATTTGTAAGTTGAATGCAAAGTTTGTTCTCGTACGCTGGCCATGTGGCATATCACAAAGGCTATGGTTGCAACAACAAAAAGTATACTTAATGGCTAGATGTAGAAGGTGCAATCGAAGGTTTCTATTGGATCAGATAAATGTCTAAACAATAGTATACAAAATTGGTTCCAGGCACATCGCGGAGGTCATGGTATGACATACCTTACCTGCAAATTTGACAAGTCATGGCTTACTAGTACTCCGCTTGAGAAGTCTCTATTGGGAAACTTCCTGGATGACGACCCCTTGGCCCAAATTTCCAGTCAAAGTTCAATAGTAGTCTGCTCGTTCGCCGTACGTAACTATCCATATATGTGGTTCAAGCTTATTTCTCTCTTACGTGTAGTTCCTAGCTACCTTCACATAGCCTCTCTTTGTTGTTCACTGCTATCTCTCCAAATCTCTTGGATCATGAGCTGCTGCTGGTTCTTGGTCTTGGCCGGGGTGTGGTGGCTGCCACCGATGCTCGTGGTGGCCGAGGACCAGCAGGGGGGAGACTGCTCGACCATGAAGTGTGGCACCATCAGCATCGTTCATCCGTTCTCGCTCACCGACAGAGAGACGGGAAGATCATGCGGTGCTGATCCCTACCCGGACTTCGATGTCGCTTGTATCAACAACAGTGTTCCAGCTCTACGGAGCTCCATACCCCTCAACCAGGGCTTTGAAATCCTCAGTATCTCCTACGAGGAACGCAGCTTGTATGCAGTTGATATGGGCAAGCTGGCCGTGTTGCAAGCCACAGACAAGTGTCGTGCGGTGTTCTATAACACCTCAGTTAAACTGAACGGCCCGTTCAGGATCGCCCCCGTCAACCTGCACCTCATCCTGTACAACTGCACGGAGGAGAACGGAGTAGCGGCTGCGGCACGTCAGGACACAGAGCTGGTGGAGACGAGAGTGAGGTGCGAGAACGAGTGGGCGGTGCTTGTCCGCGCGGGAGTGCGGTATGACCCCACCGGAAATTACGCCGGCTATGCTGTGGAGGGCTGCCGTGCTATCGCCGTGCCTGTGCTGGCCTCGTCGGCGGGGGCGAGTGCAAGCGACTACGAGCAGCTCATGAGGGATGGCTTCCTGTTGACATGGGAGCTCCCGCATCTCCCTGCACCTGCACCTAGGACATGGAACGAGCCTCCTCCCCCTGCACGTAAGTTCAGTTCACCACGTCAAATCGTCTTTTAGTCGAGTTCCTAGATATGTGAACCAGCGCTCTCAGTAGGTTTAGCCGTGTGGATCATTAGATGGTAATTAACAAGTTGAACTGGGGTATGGTACAGAATATTAAGTGGCTTATAGGCTTCTGCCTAGTCTGACTGAACTCTGAACTTCTCAAGTACTCTTCTTTTTTTAGTGGATGAACTTTTTTTAGCAAGGGAAGGGCCAACATTGACGGCCCAGTGGCAAATAAACTTATGGATCTCGGACTAGTGGGTCTATATTTATTTTTCTACGGGAATTTTCGGCCCAATAACATGCTTCGGACGTTAGTGCTATGGAGCGCCTGCTGGCGGGCGGGGAGGCGGCAAACGGGCTTGCCACTTGTGCAGCCCGCTAATAAATTTTTTGTTTATTAAAATATGACATACAATTATATTTTTTGGTTATTCTAAAAAAAAATATTTTCAAAATACTGTTGGAAACTATTTTTATGGAATGACATATAAGAGAATTATTTTAATACGTCAAGACGAGAGTTTGAATTTTATATAAAAATATTCTTATGTCATGCATAAACATAATGTTTATACTGATTTTAAAATGTTAAATATTTTAATATAATTGTTCATTACTATAAAAAATTGGTAATGCATCTCAAAAGAGACGTTCATGCATTTCAGAACAAGTTTTCATGTATTTGAAAACAAAGGTTCATGACTTTTAAAAGAAGCGTACATGTAAATTAGAAAATTTCTCATGTATTTACCACAAAATTAGACTAATAAAGCTAAAAAATAATTGAATTAACATAATGAGACGATGATTTTAAGAAAATGGGAAATAAAAATAAGAAAATAAGAAAGAAAATTGAAAGTAAAGGTAGAAAAGACAAAAAAGGAAAATGGTGAATACAAAGACAAAAAAGTAAGAAAAGAAATACTCCCTCCGTCCGGAAATACTTGTCATCAAAATGAATAAAAAGAGATGTATCTAGATGCATTTTAGTTCTAGATACATCCTTTTTCGTCCATTTTGATGACAAGTATTTTCGGAAAGAGGGAGTATAACATTGCAGGAAAGGTAGAAAATGAGAAAAAAAAAAACTCTTTAGTTGGGTGTCCCAACTCCCAAGTGCATCAACTCTTCTAGCTGAGCATCCTTCACTCCCACTTAAGGTAGGTCTAGATATTTTCATGTAGTCTGAGCCTACGGTGCAATTGCACAAAAGGGATTGTCGTGCGGTAGTGAAGGGTCGTATCCATTGACAGGGGTCACTGATGGCCCGGTTTTAGAGCCTTGGTGTTGGGCCACCAATCCATATCTGTTTCGGGGGGATCTTAAACGTAATCACATAAACAATAAATATCATGGCATATTGTTTGCTACAATGAAAACAATTGGATAAGTGATAAAAGTTGCTTTTGTTATATCACATGGATGTAGGATTTTCTTTGAGGATGGCTGTGTGGACCGATTGTGCAGGCCCTAAGAGTTTGTTTGAGGTCCTTTCTATGAAAAACAATGAAACCCTAATAGGTCGATTCAAGGAGGATTTTGATTTGGAATTGGGCACAAAGTAATCGGTAGAAAACTTTCTAAGGATTCTAATCTTTAGATTCAAACGTGCTATACAAAAAGAATGTTAAAGACCAAGATCATACAAAATCCTTTGTAATTCATTTGGATAAAAAAAAATCATTCTATGGATTTGCTATTTCTAAGTTAGCTATGAAGTTGCTTTTCCTGCGCTAGCCAAGTCGCACGTCACTCGATCTAGGGACCCGTCGAAACGAAAACTCTAAAAAAGGGTGTAATGCCTATATGTAGAAATGTGCAACGGATGTTGCATGTTTTTGTTTTGGTATTGGATACAATAACCTGCCAAGTGTGAAGGTTGTACCAAGATTGGAATCTGTCTTGATGGCCGACAAGAGCATGAGGTAGAGATACCCAAAAAACCAGCGTAAGCATCCTGGTTCCAGTCACATCACTGGTTCAAAGGAGGTCATGATCACGGCTTACCTCGTCAAAGGGGAACCCCGAAATTTGATAAGTCATGGCTCTACTAGGCCATGTGTTCATTTATATTTTGTGGACAACGATCATTTGCCCCAGTTTACCAATCAAATGTTGTGCGCTCACTCGCCGCCCGTCCCCATATATCGTTCGTGCTTAGACCAGCCGTATTCTCTCATACCTGTAGCCTATGACCACCCTTCCAGCCACAGACCTCCATTGCTGTTCACTGCAATACTTTCAAATCTTCCAAACCTATGGCTCCGAGCTGCTGGTTCTTCTGGACGCTGTGGCTACCTATGGTGCTCACGGTCGCGGCTGCCAAGGAGCAACAAGGGGAAGGATGCTCGGATTCGGCCAAGAGATGCGGCAACATGACCATCTCCCGCCCGTTCTGGCTCAGGCATAACGTGTCGGAGCGAGCGTGTGGTCTCTCAGATTTCGAGGTCACGTGCGTTCACAACACTCCAGTTCTACAGAGCTCTTTAGCCTCCGGGTACGGCTTTGCGTTCGTCAATATCTCCTATGAAGAACGCAGCTTGCATGTCGTTGATGTGGGCAAGCGAGAATTGTTGTCCAACAACTGCCTACCGTTGTGGAACACCTCCGCCAAACTGGGCGTCCAGTTCATGATCAACCCCAGCAACCTCAACCTCATCTTGTACAAGTGTATGCCTATGGAGGAGGCGGTGGCTCGTCGGGACAGAGACCTGGTCGAGACAAGAATAAGATGCCGGAACGAGAGCAGGCAGTTTGCCCGCGCCGGAGTGCGTCACGACTCCGCCGCAGACTATGCCGGCTACGCGCTGGAGCGCTGTGAGGCCATAGTCGTGCCGGTGCTCGGCTCGTCGGGGAAGATGAAGGCGAGCGACTACGGGCGGCTCATCAACGATGGCTTCGTCCTGACGTGGAAGCCCCCGCGTAAGTTGGCCCGTCAAATCATCTTTTGATCGTCCAGTTTGTAGCACTCGGTTGTTGATGATGAGGCCGTGGACCCGTGGTCGTGCCCAGCTTGCACCTTCCTGCTGCTGGGCAGGACGTGCGCCCACTTGACCATAGCCTGTAGTCCAAGCCAACTTGACACGTGCTTGGCATATATATGCTTGTTTCTATAGCTAGATTTTCTCTGGTGCACTGCATCTTGGCCGGCATTTTGGCTTTGCGCAAGTCAGTGCTACTCTTTTTATCTCCATAGGGCATGGGCTCCGATTTACCTTTCGCTTTTCTCGTTCTCATCTTGGCCGGGTAGATGCATTTCATCCCTGTGTTGTGTTACGGTGGCATTGGCCAGCGGATTGTCGGTCGGGTAGCTCACCTCGCGTTGTAGCCACGAGTGATGGTCGGGTAAACGTACGCGCGTGTACTACCGCTTTTTTGTTTCTGATGAGTTGGGTGGCAGTGCGTGTCTATCTTTCTATCCTGTTTGAGACCCAGTAAACTCCTCCTAGCTAGCATTTGCCTGTTTTGGTGTGACGCGTGGGTTTCACAAAGAAAAACTCCGGCTACCTTTTTACCCGGGTGATATTTCCACTATCTGTGGGTCTGCGTTTGCCCATGTAACCAGATCAAATTTTCTCGCTTTCAGTTTAGATCCCTGTTGCTTTTTGCCCTTTTCTGTAAGCAAAGAGCTCTTTCTCTCCCCGGCAACTACGTACTACACTAGGACCGTACTGGTACGACTGATTAGTACTGGCACGAAGCTTCGGCGGTTCGACGCCGCCTGTAACAAAGTAAACAACTCCAAGTGGGTACCAGTTTGCATCAGCAGTTGCTCATTAGCACAAGTGGAGTAGTAGCAATAGACTAGCGTACGGCCCAAGACTGGATGAGCCCAATTTGAACTCTCAGCTCTGAAGTCGGCACCGGCCGGCTGACAGCAGTGTCGAAAAGGTTCATAAGAGATTCATCAGCCGGCTTTTTCAAGTGAAAATTTCGGATTTTGAAAAACATGCTAAACACTACTCCCTCCGTTTCAAATTACTCGTCGTGGTTTTAGTTCAAATTTGAGCTAAAACCATGATGAGTAATTTGGAACGAAGGGAGTAGCTTAGTATATACGGAGTATGCTGTAAGCCGGTTGGTAACGAGCAGACGCCATTGTGTGGAAAATTCGTGTCAAAAAACTGTCAGTACGTATGATCAGCTACTTGGAGTACTGTCAAAGGTTTACTAGTGTGCGCTTGCATCTCACCAGTTCACGTGTACGACCACTGTTACCAGTCCTGACACTAGTAGCCAACCAACCCAGCCATGGGTCCATGCACGCACGGTCGACAGGAGCGTGCACTAGCCGCAGCCGATCGACACGACCAGCCCGGACTCGCATCTTATCCGGTCCGGTCGCATCACTGCTCGACCACGACCCGGGGATGACTGAAATGCGCGTGTGTGGACGATGGCTGCACCGGTCAAATGTTCCGGCTGATCACTCACTGACCACCCCCTCTCCCCGATGTCCATATACGTGCTACTACGATGAATATCGCAGTTGATACAATTCTACACCCTCCTCCACATCCACTTTGTGCCAAAGAATCACTATCCTGCTACTCACCTAAGCCATCATCCCCTCTCGTATGTTCCCATGGCGCCTGGGGCCTTGCCTCTTCGTCTCCGTCGTCATCGTCGTCGTCGCTTCCACGACGCCGTCACGGATGCTCGTCGCCGCGGCGGCGGCCTGCGAGCCGGAGCGATGCGGCAACGTGACCGTCTCAGCCCCGTTCGGGGTCGTCTCGGGCTCTGACGAGAACCGGTGCGCGCAGTCCGGGTTCCAGGTCCACTGCACCGACCACGTCCCCTACCTCGGGTACTACGAGCCCGGGTTTGGTCTGCAGATCCTCCGCATATTCTACGGCAACGGTTCCTTGCTCGTCTCCGACGTCCACAAGCTCGGCGACTTCGGCGAGAGAGGCTGCCATGTCCCCAAGGCCAACACGGCCAGCAAAATCGGGCGTCCGCTCTCCATCAGCCTCCTCAACCAGAACCTCATCTTTTACAACTGCACCAAGAAGCCGGCGACGGCGGCCGGAGCGGGGCTGGTGGACACGGTTTGCCGGAACAACACGTTTGTCCGCGCGGGAGGGCGGTACAACGCGTCCGGCAGGATCGACAGAGGGTACGCCTTGCCGGGATGCAACGCCACCGCCGTGCCGGTCTTGGGGGCGTCCGGCGAGGTGAATGCCAGCGACTACCAGGAGCTCATCAGCGAGGGATTCCTCCTCACATGGCAGCTGCCCCATGGTAAGCTCGCTCGTGGAACTAATCATTTTCGGTTGAGCTCCTTGGAATCCAAGCTGTCCTCCTTATCGGGCCATGCGGTTAATGGCGGGTTGGCAGGCCGTCGCCGTCGCCGTGGCCGCGGCATTGCCGCTGTCCAACGGCATCCCCGAAATCTAAGGGACACTAATTGAAAAAACGGAAATGGAGAAGATATAGAGCGTTGACTCTGACTGGTCATGCCGCTCTGGCCACCGTCCTTCTTCCCAAAGTCGCACATCCCTCCCTCCATTCTGTCCCGTTAACTAGTCCTCGCCAGCTCCGGTCGGTGAGCCACCTCGCTTTCCATCCCCACCCCAATCCATGCCGCCGCTCCAGCCCCTCCTCCTCCTGCCCCTGCTTTGCGCTTCCTTTCTCGGGCTGCCGGCGCCGGCCGCCGCCGCCTGCTCGCCCAAGAAATGCGGCGACCTGAACATCACCTACCCGTTCTGGCTGGAGGAGCCCGGCCGGCCGCCCTGCGGGTCCCCGTCGTTCCAGCTCAACTGCAACGGCAGCCAAGCTCTCCTCAGCCGCTCCATGCTCGGGGGCTACCAGGTCGTTCAGGTCTTCGCCGAGAACTCCTCCTTCCTCGCCGTGGACAACAACCTCCCGCTCGACGACGGCTGCCCCAAGTTTTGGTTCAACATCTCGCTGGGCCTCGGGCTGAGCCCGTTCGTCATCAGCAAGAAAAACAAGGAGCTGCTCGTGCTCGACAAGTGCACGGAGCAGCGGGTGACGCCGCCGGGGTTCAACCGCACGGGTTGCGCCAACGAGTCTTTCATCCGCCTTGGCGGGGACTATGGCAGTCACCGCGAGCCGGGCGTTGTCCCGCCGGCCTGCCGTCTCTCCGTCGTGCCGGTTGTTGGTTTCCCGGGCGGCGGCGACTACGTCCGGAGCATGGGACAAGGGTTCCTGCTTGAGTGGACGGTGCCGTCAGATAATTGCCCCAAGTGCGAGGCAAGCGGCGGACAGTGCAGGTACGCCAACGACGGCACCGGGTTTTCCTGCCATTGCTCCGGCGGCGTGTACCCTGAGAAGTGCGGTGAGTTGAGGAAAATTAACTGACAGCGCCACCATGAATTTCCCTAGTCAATCACTAGTTCTTTGATCAAGCTAATCCCCTCAAAATTTCAAGTGCTAGTGACCGATTCAGTGACTCAGAAAATGCCTGACGTAGGTAGCAAATTTTGATACTGTTATCTGACATTGGATCGCTGTCAACAACAGATTTACTGCGTTTTACGTCGCTGTTGCTAGGAGGAACATAGAATGCTGATTGTTGTTGATCTTTCAACTCCTGAGTGCTTGCTTGCTTTCTTGGAGCTCCTGCAGACTATTATTTTGCTTTTGGTAGTTAGTGATGAAGCCAGTCCACTGATTGAGACATTTATTAAGCCTATCGATTCCTGGTCAAAATACATTTGTTCAATTAGTCAACATCGCTATTCAACTAAGATGCCGTACTGACGGTTCCAAACAGACTATTCCCGTAATTGCCGATCGATGCGCTTACGTTTCTGTGCCCTGGTCCGTGTTTCAAAGACGTGGAAGTCAATGTTATTGCAACTGTTTGTTGAGGAATTAAGGGTGTAACGTTGAATTGGGCACTGTGGTTAGTTTGAGTGGGTACTTAGAGGTGCTGATGCACATAGTGATAGAAGTGCAGTGATCTTACCGGTATTGCCAAACATCATGGCAGCTTATGGCATTCCAGTTAAATTTCCTGCTTTTAACTGGATGAAGGAACAAAGGAACCAAATAGGGCATCAGGGCACCAAGCTAGCTTCGACGCAACTATCTTGTCAACTCTATTTGAAAAAAAGAAAAATCTTACCTACTCTGTTCGTGTTCATGGAAACTATGATGACACATTTACATTTTTGTTGGATTTTGACTTGCTGCAAAATGTATGTATCCATTATTTTGGAATCACTTTTACGATCTAAATATCATGATAATTGCTTCTATGATTTTTTTTTCAATAGTATATATTGCCACCTTCAGTTGAGAATCTGAAATCCAGAGCTGTCGAAAATAATAATCTGAAATCCAGCTGTTGTTAGATTTTTCTCAGTAACCAGTCCCAAAAGGGACATCGATTTTACGTAGAAACCGTCAAAGTTATCATGACAAAACAAACTCATCCTACACAAAGTTATTCTGATACATATGTCAATTGATCACTCATACTTCATGTTTATTACTTCATGAACCGTAAAAATATTTACAGACTCTTCTTATGCAGGGGAGAGTAAAGGGACTACAAGAATGGCCATAATATGTGAGTGCCAATGACCTGTCAAGCTGATCGGCCCATCTATTCCTTTGGTTCTTATTTCCTTGCTCCAAATTATACCATAATTTGGAGTATAAGGGGGTGAAATCTCATGATGACGAATTAATCAGATCCCTTGGTTGTTTCATGCTGCTAATGTGTTATATTGTTGTGAACAGTTGGATCATTAGGCGCTGCTATTGCATTCATGGCGTTCGTCAGCTATCTCTTGCACCAACGAAAGAGGAGGAAACAAGCTGTAGCTTCAAATGAGTTCATGCGAAGTGGATCTTCAATGACGTCATACAGTAAAGACCTTGAGCTGGGTGGTTCGCCTCATATCTTCACTTTCGAGGAACTTGAAGTAGCTACTGATGGATTTAGTGCTTCAAGGGAGCTCGGTGATGGTGGCTTTGGAACTGTTTATAAAGGTAAACCACATGTTTGCCAAACTCGCTTGTAAATCTTAACTTTGGAACTGTTTAGAGCTCTGTTCTCAAGTCTCAAGTTTATTCTTTGATAAAATTATCGACTTAGACAATGACAACTTTGACATTTTTGTCATTCAGGAAAACTCAAGGATGGGAGAATAGTTGCGGTGAAACGTCTCTACAAGAACAACTACAGACGGGTTGAGCAGTTCCTGAATGAGGTAGACATCCTGTCACGCCTGCTTCACCAGAACCTTGTCATTTTATATGGCTGCACGTCCCGGATGAGCCGTGACCTTCTCCTGGTGTACGAGTTCATCGCAAATGGGACTGTCGCGGACCATCTTCATGGATCCCGTGCGGCCGAACGAGGCCTCACATGGCCTCTAAGGCTGAACATTGCCATAGAAACGGCTGAAGCACTGGCCTACCTCCATGCGGTGGAGATCATCCATCGTGATGTGAAGACGACCAACATATTGCTGGACAACAACTTTCATGTCAAAGTTGCAGACTTTGGGTTGTCGCGCCTATTCCCGCTCGAGGTCACCCATGTCTCAACTGTTCCACAGGGCACACCAGGCTATGTTGACCCCGTGTACCACCAGTGCTACAAGCTGACTGACAAGAGCGACGTCTACAGCTTCGGTGTCGTGTTGGTGGAGCTGATATCTTCCAAGCCTGCTGTGGACATGAGCAGGAGCCACAGTGAGATCAACCTGGCTAACATGGCTCTCAACAGGATTCAGAACCATGAAGTTCTTCAGTTGGTTGATCCGGAGCTCGGCTATGGCACCGACCCCGAAACAAAGAGGACCATCGACCGCGTGGCCGAGGTGGCCTTCCAGTGCCTGCAGATGGAGAGGGATCTGAGGCCGTCGATCAAGGAGGTGGTGGAGATCCTGACTTGCGTGAGGGACGGAGACTGTCAATCTAAGAGCATGAAAAAGAAGGCGTCTCAGAAAGAGGATGCGTGCTTGCTCACGGATGACCTGCAGTTTTCACCTGACTCGGTCATCCATAGATTCCATAGCCAGTCAACTAACCACTCGGTAGCATCGAATGGTAGCGGGTTATGATGTGCTTTGTATTGATTCTGAAGAAATAAGGCTGCCCTGTCGATCGGATGAGTTGTATATAGCATAGAGTTTGCTAATCAGGTGATTCATCTTACTAATAAGTACATGCTCATGGTTGCAGTAACTCTGCATTTCTGAGCTTGGCAATGATTCAAATGGTAGGTGTATGTACTAGGAGCAAATTCCAGGGTAAGCACTGTAATATACATATAGTAAGTTCAAGTTGACGAAAACATTTAATTCAGAGGTTGAACTGATCAACATTCATATTATAATTAATCACACTGTAGTTATATATAGGAGTGATGTATTTATATATAGGACTAATGTACAGTTATTAGAAAGAGGATGCGCACTTGCTCACAGATGGCCTGCAGTTTTCGCCTGACACGGTCATCCATAGATTCCATAGCGAGTCAACTAACCACTCGAGCGTCAAATGCTAGCGGATTATCCAACTTCAAATGCTGAAAAAGTGCAAAGAATGTTGCCGGGGCCCCTTTTGGCACTCTTTGACAATGACAAAACAAAAGACGTCCTAAATTTTTGTGTAGATTTCGATGGATTAAAGATGGAGATTAGAAGATACCATTTTAATCAAAAATATTAGATTGTTGTGATCTCTTGTTTGATGCACTAGGAAGTAAGGATTATAATTAGTTTTTTTGACGGGTAGTAAGGATTAGAATTAGTTGATCCTAAATAAATGAGAATACCCAACGCCGAATCTAAAAATGAAGTCTCCCAACCGCTAGGAGCGTCGCAATGAGGTGCGTTGGGCGGTACCCATGAAGTTTGACGGCATGTCGGCATGGGTCCTCGCCAAAGTTTTAAATAGCGCGCTAAGCCTCTTAGCGGCGGACCTCCTCTAAATGCTATAGCGTGCTATAGAGGTGCTATAGCGGGCTATTTAAAATGTTCGCTCATGTGGTTGGACAAAATGCATTTAGCGCGGAACCTTTTCAAAAAGCTATAGCGGGCTATTTAGAACTTTGGTCCTCGCGGACCCACGCTTGCAGATGCCTAGGTCTTGATCGGTCCAGGACCCACAATCAGACCGCCACTCGCCGTCGATGCTGGCTTAGAACCAACTTCTCAAGCGGGACTTGCCAAATCTGAGAGAAAGGGCAGGTGAGGAAGGGGCGATGACAGCGGACAGGAATAGCCTCTCGTCTAATGGGATGCATGCCTCCGTTACTCCTAAATTTGTTTCCATGAGATGGCAAAGAGCCATCGACATTGAATAATGGGATACGATGAACCAATATAGTTTCTTTTCCTTTCTTCAGCCTGAAGGAGATAATGGGCTGGTTGAGTTTACAATTAACTTCCCAAGTAAAGGATGGCATGTTTGAGTTAATATGTGTGTGGTGATATGGGTGTGTGTACCCGAAAAATGTTTTTTTTTAAGAAAAAAGATCAAAGAAAACTGAAGGTATTTCTTAAGAAAGAAGAAAGAAAAGTAGAAAACTGAAGATGAGATAGAAGTCACACAATCAACATTCAGGGTATTGATCAGTGTAGACCCACGATTAATGAAAGCTGAGTGTGAGACAGAAGACATTCAGTGTATCAATCATCCTTTAAGAAGACGTTTCTACAGAAGAAAGCGTGTCAGTGGCCAAGTTCCCTCGTGCTAGGCTCGCCATGTTTCTCTTGATCATGTTCATCCGAAACACAAGCAAAAAACAAAGGTCAAATTTTATGTGTGCAAAGTCTGTACTGCACTCAAAATCAGAACAGTTTATTTCTCATTTATTCATCGCCAAATCTGTTGGCGATTACACAAGTACATACACAGCTGCGGAAATACAGAGAAGCCTCACCAGGCTCGGCGAAAACAACGACACGACTGTAGCATACTTTTAGGCTGCAGAACTCGCACACACACACATGAACCAGAGTACCAGACTGGCTCTGACCCGAATACTCAGCCGGAGATCTCGATGGCCTTCACCTCGGGCTTCTTGACCTGGGCCTTGGGCACGGTGACGGTGAGCACGCCGTTCTCCAGCCCGGCCTTCACCTCCTCCACCTTGGCGTCCTCCGGCAGCCGGAAGCGCCTCACAAACTTGCCGCTGCTGCGCTCCACGCGATGCCACTTGTCGTTCTTGTCCTCCTTCTCCTTCGTGCGCTCGCCGCTGACGACGAGCACGTTGCCATCCTCCACCTCCACCTTGACCTCCTCCTTCTTCACGCCGGGGAGGTCGGCCTTGAAGACGTGCGCCTCCGGGGTCTCCTTCCAGTCCACGCGAGCGTTGGCGAACGCGGCCGTCTCGCTGTTGCCGCCTGAGATCGCCGGGACGATGGAGCGGAAGGTGTCGAAGGGGTCCGCCCAGAGGTCGGCGAAGGGGTCGAACACGTTGCTCCGCCTCACGATCGACATTGTCGGTGTTGATTGCTTCTGCTCGTGCGCTCTGGAAAATTCTGTATGGGATCTTAGGTAGGATGCTGTCTGCTTTTGCTTGACGCTGATTTGAGTTGGGGTGGAGGGCGATGGGTGGGAGGCCAGCTACTTATAGCGTGGCAGGTGCTGCTCTTGAAGCATCTCGAGTGCTCTGCAATCGATGAGCGTTTGGTTATGTTCGGCTTTTCAGCTCGGCTCCACGAGCTTCTACTTGTTTCTATTTTGGGCCCATGAAGGTGCTGCCGTGTTCCAGAGTACTCTCCTTCTTTGATGTCAGTGGGCCTTCTCCATTATTTCTCTCTCTACGGATCCAGCACCCCGGCGACTCCTCTGGAATTTTATGGAGCCTTTTCTAGAAGACGGCATGGAGAACTCGAGATGCCTCAGGAGCGCACCCAGCAACCAATCACACACCAAAGCTACGATCCAATTACATGACTTTTTGATGAACCTGATGTAAGATACAGTCAAATCGTTTGTCCAGGTTTAACTTAAGCGGTAGTAGTAATATGTACGGACCGCTTGATTAAAATCGATGATAGCTAAAATTATAAAACAAATATTATTTTCACTACCGAAATAAAGCGGAATTGTAGCGAATTTGGTCGCACGCGGAAGCAACTTGCACTCTCACCCCGCAAATGTCATCCTCGACGGACAGAAGTTAGGAGTGCATCACTTGCGCGTTTTCAGCCGGCGCCACCACGTGTCACATGCTGGGTGCTTCCTTGGGATTTTATTTTTATTTTTATGCTTCTTTGCGCGTTTTCAGGTTTTAGATGATTTTTTTTTGGTTTTCCATCGATTTTCCTTACGTTTTGGACAAAAAAATCAAAAAAAAAAAATTGCGCGAAAATATGTGTTTTTTCCTGCAAGAGGCACATATTTAATTCTGGTGGAGGCACTCGGAGAAGGGAAAAAAACACGAGAGGCACAACTGTGCCTTTCGAAAAACAAAAGAAAAACGTGTTTTTTTCTTCCATGAGAAGCATATATTTATGTGGCTGCATGCAGGGAATGGCGTTGGCTATACAACATACGTCGCTCCCGGTGGTCGTTCAATCAGATTGTGCTGAAGCTCTTTCAGTCCTGTCTAACAATGGCCTGGTGAAGTCAGTCTATGGGCAATTGGTTATTGCGATTAAAGAGATGATGAGTGGTAGGGAGTTTTTACTTCAGAAAATTCACCGTAGTCAGAATTGTGTCGCAGATCGGTTGGCCACTTACAGCCGCTCCGAGAGAACCACAACGGTGTGGTTACGGGCGGCTCCACCTTGTATTGAGGACTTGTGGCCTCTTGATTGTAACACTATAACTTTGCAATAAAAACTCCCTTTCCCCCGCAAAAAAAAAAGAGAAGCATATATTTACATATCGTGAAGGAGCATATTTGCTTTCGTGAAAGACAAATTGTGCCTCTTAAAAAAACATGTTTTATTTTTTTATTCCGAAAGAGGCACATATTTACTCCTCGGGAAGGCAAAGATTTAATTCCAAGAGCACCACTCGGAAAAGAAAAAAATACACATTTTTTCAAGAGAGGTACAAAGCTTCTGGTGGAGGCTTAGATTTGATTCTCGTGCAGAGTGCAGACTCGCAGCGGAAATTATCTTTATTATTTACTCCCTCCGTCCGGAAATACTTGTCAAAGAAATGAATGTATGTAGATGTAGTTTAGTTTTAAATACATCTATTTTTATTCATTTCTCCGACAAGTATTTTCGGACGGAGGGAGTACATCCCTAGCCGCCAATCTCCACTTGGGCTTGGTCGGTTGCCCGGGCCTACTGTTGCGTACTACCACTAAAGGGGTACCCTATGTATCTCTTGAGAGCTCTGTTGGGAAACATTGAAGAAAACAACAAAATCATGCCTAAGAGCACCCAAGATTAATATGAAGATGCATAACGGGTAGCGAGCACGGTCGTTACCGTCACCAAGTTGCGGCGAAAGAAGAACGTGTTGGTGTATATCGTATTTGGAGTCCCTTTAATCGTCGATGAATGATCCCGCGAGTCACTCGAACCGAAGACTGAAAACACGTTTTTTTTCCGTTTTCGAGAGGCACGGCCGTGACTCTCGTGAAAGAACAACCGTGCCTCTCGCGGAAGCAAAACCATGACTCTTGCGAAAGGAAAAAAAGTAGAAAACGTGTTTTTTCTCGTTTCCGAGAGGCACGGCCGTGGCTCTCGCGAAAGCAAACCGTGCCTCTCACGGAAGCAAAAACGTGAATCCCGCGAAAAAATTATGTTTTTTCACACAAAAAAAATCACTTTTTATCGAAAAGCTAATGAAGACCGGTGGAAAACCAAAACCGGGAAAAAAATCGTTTAATAAGCCGAAAACGCGTGCGGGAAAAAAAACAGAATTCGGAAGGAGCGCCCAAAACACGACACGTGGCGAATGACTGAGAACACCCCGATCGCTGCGAAGCTCCCGAAGGAGCGCTCGTTAACTAGTTGCTCCCAGAAGTCCATGTCTAATCTAACCCTAAAAGAAAAGTCAAATGTCTTTTTTGTTAGAAACAAAAAAGTGATTCAGATCCATGTCTTCTAGTTCGGCTAATTGTCCGAAATCGTAATTGTCTCGTTCACGGAGAAGGGCAGTCAGAGCTCGCGCCGGAAGCAATTCGGAACCAAATCCAAACAGACGTTACTTAGAATTTTGGCAGCATAACAGGTGGAAATAAATGGAAGGGCGCAAGGGCACTACAAGGGCCATTTTGTATTTCACATGGAAGGAAAACACTAGTGTATGCCGCTGCAACAACTCTGTCATCCACCAACTACTTAACAATAGTCGACCACTATGTACAGAGGCCTAACACAATAGCTCCATCCATCCACTACATACACCAAGAAACCGTCCATCGTCATGGCCAGCTCCATCAAGGTCCCATGTCCCGTGTGGTGGACAACCTAGTTGCTCTTGGCGAAGCTTCTGGCTCGAGTCCGAAAACCTTTCCCTTCCCACACTGACCTGGCCACCAAAGCTAAGCTTAACTAAATCCAGAGGAGGACCATCTTCTCTTTGCCTTTCACAGCTAGCAACTCTTCGTCTGGGCAAAGCAAGCAAAAGAACTGTCAACACATGTTAATTTGTATGGCAAACAAACTAAAAGCTAAGAAACTATGCAGATTCTTCTTCTTATTCCACACAAGCAACGTCGAGTGTATGAAAAGTTTAACATATGTGTGTTCTGTTTTGTAGCACTTACGAAATAACATGTCCACATTCCCAAATCAAGAGGGTTAAAAAAATCCAGCAGCAATAGATGATCAAGCAACAGTGAAAATGACCAAAGGAACGGTAGAATATTAGGAAATGCACTGATGGGTACCTAGGACAGAACATGCCATTATTTCACAAGAGCCATAGGAATCAAACAACCATGTCATTGCTAGTAGATAAAATCACACAGTCAAAACAGTCCAACCACTGGCCTGAAGATCAACCAAGACCAACTACAACCAGCACACACACATTGCCTAGCACATCGACGACGGAAACACTCCAGCGCATGTAGCACATCACCCAACTACAGCCGCAAAAGAGGAAAAAAATCACATGATTAAACTTGAGGGCTAAATCCACTAACTATTGCACCAGAATCATCACGAGAAGCTCATGTGTATGCATCATAGACCATCAACACAACCCAACCACTGGAGCGCAATATGTTCACTCGGCACCGCTAACCAGCCCCATGTTAAGTGGCCAGCACAAGATAACGATTTTGACGCCATGAGGAACCGACACATAGGGGGTAACAGAAAATAACTATACTAGCAATATTGGAACAGCGGGAGCAGGTATGATACAGAACAACCAAGTAAATGATATCCAAGATAGAGACAGGAGAGGTCACCTTTGCCATAAACAGACTTCCTGGTGGTGATGTTGAGCACCTTGGGGTCCATCCTCACTGGGCGTCCGCCCGCATTTGCTTGTCCATGGCTTCCTTTAAGGTGACTACATGTCACTGATGGGGGTCACCTTGACCTATCGATGGCGATCGAGGTGATTTGCTTGACATCGTCCAGGGAGTTGATGAAGTCGATCAACCTCTCATGCACCCGCATCTTAAACTGGTCTCAGGTATCGGTACCTGATTAGCAAGCAAGACAACATTGTAAGACCAAACTTTTTTCTTCAATATATGATAAGAAACTTTAGCGGAAGCACATAACATATGAACCTACAGAAAAGCTCTTTCAAACATATACCCAATAAATGTACGAAATGGTCGTAAAAGTGGAGGAACAAAACTAACAAAAAGTTAACCCACAAGTTTCAACAGAATTAATAGGATGAAACAATAGCATGGTGAAGTCGTATTTCACATAGGGGATGGTTGCTCCATGTGGTAAGAGCATATCAGAAATGGACCGGGATATCAGGCCTACTTTAGTATTATGAAAACAAAGCCTTGGTGCTGACTTAGAAGCAAGCAGAACAATGAATGTGCGCATTGTGGAATTTCAAGCAAAGGAAAAAAGAAATTTAGTCGTGGTGCTATCATATACAGATCATAGTCACATTTATTTTCTTTTGATGGGAGAAATTTAAGATAACAACCAACGATTTGAAGCATATAGATTCATATATACACAAATATAACGCCGCTCTTATATTAGTTTACAGAGGGAGTACAACCTTAGCTGTGTACTTATGCAGTTCTACTGCTTAAAGATTGAACCCCTACTGATTTATATCCAGATTTCCAAATCAAGAGGGTTTAAACAATCCAGTAGCAATAGATGATCACGCAACAGTGAAAATGACCAAAGGAATAGTACATGGTCATAGGAACTGTAGAATATCAGGAAATGCACTATTGGGGGTACCTAGAACATGCCAAAATTCTTTAGTAGATAAAACCAGAACATGACAGAGCATGCCAGAATTTCACAAGAGCCATAGGAATCAAAACAGCACACATAACACACACCCAAAAACAGTCAACCTCTGGCCTGAAGATCAACCAAGCACCAACTACAACCAACACACACATTGCCCAGCACACCGACAGCAGAAACATTTAAACAAACTATTATGTGGTAAAATAATTCACATACTATTCTGGTGCCAGTAGTTATGGAAAATATTCCAACATTACAAGTGAATCATTTAAACAAACAAAGTAGGTTCATAGACTTATAATAAAGCCATAGAAATCATCACCGTGACATTAAAATTAGTGAAGTGGCGGAAAAATAAGACCTACAAGCATCCGGAAATGGCAAAGCATCTACATCTACTACATCAACCTGTAATCTAATAATAAAACTGAACAGCAAAGTTCCATCTCAAGTAGGAAAAATGCAGTGGAGCCTAAGATCATATCCAAAACAGAGCCCAATGTATATAGTGCAGATCAACACGACCATGAAAGTTGTGAACCGGCAGAAGGGAAAAAAACCTGCAAGCATCAGGAAATGGGAAAATATCTACATCCACTAACTGTTCGGGTAAGGCCTAGGTACATAATCGACATCACATCAGGGAGGGGGGGG